>JADMNL010000030.1:126182500-126752500 GCA_016271365.2 Neoceratodus forsteri | reverse complement strand
CAGGTAGTTTTCAAACCATTTGATGGCTTGTTGGCCGAGACCTAGGGTTTCTGGGCATGAATACTGCACTATCCACCAAGGCGAAGGCCTTGGAGAGATTCATGAAGACTGTCCCAATGAGAAGGCCATTATCCATAGCTATCTGGAGACCAATGGTGATGGAGTGAGGATATAGCATGCACCAAGCAGGAAAGGGATCTTGGGGTTATCATCTCTGATGACCTCAAGGTAGGGAAACTGTGTGACAAGGCAGCAGGTAAAGCAAATAGGATGCTGGGATGTATAGGCAGGGGCATCACCAGCAGGAAAAGTGAGGTCATAATTCCGCTATACAAGACACTAGTGATACCCCACCTGGAGTACAGTGTACAGTTCTGGAGACCATACCTACGTAAGGACAGACAGGGTAAAGAAGGTTTAGAGGAGGGCAACAAAGATGGTGCGTGGATTGCATCACAAGTCCTATGAAGACAGGTTGAAGGAACTGAACATGTACTCCCTGGAGGAGAGGAGGGAGAGAGGGGATATGATAGAGACATACAAGTATCTTACAGGGAGGAACAGGGTGCAGGAATACACTATTTTTAAGCGAAAAAGATGTTCCATGACTAGAGGGCATGGGATGAAGTTGGAGGGAGGACGATTCAGAGGAAACATGAGGAAGAATTTCTTCACAGAACGGGTGGTGGACAAGTGGAACACCCTGCCAGAGGAAGTGGTGGAGGCTGAAACAATCATGGGATAGACATAAAGGAATTCTGGAGGTCAGGTGTAAGGGGGCAACAGACTTCTAGGAAAACAAACTGAACTTACAAGCTCAAATGGGCAGACTGGGTGGGCCATAGGCCCTTATCTGCCGACACTGTCTATGTATCTATGTATCTATGAGTAATACAGATCGATGGAATGCCCCTTCCTGAAGCCAGATTATTTGGGAGATAGAAGACTGAAATCTGCCGTCAGCTGTAAGTTGAGGGCAGGAAGATTCAAAAATGGGTCTGTACTGATTCAGACACAGGACAAGAAAGCCGAGCACTCAGGGAGAGGTCAGTGAGTGCACTTTACAATAATTCACAAGAAGAAAGAAAGAAAAAACACTGCATAGAAAAATCTGTTGTGGACAAAAAGCACACACTGTAGGACGCTCCTACAGCTAAGTAACGCCCTTTAATTCGGATCGCGTTTAGCCCCTCCTTTGTGGCGAGGCAAAACTGGCACATTTCCAGACAGTAGTCATCTCAAGCATGGTAACGAACATACTAAAATGCCAGCAGAATAGGCCTAATGGTCTTTCGTGTCTGCTCGTTTGGTCAGCCCCCACCCTGGGAGTCGACCTTGCTGCCCCCCTCTCCCTTTCTGGCTTCTCCCTTCCCAGTCCTGGATATTCTCGCTGCACTGTTTTGTTTTTTTTTTGTTTTTTTTTTGCTTCCAGAACCCTTCCCCTGTACCTGTCCCACCCCCTCTTGAACCCCTCCACCAGCTACCTGGGCAGCGCATTCCATGGCTCCACCACTCTCTCAGTGAAGTAGCACCTGCTCCTTTCTCCCCTGAATCTCCCCCCCCTCCAGCTTCTACCCATGCCCTCTAGTTGCCCCCCCGCTTCGAACACCCTGACTGCTCCTCCCCTCTTTAACCCCTTCATGTACCTGAAGACCTCCATCATGTCCCCCCAGTCCCTTCTCTCTTCCAATGTGTACATATTTAGCTCTTTGAGAATCTCCCCATAGGTCCTATCCCCCCAAGCCCCACATCATTTTGGTTGCCCGCCTCTGGACCCTCTCCAGGAGTTCAATATCGCTCTTTAAATGTGGCCTCCAAAACTGCACACAGTACTCTAGGTGTGGCCTCACCAAGCAGTTATACAGTGGGAGTATCACTTCCCTCTTTCTGAAGGTGAGCCCCCTAGCGATGCATCCAAGCATCCTGTTGGCCTTTGCTGCTGCCCTCCTACAAGTCTCAGAGTTTTTCATCTTGAGATCTACCACCACCCCCAGGTCCCTCTCAGCCATCGAGACTTGTAGCACCCCCGCGGGGTGTACACTTGGCCCAGGTCTCTGGCTCCCAGGTGCAGTACCTTGCATTTCCCTGCATTGAACCTCAGCTTCCACTTTCTAGACCACCTTTCCAGAGCCTCCAGGTCCCCCTGCAGGGCCACCTTCCCCATCCACCACCGCCCCCAGTTTTGAATCATCCACAAGAGACTCATCTCACTCCTGATACCCTTCCTTATGTCAGAGACGTAGGCGTTGAACAGGAGGGGCCCAAGGACCGATCCCGGAGGGATTCCACTAATGACCCTCCTAGGGCACAGATATGATGCACCACAAGGCAAAGAAGCTTCGGCACAAGGGAGTCAGCAGCAATACTCTTTTTGGGCTCTGACAAAGGGCAAGAATGGACTTTGGTACATTAATTTGGATACCCAACTGGTCCAGCAACTGCCATCTCCTAGTCACTGTGAGGCATCGGGTCTTAACTCTGGAAAACGGCCATGCATATCACAGCAAAGCATTTTTTTTGCTCTTTTCCCCCACACCCTGGACCTTCCACTCCTTCTGGTATATACAGTGTCCTTTCTGCCTGCCAGTCTCCCCTTACCGAGTACTGTTACCTAGCTTCCCAGGCTTTACCTGCATCCTTGGAGCATTCAGCTTATCCCAGCTGGGGGCTCCCTCCTCTGACCAGGGGATATCCGCCAAGCCATACTGGGCTGGGGAAGTAGTGATTTTGCCACGGGGGGAACATGGCAGCAGTCAGGTCTGGTGCCATCTTCTGGGCCCTCACCCCAGTGGCATGCACCATGGCTATGCGCTGGAGGCAGAAACAGCCAACATGTGGCCATCCATGCTGGCTAAGACTCTGCTCAACACTAGGTGTTACTGAGTGGTGCTCCGCAGCATCCTCCCCTGGGAGGAGAGAGTCTGCTTGGATACGCCATCACCCTCCCTGCTGACCTCCACTCCTGTCATCCCAGGCTCAGGTCTCAAACTCAAGTTGACAGCATGCTGAGCAGGTGCCCCACCACTTGGTGCCACAAAGCCACCCTCACAGCAAGGCATTTAATATATGCAATATCAGTAATAAAGCGCAACAGAGGTTCCTGAGTCCGACCAGAAGCCAGGACCTTACAGGGGCAGGAGACAGTACTGACTCCACAGACTGCAGCAAAAGTAACTAAGGCAACAGTCACCATCAACTCAAGAGAATTGGGTCAGAATGGAGACACTGCCCGGGGTCAATGCTGACAAATGCAGCAGTGGTGGTCAATGCTGAAATGGGGTTTACAGAGAGCAAGTTCTGCGTTGTCTCAGAACTCTCAGGCTGCCGCGTCACAGTCCACAGTGTTGTGTGATCTTCCACTCTGGGTTCTGGCTATTCAGTGGTTGAACTAGAAGCAGGCTGACACCAGATGCCCAGCATCTTTCCTGTCTCTCCACTTAGGTTACAGGGACTATCACCGGAGTTTCTGCGAATGGCAGTGCAGCAGACAACGAACACTGCCTAGAGCCCGACCACGCGGCATCACTGCTTTTTCTGGTGATGTAGTACAGCAATTTAGTTAATAGTGTACCCCTTCCCCAGAACTTTTTACCTGCAGTCGACAGAAGAGCAGGCATTGACTGCATTATCAGTCTCCACAGATTCTGGAGAAATGACTCGTGACTTCCACCTGTGTCTCCTTGTAGTTTGGTTAAATCTCTGGCAAATTAGATGACACAGTGTAGTGGACGGTACCAAGGCAGTTCACACAGCAGTCGTGGTTATCACTTTAGATTTTGCAGCCACACTGACACTTTTGGAAAAGTGGTGCCTCGTTCCACAACAGTAAACTCAAAAACATACAATTTTACTTCATTATGTGTGCACCTTACTACTGCAATACTGTTTTGCAATGTTGTTCCCTTCTCTCCCTCCCCCCAAACATATCTGTAAACGAGTTGTACCATCTCAGTCTGGCTTTCCTGGTAAGACACTTGAAATAAATACAGTGCAGAGATGAATGGTTGATGGCAAACCCAAGGGCATCACAAGGGTCAGGTTGAAACAAGAAACAGTGAACGTGAGAAAAACAAAATTGAACAAACAAAGCAGTAGACTCCACGTGTCCAATGTGCACTCAACAGCAGGTAAAAAGAACTGAAGTGGAAAGGACCTCACACTTTGTATTGGTGATGGACAGTCATCTGGACATATACATGGGGGGCATTTAGCAACACTGGCAAAGTCTCCTGCAAGATTCTGACGCTGCCAGCTTACTCCTCTTTGCAAGAGATATCTTCAAAGATGATCATGATGCATCTTAACATATGACACAGCTGACTTCTATATACTGTGCTTTCTAGAGGCTACATGACATACATATTATCTTGAAAATTCCAATTCTGATTAGCTAGCTGGGGACCACTTAACCAATGGGAGAGCAGTTTAACAATGCCTGAAGACATCATAATGGAGCTATGCAGCATTCCAACTGGGCATTTTAATCAAAGCTGTTAAACGAAAACAAGCAGTTAAAGTTCCCAGAACAGCTAATTTAAAAGCTTTATATTTAAAAACGTGTGGTATAAATTGAATACACAATGACCTGACTCGTATGACATTTATCACTTGGGAGGATGCAGAACTGGCATAAATTATTAAGGACTTTGCCACCTTATGGTTCTGCCCCTCGATCATAAAGATAAACAGTACATTCTTAGGCAATTACGTATCCGCTATTTATACAACAGGAGTGGTACGAAAAATTACAAGATCAAAGTGATAGTGACTGATGACCACACTAACAGCAAGATGTCAAATATGTTGCTATACATGTGGTCATAAATGACATCTTAAGGTTAGTATCACAATGAATAAACTGCTAAACCAAAAGAGCAGCTTTTACAATGCCAATAGCCTAGTGCAGCACTTAAGCCAACAGTTGAAATCAAAGAGAAACAGTTAAATCTTCAAGCAAACAACAGATTTAAAAGCTTGCTCTCGTAAAATCCTGTAACCTTATTGATCCACTAAGGTTTTCACAGGTAAATCCTGCCAATAACCAACGGCTGAGGAAGGCCACTTATAAAAATGCAAAATATAACTAAACATTTTAAACTTTGTCTTACACATATGTTCATTGTATAAAATCGCAGTAAGGCACTCCAGGATGTTGGTAATTGGAGATTACCCCTCTCTCATGTCGCCAAGTCAGTTGGTTCTCCTTGCGACACACCACAAATGCATGGGTATATCCCTCAATAACTCATACCTTGTTATAGGTTATTATTTTAATAATCTAAAACGACAAAGACCTGCAGTGCAAAAGCAGTAACGGCATTGGTAGTGAAGCCAAGTTGAAAAGGAATAAAAAAAAAAAAAAAAAAACAATTACACATACCTCAATAATGGAAAGCATTCTGGGATATGTATGTAAATTACCACGATAATGTTCTTTGTCTTTAGATTGCTGTCCTGTTTTGGCTCATTGCGATCCACACTAGCAAGACCATCATAAGTTTGGTAACCCCTTTCCCTGGGGTGAGATACAAATGAGACACACTGATGAGTCCTTATAAGGACGAAACACGTGACTGTATCTTCTGTTTATGGCTTTTGCAGACTGCGTGAGGCCACTTGGCACCATACACTCATGCTTAAAGGAAAACAGAGGAAAAAAAAACAGTGGAAAAGGCACAGCTTTTCCGAGTCACTACAAAAATGCCTGATTAGTTATTTTTTTTAAAAGTACTTCCAAATGTTTTTTTAGGATTTAAATGGCGACCCGCAACATCCACTTTCTATTTGTGGCAGCCACCATCTTACGAGCAGCCACGGGCTTCCCTAGCTCACTTTATGTGCTAATATGTCAGGCCAACCAATGGCGGATGTCAGCAGGACATGTTAGCATAAAGTGAGCAAGGGAAGTACCCAGCTGCTTGTGAGATGGTGGCTGCCAGCAGTAGAAAGCAAACATTACAAGTCACTGTTTAAATTATGAAAAAAGCACTTACATGGTAATTAAAAAAAAAAAAAAAAAGTCATACTGTCTGAAAATGCTTATCAGGTGTTCTTGTAGCAGCTGGGTAAAGCTGTGCCTTTTCCGCTGTTTTCCTTTAAAGTACAACCAGCATCATTCTATTGTGGTGATTTGCATTGTGTGTCCCAGAAAGTTTTGTATTATTTGGGTATGTAATCAGGGGTCGAAATTAAGTTTTGTGGCCACTGCCAGCAGGGCTAGTGACTGGGAAAATCTACTAGCCCTACAGACTTTTCCACTGGCACAGCTGGTGTACTTATTGAAATGTTACTTTCTCCAGCACAAGCCCACAGCCTATTTAAAGGAAAATCTTATTAGCCAGATACAATATCTACCAACATTTGGCTAATGGGCCAATGCAAATTTTGACCCCCTATATATTTGAGTTTCATCTTTTTTATGACTTGCACATTTTCAGAGATGTGCACAATGTCAGAGCCCGACCCCCACAACTGCATTTTGGTGCCACAGTGGAGAATGGAGCTATAGTAGAATCGGAAGGGAAGCTGCATACAATAGCTTAACTTTGCAAGACATCTTTCATGTTCGAGGGTAGTACTGCACTGTGAAATTAATACTGGTTGACAAAACTCTGCTGAACTGGTAGTCCGCAACTGATCAAATGAACAGCTTGCCACTAGTGTGTATCCGCTTACCACACTGACACAGTGCTGCGTCCATGACAGCGCCTATACTAAGCCACCCCCCCCAAAAAAAATTGAAATGTGGCCTGCAAACAAAGTTTAGTAAAGGTACCGTACATGGCTTTCCCACCCCATCTGCTATACTGTACTTTTGAATGTGCTGCCACCTCGCTCCCTACTTCACTAAAATGCTGTTATGGGGAGGGACAACGAAGGATCCAGAGCCGAGCTGAAAGTATGATCATGTCATAAAAAGGTAAATGTCAAATTAATTTCAACTAAAAGTAACAGTTCTAGACCCTGAGATTCCTTGGTGTGACTTGCCTCAATCATGATTAAAAGATTTCACTGCTCTGATTCACTTTCATCGAAGAGCTACTTAAGAGTTTAATCAGGGGAGTAAAGAGATGGCCATAGCCTCCTGCATACAAAGTCAACTCACAGCACTGAGCTGCTATATAATCTAATGTAGCAATAGCTACAAGAGCTTTTGACTTTTTTCAATTTCTAAATTCCTGACAACTGATTCTGTTGCACTCCTGTTGAGTAGCCAAGAGAAAGAAAAATACTAATAAACTTTATATGTCATAGAATTTCTGGAGAGCCTGGGATTTTCTGGACTACCACACAAAACTGCAGGGGTTCCATTTCAAGGAAAAAGTCAGTTGTATGGAAATGATAAGTTAAGTTTAAAGGAGAACTGTACTGAACCTGTAAGTGATTTTCTCTTAGAAGCTGATTTGTAAATACTGGTTCCAATTCTGATACTATTCCATTTCTACAGGCTTTTTAGTTATCCCAGTAGGTGTTTATGATTTACACACAAGTAGTAAGTACCATTTTAGAACTGTATGATATAGTTTTGCATCCATGTTCTATTATGTTCTAGTTGGGGGGTTACTAACGGTCACTGCGAAGGAAAAGGACCTTGGAATTATCATAACGGATGACCTCAAAGTGGCAGGGCAGTGTGACAGAGCAGTGGGATGCTGGGTGCACAGAGAGAGGCATCTCCAGCAGGAGGGGGAAACTGGTGTTGACACTTTCTGTAGCGCTCCACGTTGTCAATGGGTAGTAATTACAGATGGGTACTGTGTACCCCCTACTAGGGGAAATGGCACTGCCTAAAGGCTGAATCAGCCTAGAATGTTGGGCACATGAGCATTCCAAACAGCAGCAACTCTCAATTTCTTGCCGTGCCATCAAAGGGGAAACATCTGAAAAGATTCTCTGAAGAAAGTCAAATTCTAGTTTTTCTGGGGCTACCCGGTAATGAGGAGCACTTCTAAATTAAAATCATGCTTGTTAAGCTGCAGCTTTCAAATTGGCCAACCTACTCTCCCCATTTTCACTGCCTGTGCTTAGATTGGGGGCCACGTCTGTCACATACCTCAGGGCAGGGGGGTGTTCTCAATATTTCTATTTAACAAAAACAAAAAAATAAATAAAAAGGTGCCTCAGGTTAAGTACCTGCCTTTTTCTTTGGGGTTTAGTCAGGGGCTTTCCTGGGGGCTCCCCTCCATCTCCAGGCATCTGTCCCCGTGTTTAGGGTTTATTTTGGTACTGTTTTTGCTGCCATTTGTTGCCATTCATAACAACTTTTCCTTTTGATTGGCTCACTGCCTTACAGGGACTCTTTTCCTTTAATTTTCCTCAACAATGAAAAGACAGGTTCTGCAGTGACAGCCTTTCAGACTCTTGGTGCTCTGAGTCTTTTAGGCAGTTTGACAGTTTGTTTTTTTCCCACCCTTCTTGGTGTTTTCTGGGCTCCACTGTACCATGTAGCTTCCTGCCATTTTCCCACCACTCTGTTACCGTTGGGCGCACGCTCAGTTTTCCAACAGACGTCTCTAGCCTCGACACGCCATTCGCACATCTGTGTTATGCATCGCCCCAGCATGCCAACGTCCATACATGTCGCGTCCAAAACACAAGCACGCATCAACGTATGCATGCATGCACTTCTCCAGTGCTAAACGCAGTGCTCTGCTTGTACAGCCTTTTTCTTTGAAGAATAAGTTTTAGAAGCTGAGAGGTATACTTTTAACAATTCCCTCCCCCACCCACACAATCAGAAGTGGGGATCATGGCTGCAGTACTCCATCTTTCATTGGGGAACAGGTTCAGTTTTCTAACCCTAGGCACCTACAGGGCAAGTTTATTGGCACCATGGCTTATTGGAGACCCCTCATATTTAAAAAGATGCAAGACCTGCACAAAAGAGTAATGTGACCCTCTCCTCTGGGTTCTTATTGCCCCCATTGTTTTTCTCAAGCCAATATATCACTTACAGTCCCTCCCAGTCAGACCTCCAAGCTGGAGGGTACACCAGCTGGTGGTGGCAAAGCAGCATTGTGTAAATTTTTACTGTTGCTCTTAGGAGAGCTTTTGGGCACGATTGTTCTGCAGGATACCCCATCAGACACACACACACGACCCCAAACCGGGCCCTTCAGGTCAGAGGAGGCCCACACAGGTATATCCAGGTGCGTCACAGCAGGACAGAGCTGTGGATATGTAGGCAGATCCAGACCATGACCATACAGAGGGTCAGGACGAGGATATCAGAGATCTTAGGAAATTCCGGACTCAAAGAAGTTACTTGAGGAGGACAACCCCTCTGAGGAGGAGGAGGAAGGGGAATGGACAGAGCCGAAGAGGAGGATTCCTATCCCTCCCCTGTCTGATACCAAGTCTTTGTCCTGCATGATAACCGAAGCATGTAGATCATTACAGTTCAAGGAGGTGCAATCCATGGAGGCAGTGGATGTCAGTCCTGTCCTCTACACATCCTTCTCCACTCCAAATCGTTTTCCGAACGCTATTCGCTGTGACCAAATTATTGAATAGAAAATGGGCAACTGCAGGCCAAAGAAAATATCTGCTGACACCCAAAGTATGGCATTACCCTTTTTTGGAAGAAAATGCTCGCAAATAGGAAACCCCTCTGACAGATAAGGTGGTTCATATTTCCATCAGACACACCACTATTCCTACTAAAGGGTCCTTGGACCCAACGGATTCACAGGACATCGAGCGGATGCTGCATGCAGAAGAGCCTTCACCTCCAACGGTGTAAACCTGCGCACCTCCTATGCTTCCTTTATTGTTGCCAGAGCCTTAAACTTGTGGGTTACGACTCTAGGCAGCTTCATCCCCCCCCCCCAATTGGGGGGGGTGAGCACTCTGCAGTTGGTATCCATGACCTCCACCTTCTTAGGGGATGCCACATTGGAAAACTTACATGTCTGCTCGCTCTGCCTATCACACTGTGTCGGCTATGCAGGGTGTATGGCTTCGGCATCGAGTAGCTGATCAGGCTTCCAAGACCAAGCCGTTTAACTTAGCCTTCGAGGGAGGTTTGTTGTGCAGTTCTGGCCTGGATGATATTTTGAGAGATATCCAGGATAAAAAGGGCCACCTTCCAGTGGCAAAGCAAAAGGCCGCATCAACTCCAAAAGGTCAAGGAGGAGGCTGTCAGGCAGTTCCGAGGGGGGTTTAGTTTCTTTCAGAACTTCGGGAACCAGAGGAGCCTACTCTGTTTGTTTATTTCAGTTTATATGAATACAGTCCATGAAATTCCAGAAGCATAAGATTAATACAAAAAACTTGTCACTCAGTACACTGCACTGTTATAGTAGAATAGCTAGTTATGCATTCTTAGTTACACCTCGTGAGGGTATCCTGCTCTTAATGGTAGACAAAGGCCATTTTAATGTAACTGTCCTACATATACCAGATGCATCAATGGAGCTAGGCCCTTAACTAAGAATATGCGGTACGATTACAACGACAACTCTTCAGTAGATCTGGCCCTAAAAGGTAGAGCAACTGTAAGCTTATACAGTATGATAACCTGCCGCTATTGATCAGAAAAAAAACATAATACATATTTTATATATAAAAAAAAATCTCATACAGGCATTTTCTTTTATCTATTCCAATTCTCTAGCTGTCAAGTTCTTGTCTTTGTAATGTGCTAAAATTCATAGGGACTGTGGATCTTGAACATAGAAGGCTAGTGAGGTCAAAACGCTCACCCACACAAATCTTTTAAAGTCGCTGTCATACAACCACACCACAAGGAAGAGAAGTGTGAGGAGCCAAGCCCCCCTATCTCCATGGTGGGAATGGTCATTTTGATCCCACAGCTTATGTTGCAGTTTAACCACTAAACCCGAACTCTAAGATTGTTGATACTACTATTATTTTTCTAACTTATGTACAGTTATGCAAGTCAAACATCACAGGGTCCGACAGTAACCCTACCAAAAGTAGAACCAATCTATACAGAAACCATTTTAATAATACAATTTCACATTATCCCTGCCACCGAGGAAGTCCCACAGTAAACCTTTAATTTAGATCACCCAAAACCTCCTGTTACCTCCCTGAAACCCAGTGTCTCAAGTCCAGATGGTAGGTGCATCAAGCAGCAAGTTGTTTCTTCTTCCAACTCCAAAAAAGCCCGTTCCTCCCGAGCTCGAGCTACCCGAATTCTGTCAATTAAGTACATCCTTGGGATCAGTGTAAATATATGTGCACCCATCAAATAGAACTCTCAGCTTTGCAGGGTACATTTCTAATTCTCAGACCAGTCTTTTGGAGCCATCAAAACTTTTCTGACGTTGCCTGCTGGAAAAGCATAGGTCTGGGAACAGCATGACTCAGGACCCATTTACCTCGACCTCTTTTTGCTGCACAGAGGTTAAAGTCTCGCTGAATCCCATTTTTAACAGCAGGGTACAGGATCCTGACTCCATTCTCTTGCAAGGTGTAATGTGATAGATCCGATCCACTGTCAGGCCAGTGACATCATCCCCAGAGCCTCGTTGATCCAGGCTAGTACAGAGAGCCCTCAAAACCCTCGGGGAGACCTATAATCCTCACATACATTTCTCTGAGCTGATTTTGCGTTCAACAGGAGCTTTTTCCTTTTTTCTCCTCTCTCTCTCATTATTCTTTCTCCCTGTGGACCCGGCCATCTATCAGTCTCTCCCCCTCCCCGTCTCTCTCTCCCCTCTGTCTCCTCTCTCTCTCAGTCTCTCCCCAGCACCGTCACCTGAGCATCAGACCCCATTCCCCTCATGCCCCCATGACTTACCCTTCATGGCAGGGTGGTGGGGAGCGACTCAACCCACTCGAACGGATACAGCTCTGGGGGGGTGCCATCCCGGGATGGTTTTATGCCACTTGGCCGGGATCCATTTTCTGCCTTTCTTGCAGAAGGAGAGCATGCAATGCCGACAGTGGCACGCAGTGCATGTGTCTGCATGCTGCACGCCCGTCAGCTGCTCCTCCTCCACACCCCAACGTGTGGGACTCGGCAGGCCAACACCCAGCCTCCACTAGGTGTCAGGCAAATGCCGAGTCCATGGCTCACCCTCCTGGGAGCTGTCCCCTGGACGCTCGATCCTCTCCCTCTCCAGCGACCCATTCGCACCGTGAACACAGGTCATCGGCATGGTAGGAGGTAAGGCATGATGCCTCACCCCTCCATGCCACTGGGCCAGCCTCAACTGGAGTTTTAATAAAATTACTTTCCTTAATGATCTCTGCTGTGGCCGAGAGTGCCTTTCCTGTGGAGCTTGCTGCCTCTGCGGCTTCCAACTGGCTTGTCTCCACCTTGGTTTCTACAGACTGCAATCGAGAGGCAAAGGCATCAAATTTGCCAGCCAGTAATTGAATTGAAGCGTTCATGTGACTCATGGTGGTATGTAATGTTTGAAGCATAATATTCTCCATCCCAGAAGTAGTTTGATCGCCCTCCAGCTGTTTTTTCGTCGTCGTGCTTTGCTTAGGCTTGAAAAAGTCTTGCGATCTGCCAGCCACTCCACAAGACTTCCCCATCTCCACTTTGGGTACGCGTATTGTCCACAATAACAGACTGCACAATTTTCACACAAGATGGGCCCAGATAACATCAGCTGCTTGGGTTTTGGAAATTCTGGCCTTAGGGTATGCAATAGTTTTCCACAATTCCCTCAAAAGGGGGGTTTCTGCCATCCCCAGTTCCAAGGGACCCCGTGAAGAGACAAGCAGTGTCACAGACCCTGGACCACACGTCGGATCAGGGCGACTGTTCCAGTGCGCCCCAGCGAGCAGGACCAGGGGTTCTTCTCGATCTATTTCGTAGTTCCCAAAAGTCCGGGGGAAGGGGTTCTGGCCTATGCTGGATCTGAAACACCTAAACGAGTTTGTTCGCCAAATGACCTTCAAGATGGAGTCCCTGTGTTCAATCATCCGGGCTATCCAGCCAGGTGATTATCTAGCTTCCACAGATCTGAAGGATGCGCACCTCCACATTCCCATCCTACAGTCTCATCAGAAGTTCCTCAGATTCTCTGTCTGAGGACAGCATTTCCAGAGTGCTCCTTCTTGGGATGGCAACAGCCACCCCACCCCCAAAGAGAGTTTTCGAAGATGTTCACAATCCTGGTGGCTCAACTACAATAGGAGGGACATCACGTCTATCCCTACCTGGACGATCTGCTCATTCAAGCTCTGTCTGCACTACTGGTAAGGAAGTCAGTGACCAGCATTCTGGAGGTGTTGGGAGTCCCACAGCTGGGTGGCGAATTGGGAGAAAAGCTTTTGAGCCATCACAGACCATGGAGCACCTGGGAGCAGTGTTCAGGGTGGACTACAGGAAGATCTTCCCCTTGCCAGCCAGGAAGGAGACCCTGCTAAGAAAAGTTCAGTGGCTGAGGAGCTAATCGTCGACTTCAGCTCACCGCCTGCTAGGAATTCTGGGCCTCATGACAGTGGCAACAGACCTAGTCCCTTGGCTCGCCTTCACATGTGGCCCCTACAGATGGAGTTACTGGCAGTCTAGGATCCGACCTCTGAGATCAGGCCAGGATCCCCCTCAGCACAACTGCGGCAGTCTCTGAGCTGGTGGGTGAGTTTGGAGAATCTGAGCAAAGGGTTCCCCTTGGAAGTCCCACCAGTCGATTCGAATCTGATGCCAACGAGTAGGGTTTTTTTTGGGGGGGCAGCTCTGGACGATACTGCCATTCAGAAGACTTGGTTGGCATGGGAAAGCACCTACACATAAATGTTCTGGAGATGAGGGTTGTGCATCTGGCTCACCTTCATTTTCAAACTCTGGTGCAGTCAAAAGCCATGAAAATAAGGTCAGATAATGCTGTCACGGTGGAGTACATAAACGATCAATGGGGCACAAAGAGCAGGGACATCCTGAAAGAAACCTCCGATCTCCTGCTGTAGGCAGAGAAGAATCTTCTCTTCCTGTCAACAGTCCACCTGGCAGAGGAGTTGAACATTCAAGCCAACTAGCTACGTCGCGAAAATGTTCATCCAGGGGAGTGGATGTTGAATCCGGAGGTGTTCAGCCTTCTGTGTCACAGGTCTGATCATAGTCAGATCAATCTGTTCACCTCCAGCCAAAATGCTCAACTTCAGTGGTTCTTCAGCTGCTATCGATGTCCACAGGCTGAAGCAGTGGTCAACCTGTCACAAGAGTGGAATTTCAGCAGAGCATACGCTTTCCATTCTGCCTCGCCTCCCCATGGTCATATGCAAAATAAGGCACTCAAGAGGAAGCTTTCTTCTAATAGCTCCAGAGTGGCCCAGAGAAACGTGGTTCTGGGACTTCATGAACCTAGCTTAACTCACATCATTTCACCTTCCAGTTTGGGGGGCCTTCTCTCACAGGGACACATTCTGCATCCAAATCTGACAGCGCTGCAACTCTTGGCATGGCTCCTGAAAGAAGGTTTCTCTAAAAAGGTAGTAGACACCTTGATGGCTGCCAGGAAGAATTCCACATTGGCAGCTTATGCTCACGTATGGACCACTTTTTCGACTTGGGACAGGGACAAAAATATCCTGCCTTCCAAAGCCACAGTTCTGCAGATTTTGGATTTCCTGAGGAAGGAGTGGAAAAAGGTTTGACCCCGAGAGGTCAGGTGTTGACCCTTGGAGCCTACTTGAATCTATCCATAGGGACTAACCAGGAGGTCACTGGTCTTCTGCGATCTGTCAGCAGAAGTCTACCTCTATTCTGATCCCTGGTTCCCCCATGGAATCTGAATCTGGTTCTGAATGCTCTCTGTAAGGAGCCTTTCAAACCACTTTCATCGGTACCACTGGACATGCTGTCTTTCAGGGTCTGTTTTTTAGTTGCTGTGTGCTCAGCCAGAAGGACTGGCGAGTTCCAGACCTTGTCCTACAAAGAACCATATCTTGTCATGCATAAGAACAAGGTGGTGCTCAGAACAGCCCATCCTTCATTCCGAAGGTTCCACAGCCTTCCATGTGAACCAGGAAATTTATCTTCCATCTCTACCGTTCTGTCCACCTCCTACTCGCCCAAAGGAGTAGTGGCACAAATTAGATTTGTGACAGGGCATTAGAGGACATACCTTAGATGGACTACTAAGTACCGTAAATCAGATAGGTTGCTCATCCTTTTTGGAGTGGCCAAACAGAGATAAAAAGCCTCCAAGGCCACCCTAGCTAGGTGAGTGAGGGCCTGCATTGCCAAGGCTTATGTCGCAGTAAAGAGGAGGCATCCAGCTCTCAGCGAGGCTCACTCCCCAAGGACTACGGCAACTTCTTGGGCAGAGAGGTGAGGCATCCATTTTTTGAGTTGTGTAAGGCAGCTACGTGGTCCTCCTTCCAAACACTCACCAAGCACTACAGACTGGATGTTCAAAGTTCTGCTGATGCGGCCTTTGGTCACAGAGGTTTGCATGTGGCAGTTAGCTGGTAAATTCTTCTCATGTATGTGGCTGATGTATAGGACAATATTCTCCCCCACCCATTTTTCCTATGGGTACTGTTTCTTAGAACCCATCTGTAATTACTACCCATTGACAATGTGGAGCACTACAGAAAGAATGTTTATATATGGTGCCCCCCCAAAAAAAGAGCAGTTCCACATTAGAATGTTAGTTGCTATCACGCATATTTAACAGGTTTGAATTTGATGTTAACCAAGGATGCCTGTTTCATTACAGGCAAGTGCCTACGATGCATGCAGCACTTTCACCTATAAGAACTGTTTGCTTTCAAATTGATTCAGTTTCTGCAAGACCTTACAAGATAAAGAATTTTGGAAGACAACTCTCGATCACTCACCTTCTGTCATCTAACAAGGTAGGGCACTGGTAACTGTATTTTATTCTGGCTAAAATCACACCTGTGTAGTCAGCTAATTTATGTGCTTTGCATGTCAACTCGGCTGGTATGGCATTTATTTCCATATTTAGAGGCACTGCATGGACAATAGTAACTGGAGATTTGCTGCTGTTCGAAATGGTCATGTGCCCAACATCCTAGACTGATTCAGCCTTTGGGCTGTGCCATTTCCCCTTGTAGGGGTGCACGATACTCATCTGTAATTACTAACCATTGACAATGCTGGAGCTAACAAAAATAGAAATGATGGTAAGTATGATGACATTTCTTCTGTATCGCTCACTGGTGAGACTCCATCTGGAGCACTGTGTCCAGTTTTAGAGGCCGCACCTCAGGACATAGACAGGGTGGAGGCAGCCAATATGAGTGCAACTACAATGGTACAGTGGCTGCACAAGAAGCCCTAAGAAAAGATACTGAGTGAATATCAACATGTACACCCTGGAAGAAGGGAGAGCAAGAGGGGACATGATAGAGACCTACAAGTACCTCACAGGGGTAAACAGGGTGCAAGGGGGGTCTCTTTCAAAGGAGAAATAGCACCATGACAAGGGGGCATGTGATGAAGCTAGAGAGGTGAAGGGAGCTTGAGAGAGATGTGAAGTACTACTACAGTAAAAAGGGTGGTAGACCCCTAGAACAGACTGATAAAGTGGTGGACGAGGCGAAGAGGGTGCTTCAAGCATGCATGGACTAGACACAGAGGTATATTATTAAACAGGCAATGAGGGAGGGAGGGTTGGCAGAGACCAGTTAGGGTCTGTGGAAACAGATTAGGCAGGAACATCTGGACAGACTGAGTGGGTCAAGCGGTTCTTTTCTGCCAACAAATTCTATGTTTCCATTATAGAACTCTATCGCTGACAGGGACATTATTATACAGTTCCAAAATAGTACTTCACCTCAGAGTGCAAATCAGAAACACCCTAAAAGGCCTATACAGAGGTAACAATAACAGAATTGGAATCAGTACTTAAAAGTAAGCTCCTACTGAGGGGAAGGCTTACTGGTTCAGCTCATTAAGAAATTTGTTTTACAACTGGCCCACCAGGGACAGCAGTAGTGCTACCACTTGCGACGTCAACAACACAGGTTCAGGAACAAGCCTTGGTTGGAGGGCCAACCAGGGGGAGGATGGCCAAGTATCCCATGAACAATCTCCTCCTCAGGGGAGGAGAATGGTTTCCGATGCAACACCACCACCTGGGTGACCACAGCTGGCCGTGCAGGTGAAGCCATGGACTGAGGAAGGGGGACAGTAGCAGCATCACCTGATATACCAGCAAGGCCTTCACAATATCAGGGGGAGGGACTGAAAATGGGAACACACCCCGACTGAAGCAGGAAGCTGTCCACCACCCACTGCAGACCCCGCACTGCCGACTGGGTTCTTTACTCATGAACCGAGACTACAACTCTGTCTGGAGACATAAGAGCCCTCCCCTTCCCATGAAGGGTTATTCATGGGGGAACTACAAGGTGGAAACAGGTCCCAGAGATGGGTGACGGGGCTGGGTGGGACAGCTGGACTGATGGGGGCCAGTCGGGCCGCAGGGGATAAGGTACAATAAATTAAAGTGTGATGCATCAGTGGAGCTCTTGCTACTTAGTTCAAGAGTCCCATGACCTGTACTATGGCAGCTCTGAGGTCACTTGTACATGCTTTTTAATTCTTCTCATGTAACATCTGATTGAATGTACATTTTTTTTTTTAAATAACTGTATCCCCACATCATGAACAGGAACCTCCCCAAAATTAGATTTTTCACTCCAGTGTATCTATTCTGTATATATATTAGTGCCTTTTCCCTCCAGCCCTCATCACCCCACTTCCGCACGCCTACCCATCTGTCTCACTCTTCTGCTGCTGATCGCTGCCTCCAGGCTTCCCAACATCCTCCACAGGGTCTGGCTTAGCCCTGCTGGGGAGCCCCCCACTCCCCTGTGAAGGCATGAACTGGGGAAGGGAGGAAGTGTCTAGAGTCGAAAGGGGAATGTTGGCTGAAGGGCGTCGTCACTGCCCTAGGGGTCTGGGTGGCTTGTGGGAACTTATCAGTTGTCATCCGTGTGCCAAACTGGATGCAGTTTCCCCTGTTCAGTTTCCCTCCACCCACGGCCGAGTGCACCACTGCTGTGTCCTTTGGGGGTACAAACATGCAAGCAAAGGCTCTTTTCCACTATCACTGTCACTTTACGAGCAGTTCACCACTGCACCCTCCCATGGAAGGAAAAAGTCCAGTCCACGACGACACCCTTCTTGCCAGCCTCTGCTCCTCACAGTCCAGGCTTGAAGCGCAGACCTAAGGCGCCAGCATGCCAAGTGGATGCCCCACTGTTGGCACCATGGAGCCGGCCTATAGAAATAACTTTAATAAATGAACTGAAGGCTGATAAGACACAGAGGAGATACTGTCATGGGGCAGAAATACAAGGGTTGGGCAGGCAGCAGAGGCGACCGACTGCTGGATAGAAAAGGAACACAAAGGAGCACATAACCAGGGGGCTGACTGAGGGCCAAAGAGGGAAGACAAGAGCAGAAAATCAGTACTACTAACTGAAAGAAGACGATGGCAAAGAAGCAAGAATCTCTAAACCGACTGAGGGACAGAAAGTTACTAATGAGCAAGGTGACAGGAATACTGGGAAGCAGAAGGAACAGTCACTGAGGGGTGGAGACTCCAGGAGGGCAGCAAAATATGGGATTAAAGCAGAGGCCAAGTCGTCATTTAAATGGGACATAAACTTTTCTTTATCATTTTTAATAGAATGTGGGCATGTATTAGCCTTCCCATTTCCCTGCAGTACTTTGTCATTGCATGTGTTCTTCCTTTTTAGGGTCTCTTGCTGACACCCCCCCTTCCCCAGCATGCGTTTTCCTTTTCAGAGGCTCTTTACACACACGTTGTTTTTTATTTTTGGGGTGGGGGAATAATTATTGCTCCGTTCGGAACCCTCTGACATCAGCTGAGTGGAGACCCGAGCTGTCACCAACTGATGTCACCAACGGAACTAAACAGTATATCTGACCGGAATAAGCAGCATCAAAAGGGGCCATAAAAGGGTGGAAAAGAAAAAAAAATAAAGCTAATAAACACAAAAAGCACAGTGCCCACATTTCCAATCATGTAAAAGATAAGAGATTTTTTTAAATAAAGATTTATGATCCCTTGGAAGCAACAGTCTCCACCCGAAAGCGTGACGACAGCACCTGCCGGGCCAGAAACAAACCTTTAACCCTCACCATCTGGCTTGATTCGATCATTCGTTTTATTATTCATATATTAGTACTAAACTGTTATTCCGAAGTGCTAAGTACTACTACTCCCCTCCCCCGCCCGCTTCAAAAGCAGACGGCAAGGTCAGCGCCGGCTCTCACCGCCCACTCCGTCAGACTCCTACAGCAACTACTGCTCTGTCTCTCGTTTCCATTTTGCTCCAATTCTCTAACGTGCCCCCCGGCCCAATGCCCTCTCCTATCCCAGTTGCAGACCTGTTTTCGTCTTCGGCGTTTCCTGCTGCTGAATGCCGTGTTTCTGCTCATGTTTCAGTGGGCTGTGATTGTGCTGCTGCTGGGGAGTCGTTTCTTCTGCTCCATGGTCGCGGTGCTGGGAAGGCTGCTGAGGAGGACGGCCAGGCTGCTCCTCCATCGAAGAGCCGAAGACTCCGTGTTCCGTAGCCGCCGGCTGGCTGCTGGGTCAGTACTAGAGGCCTCCCACACTCAGGCACTTAGTGAGGCGGCAGAACTCCCCCCCACCCCACCTTTCGCTCTGCAACATCACAGGGCTGGGGCTCCAACGTCAGCAGCCAGGGCCTTGCTCCCCCTCTCCAATCAGCACTTTCAACACCGGGGCGAGAACTGCACACGTAGCGAAAAAGTATTCCAGGATTGGCAAAGGCCGATTCATTAAAGGCATGTTTAAAAAAAAAAAAGCCTAGCATGCGGCGTGGGGGGATATTTATATGATCTGTCTGTAGCGGAGGAAGGAGGGAGCAACTTCTGGAAGAAAGCCGTGTACCTAGGCTACCAAGACAATGATGTTTATGTATTTTGGCCGTCTAATTATTTTGGATACATAGACAGTGCCGGCAGATAATAAACTCGAGTTTTAATTGGTAAAGGCAGATTCTAGTAGGAAACATAATGTCAGAGCTTCGCTCAAATCAGAGAGATCAGCAGATCTGATTTTCTAACCACTAAAATCAAGGAGATTTTTTCAAACTCATCTCAGACAGCTCCTTATGTTAATTGCTTGGCTGAAGTAATAGAATCCTCAAGTTTGTGACATAATCAATTAGCAGCACATTGTGATATAAAAATGGGATGAAGGACGACCTCAGGAAACAAGCATTAATCGAGATAAGAAATTATGTTCCTTCCTATGCCAGTTATGTATTCTAGTATCCTTTTACCAATTTTTGATATTACAAATTGAGCGAGTGCTCCTGACCAATCGGAGCGCTCCTTTCCCCTGCGCGTGACACACTCTTGTTCTGTGAAGAGCACCTCATGCACAGATGCCCTGAAAACGGGCATGCTCCGGGGACCATGGGTGTAGCCAGGCATACTCCAAGTACTCCATGGTGTGCAATTTTATTTAAGAGGGTAGCAAATAGGCTCTGAACTGCTTCTTTTTGCATGAAAACTAACAAAGAAAATGCTGAACCTTTCTGTAATTTTATTCCTAGGAGTCAAAACTAGAAAGACTGGTCACTAATATTGTCTTTGCATCCCAAGGACAATACAGCTTTACAGGCTCTGGGCTGGTATGAGGATGTCTTAGGGAGCAATGCATGGCATTTGTATTTACCCATGCATGGCAACAACCATTGTCATGAGATACAAAAGTTGTATTTATTTTGCCAAATGAGGCAACAAACACAGTCCTGGTGCACATTTTATATTGTCTGGCTACACCCCTGGAGGGGATAGCACACCCTAACAAGGGGGGAGTGGTAGCAGTGAGTCCATTTGGTGTGCAGATCTGAAATCCCTGGCTACACCCCTGCCGGGAACAGTTTTTTTTTTTAATAGGATATTGATCGCCCGATCACACAGAGCATATCTCGTCACCACTGCCTGTTTTAGAGTGTTTCACTCACTTAGTTTGAGCCAGAAACAGCTCAGCTTCGCTTCACTGTTCTCTGTCCAGCCAAAGGCGCCTGAAACCACTCATATACAGTTAGTGGCTCCGGGGGACGTAATAACATATAAACCAATTATCTAGCTTTGGGGTGCCCACAGATCTACACAGAGTTCCACTCCCCTCACCAGCTACTGCTATTTCCTTCCTTATTGATGGAACGAGACCTCAGGGTGGAAACTCCAGACCGGATGAAAAATGCGTAGGCAAGGGTGTAGACAGGCATACTCGCTGTACACATTTGTGTACAGTTTTGTTGAGTGCCTGTCACAAACCATAAGCCACTCTGTTAATATTATCATTCTAATCTGTAGTATTTGGGTTAGTGTAGGCCACTGAGGAGTGTCCAATACGTGTATAACTTCTTTAGCGATTAGAGGAATCATCTGACAATAATCTGACCTGTTTGGAAGGGGGTGCCATTTGGAAAGGATGTGTACATTTTTTAATTGAGGGGGTGTAACTGTTGGAGATTGTGTACAAAATGGAAATGTCTGGCTACACTCCGATGCGTAGGTCATGCATGAGGAATCCCAATTTAAATGCCTACACAAACTTGATAGGCCCCGAGTGTAGTCCAGAGGCAGGATAGTGTAGTGGTTAAGGGCACTGAGCTGCAAACTTGGTTTTGAATCTCATCAGCCCCCACTTGCATACTGTGTGACCCTAAACAAGTCACATAACTTTCTTGTGCTCCCAGGTCACACCTGGAAACAAGTTCCAGCTTAGTGTGCCTTTCCTGGTTAAACAATTTTCCCTTTCCTATTTCTAAGACATTCTGTGACATCAATAACACCATTCCATGCTATTCATCTGAATCGCCTGGAATGGTGTTATCGATGTCATAGAATGTTCAGGCAGTATGAAAAGAGAAAACAGCAACAGCTGAGGAGACAGGGATTCAGGATAGTTACAAAGGTGATAATTTAACAAAAATGGACAAATACATATCAGAATATTGGATAGACAGCCGGCCCGCCTGCGCAGCGTTAGGGTTACCGCTCGCGGCGCCAGCGACCCAGGTTCAGGAGCGGACTCGGGCAGCTGAGGGCCGGCCGGGAGAGAGAGGATTGAGCGCCGAAAGGCTGCTCTCCTCTGGGTGGGATGGGATGCAGGTCTCGCCATAACCGCCACCTGGGTGACCACAGGTGGAGGTGCAGTGAAGGTAGTTGCAGACAAGGGTGGGGAGGCGCCCGTCGGAAGCTGGAGCACAAGCGCATCACAATGTGCTTGGCCCCTAGGCTTTCCTAGCGCACGGACGCCCTGAGGGCTGGGACCAGAAAAACGGAAATACCCTGTCCCAGGTTCCTGTAGATGGGTTCCGGTCATCCAGAGAAAATCCATAACTGGGCTGTAGAGATGGGGCCAGCTGACCTCCCGACACAGTCTTGAGGTATGAGAGAGGGTAAGGGATGTCCCTCTCCTCCCCGCCCGGGGGTAAACTGTGGCAGGATGGGGGTAGGCAGCTGGTACCCAATAGAGGTACCTAGGGGAACTACGGAGACCATCAACCTAGAAAACCCTGAAGAAAGGTTCCTGGAGCAGTGAAGAAGGGCAGAAAAAATAGTAAGTAAAAAAAAAAAAAAATATTGGATAGACACTAAAAGGACAACAGTGGGACATCTAAAGGTGTAAAAAACTGTTTCCTACCACCTTTAAGAGCAGATATCTGTAAAGTACAAAAAGACGGTTTCCTGCAAATACCCTTAATACATAAAAAAGCATGGTCAGCAGCTCAATGTAAACACATTTAGAACACAGTGGCCAAAGAGCAACTTTTATATCTGAACAAAGTCTTAGGAACCAGTTACGCTAGGTTGATAGTTCATGACTGTAAATGATTAAACACTGCACTGTCCTTCCTATGAAAGCAAAATTTCGATGGGAATGAGACTTGAAAGTGGATACTCCAGATAGGGGATGAAAAGTGCTTTGTAGGTCCCGCATGGGTCTGTTGATCTGTAATAGGTACGAGGAATCCCAATTTAAATGTCTACACAAACTTGACAGCCCCTGAGTGTAGTCCACGACCAATATAATGAAATGCATTTAGTGACTGCAAACTGAGTTAGTGCCTCACTAGCTCTGATTAGTGCCTCAAAAGCAGGGGATTCACTAAATGTGCCATATTGCTAGATATAGTGAGGCACTAACTGATGCCAGTGTGCCTATGTAAAGCATCTGACTGCACTTGCATATATGTGCCCTGGCATATCCCAAAGGTTTATGGAGACATTACACAGCCATTAGTGCAGCACTGTGTATTGCCTCACCAAACCTGGTCTTATGCCGCTGTGCCTCTCCCCCCCACCATCTGTCCGTGCATTTTACAACATTCCCTGGCATTCTTGGGGTCCCCCCCATTGCATGTCTCTACATCTGATTACATTCCATGGTGGTCTAGTGGTGCCCCAGCTCCTTGCTCACTCACCCCCTGCATTGCACAACATTCCCTGGCAGTTTAGTGGTCCCACCCCACCCCCAATTGCCCATCCCTGCATTTTACAGTATTCCCTGAGTGTCTAGTGGTCCCCTCACCCCACCCTCGAATGTTGCTATCTATATAGCAGCTGCCATACCTCTCCCAGTTGCCAATCTTGGTAAGGATTGCAAATCTCCCATTACCCCTCTGTACACAGCACCCAGTCCCCTTGGTAGTCCACTGGCCCCTGTGACTTGCAAGGCAAACCAACCCCCAATGGCAGCTGAGCCAACCCCCCCGTCACCATCACCACCAGCCACTGTCTGCCTCACACGGCGAATGCACATGTGCATTGGAGCCGACCAGTCTCAGGGGATTGCCTGGCAGGTTGAGGGGGCAACAGGTTGGTGCTGTATATATAGAGAGGTGATTGGGACGAGGGGATTTACAATTATTACCACCATTGGTAGGGGGGTAGGACAGTTACTATACAGGTACTAGCATTCAGTGGGAGCCACTAGACAGCCAGGGAAGGTTGTGACATGCAAGGACGTGCAATCAGGGAGTAGTAGGACAACCAGATTGCCAGAGAATGTTGTGACATGCAAGGACAAGCAGTTGGGGGGACCACTAGATTGCCAGGGAATTTTGTGAAATGCAGGGATGGGTAATTGAGGTGGAGGTGGGGGACCACTAGTCTATGAAGAAATGTTGTGTACTGCATGGATGGGCACTTGGGGTGCTGGAGGGTGCAGTCATCATTTGCTCCTGACCTGTAATTAGGCCATAGCCCCTTGCCTGTGATGTGGAGTCACTTGCACAGGGAAGTTTGAATATGGCATATTACTCCATGGGAGCAGTCACCATTTGTAGGCCCTAAACACTCCTTTGCTCCTGTCAGCCCTATGGCTCACTATTTGTAAGGCCCCTGGAATTCTGTGATTCCACGATTGTGGGATTTTCCGTAGAATTTGCATCATGCGGTGGAATATATAATGCTGCAGAATTCATTGTTTGTGGAAGATTTTCATTCAAATATACAGTTTTTTCATGGTGCCTGGCTCCTTTCCTCATCTTGTTTGTCCTGAAGCCCCATCTCTATCTTTGTCATAGGATGTCATTGATGACATCAAATCATGGTTTAGCCAATGGTAGGACTGCATTCTGCCACAGAAATTAAAAAATCATGCCACAGAAATCAAAAAATGCTGCCACAGAAACCTAGGAGCCCTGCCACTGAAATGCCGCAGAGCACTAGGGGCCCTGACTATTGGCCAGATACCTCATGTGGCAAGTAGGAGGTTGAGGTCTGCAGTAGCACACTGGAGAGTGCCTGGTTCATTTGGATGGTGTATTGGAACATGCCAATAACACTCGCTAAATGGTTCGAGAATATTGTAATATACCAGTATGTCTGCTCCTGGAACAAACTTTTTGCAAGCACAAACCAGGCTCTTCAAATAACTTCGCCCATATGTTTTACAGGGCAGTCTCCCCTGTGTACGGCAGGTGCAATTTGGAGGAGGCCACATGCTTCCACTATTTTTTGGGACTGTGCATCTTTGAGCCCTTTTTGGACACAAACAGTAGCAGAGATTGGTTGCATGTTCATTTGCATAATCTCACTGCCCCATCTTGCAGTGTTGCTTGGAGTTGAATACGACACAGAAGATGAGTGGGTACTATACCCAAGGGCAGAACATATCATGTAAATACTAGCCAGACAGTGTATATTACATATATTGGCATCCAGAGTTACCCCCATCATTTCACAATGGAGGGATCTCCTTTTCAAAATCCTGCACTTATAAAAGCTCACTTTGGAGCTTAAAGGTAGGGTAGATGCCTTTGAAAGAGCATTGGCCCCTCTCTGGATACGCTTCCAATGGCTGTGATCTGTATAATGAGGCATGGGTTCTGGACCCCTAAGTTCAGACACCGCCATCCTGTTATCACAAAAGTTGTATTAGAAGAAACCTAACTGACCAGGGTGGACAGCATCAAAGGTGTAGAAGAAAATGGGGAGCAATCGAGACCTTTTTTGAGTTAGAGGGCCAGCGGGGGATTGAGTGTCCTTGGGACTGCTATCCTTCTCTGGGGGGTGGGGAGTAGATACCCAGCACTATGGACCCTTAGCAGGCTGGGGATCTGCTGTGCGGTGCCGCCACTAGTTGGGGGGCGGACGTGGGCCATCATTGCGTCCGCCCCTCATAAGCACACAAAATATCAGCCCGGCGTGAAGTCCCGCTACTCTGCCTCCGCTGCCAACTATGTCTGCCAGGTGGGGTCCCACTCCCATGGCCCCACTCTGGGGGGTAAGCCAGGGTACATTACTGGTGACCTTGGGGAGTGGGTGCCCATCCGGTGGCCCCACTCAGGGGGGTAAGCCTGGACATGGGGAGGCGGCAAGCGGGAGCTGAGATCCCTTCAGGGGATCGGGAGCCAAAAAAAATAGAGACAATTTTTGAGGCAATAAAGTTGTGCAAGAGAATTGTTACAACATGAAATAGGTACAAGAGACCAATATGGTTCTTGGAAAAGGTCAGAGAAGCAGTGAGAGCCAAGAAAAAGGCTTTTACCAGGTATAAGGAAAAGCAGGTGGAGGAAGAATGAGGAGAGTACTAAATAAAAACTAGGGAAGCAAAGAGGATGGGAAGGGGGTCAAGGCAGACATGGAGCTGCGTGTTGCAGAGGGGATCATGAATGGAGGAAACTAGTCATCTGACCCCAGGAATCCATCAGTACATATTCACAAGCTGCAATCATTCTGAGGGATTGTGATGCCCCAGAGATAGAACGTATGCTAATTATGGAACTTTAGAATTAGAATGAAGTTCAGACTCTGCCCTGAGGTCATGCGTCCCCCAACAGTCTAAAGTCAGATTTGTTTCTCCACTGAAGAGAGCAGTCACCCCAAAGTACAGCTGCACTATTCTGCCATGGTCTAGTGAATTTTATTTTATTTTGTTTTAGTTATTCTTTGATAATCTGTGTTAATTGGGGTGTATATTTTATAGGTTGTCAATTTTAATGGTTTTGCCGGTTCCCGATCGGCTTCCAGGAACCAGAGAGGGACACTAGGTAGCCTGGTTCCTGCTTTTGGGGAACCAATATTATTTGTTATAAAGTATAAATTCTGGTATAATAACAGCTTTTCTTATACATTTTAGCAGTTTTCAGTTTACTTAATGCTCGGTTCCATTACAAAGGGAACTAAGCCACGTTTTTCTCATATTTTTCAATTTGACATTTGCCTCAGTCTTTCCTCATTCAAAATTCAGCTTTGAGGTAAAAAATATTAGCATTTCTGTTTTTAAAGGGAACAAAACCTCAGTTTAATCTTAAAGCCCCTTTTTACTTACTTTGGACTGATTTTAAATTATTTCTGTAATTTTTGGGAACCAGCAACTATTTTCTTAGGGTACTCAGTGTTTGGCATGTCTGACAGACCTGAAAAGAAAAGAACAGGGCTTACAGTGTTTAAAAATGGTATTATTGGTTTTCAGCTCCTGGCAATGACAGACTGATGCAAGCTTTGTCTAAGGTGCTTGAGTCCTGACCACAATTTAAAAACTGTGGACTCTGTAAAACGTTTTGCCCCAAAACAGAAAAGAAAAGGGTTAAGAAAAGAGAAGACTTCATGGCTTCTCGATCAGCCTCCATGTCACCTACCAAAGGCTCAGATGAGAGTCCTGACCCTCAGAATAAGCAGCAGTCCCTGACAAAGGGGACAGAAAAGAAAGAAAAAAGCTGCTCAGCCATCAAAAAAGCATAGTAAAGGTGGTACAGAACTCCGGGTGACTGATGAGGGAACCCTGAGCCCAGTGATGGCAAAAACAAAAGTAAAAGAGCCTCAAGATCAGGCACTGGAAAGAAGAAATTACTCACCTTAGTAATTATGTTTCTTCTAATGGAGCCTTGCTGTATTCTGACTATTGCAGTTAGCCCCAGCACTCAAACTGCCCCAGAGAGTAAATGGTTAATTTTCTATGCAGAGCATAGAACGTTGAGCTCGAGCTCGGTTCAAACCTCTGTCTGCTGCACTTTGAAGTGCAACTGTCAGATTCTTTTTTTTTTTTAACATTTAACATTTTCCCCTTTTGCAGCCACGGTCCTGCTTTTACATCCAGCCACCGCTCCACTCCGCCGCCGACCCCAAAGTTGCATGCCCAGCTGGCAGACACAACTACACCTGCAAAAGGGGGGCCCCCATAGCACCCTGCGCCCGGCGAGGAACCAGTACCGGCACATGCCTCCAGGCATCATCGGCCAGCAGAACTGCGGCTATCAAGCTGCCTCGGACCCGTGCTGCGATTTTCCTTGTTCTTTTTCCCCATTGGGACCACGGACGTGCAATGACGTCCATGCACATACGTGCAGATGTCCACCGTGGTCCCCCCCCCGTTACACTGCTGCCTGCGGTACCTCCGGGCGTCTCCAGGGGTCGCCGCAGCGCTGTGTAAAGTCCCCATCCCACCCCAGGACCAGGAGAGCTGTCTCCGATGCTCAATCCCAGTCCTCCCTGCCGACTTCCCCGGACCCGAGCCGTTTCGAACCCGGGTCACTGGCATAGCGCGAGGCGTGGCGTCCAACTCCTCCACCCTCAGCGCCACTGGGCCAGCAAACTGTCAGATTCTTACGAGCTAATACTAACTAACTACTATGTGGAAATTGTAAAATTTTTACTAGCCAAATGGCAACCAAATATTTTGGATCCCCAAAAGACTCAAGTCAAGAAATCCAAAATCAAAAACCAGGTAGTGAACAACTTAAGAGTGTTTAATTAATAATATAACCCACTCCCCCTCTCTAAAAGGAGGGAGTACCCAAATGCACCCATGGAGTGCAACACTGCAGCCAGCCCTTCCCAAAAACAGGTTATGAGAGGGAGGTAGGAGGGAGAGTCAGAATACAGCAAGACTCCATTAGAAGAAACATAATTACTAAGGTGAGTAATTTTTCTTCAAACAACTTGAAGTCTTGCTGTATTCTGACTATTGCAGACTACAAACAGTACCTCCATGGAGGAGGGAATCGAACTCACCTTGGGAATAAAGGCTCTGCAGTACTGCTGTACCAAACCGAGCATCACTCGTAGCCTGGATGTCCAGGGAGTAATGCTTGGTAAATGTGTGAACTGTTTTCCAGGTGGCTACTTTACATATCTCTAGCAAAGTAATATCCCTGGCCACAGCCAGGGAAGCAGCTGTACCTCTAGTTGAATGAGCCCTCAGGCCTGAGGGAGGTATTTTGCCTAGCTTCTCATAGCAGAATTGAATACAAGAGACAATCCACCTGGCAATAGTTTTCTTAGTGGCAGGTTTGTCCTTACCCACTTCCCCATAAGTGAGAAACAACTGAAGGGAGTCAAACCTGTAAGCCTTAGTACGCTCAATGTAGTAACTAAAGGCTCTATTAACATCCAAACTGTGTAAACTTCTTTCTCCTGAAGAAGAATGATCACTGAAGAACACAGGGAGAGACATAGATTGGTTCAGATGAAAATCTGAAACCACTTTAGGTAAAAACCTCCTATTAGTTCTAAGGACCACCTTATCTCTATGAAATGAGATAAAATTAGGCTCTACTGACAGAGCTTGCAATTCACTGATACGCCTGGCAGAGGTAATAGCTACCAGGAACACAGTTTTCCAAGTCAAATATTTAAGCTCTGCTGAAGACAAAGGCTCAAAAGGGGATTGCATAAGCTGAGCAATGCAAACATAAAGATCCCAAGCAGGGGTAGGATCCCTAATGGGGGGATTGGTATGAAGCAATCCCTTGAAGAATTTACAGAATACAGGGTGAGATGACAGTGAGGAAGGCTTTCCCGCTGACAGAAAAGCAGAAACAGCTAACAGATGTACTTTGAGAGTAGCTGGTCTGAGGCCTAGACCATTAAGATGAACCATATATGCAGAACTGTAGACAATTCAGCAGTCTGGGGATATATGCTTCTTGGAACACCAAATGCTGAATCTTTTCCATTTGGAGTTGTAAGTTTTTCTGGTGGCAGGCTTTCGAGAGGCTTTGAGAATATCCAGAACCCCTTGGGATAGATGCAAATCTGCATACTCTAACACTTCAAGAGCCATGCCTTGAGATTGAGCGACCGAAGATTGGGGTACCAAATCCTCCCCTGAGAGGAGGTTAACAGGGTGTAATTCCTGGGAAGAGACAGGGGAAGATGGACTGCTAGGGACAGCAACAGGGGGTACCGAGGCTGCCTGCCCCAGTCTGGAGCAATCAGAATCACTTTGCAAGGTTGTGACCTTACCTTGACCAGAACCTTGAACAGTAGAGGAAAGGGAGGGAAGGCATATAGAAATTTCCCTTTTCAGTTCAAAATCAGAGCATCCAGAGGGACTGAGCCCAATACTGGGGGTCTACAACAAAACAGAGGAAGTTGATGATTGTCTGGGCCTGCAAAGAGATCTCTCTCTCTGGAGTGCCCCACCTTGAAAAAATCACTTTCAACACCAGGGGATGCAGGGACCATTTGTGATGGCTCTGGGAGATCCTGCTCAATGCATCTGCTAGCACATTGTCCTTCTCTGAAAGGTGCACTGCTATCAGAGAGATCTGCAGAGAATAAGCTAGGGACCACAATTTCATGGCTTCCATGCACAAGGCTGTGGACCGAGTGCCTCCCTGCTTGTTGATGTACCACATGGTGGTGGTGTTGTCTGTCCTGACCTGCACCACCTTGTTCTGCACTGACTGAGAGAAAGCTTGCAGGGCCAGAAAGACCACCCTGAGTTCCAAGAGATTGATATGAAGAAGGGATTCCTGAGGGGACCACAGTCCCTGGGCTGTGAGAGCCCCCAGATGGGCTCCCCACCCCAATAGAGAAGCATCCATGGTTAGGACCACAGAGTGAGACTGACTGACGAATGGGACTCCTTGCCCTGAGGTTGCCCTGATCATGCCACCATTGGAAAGCCTGGATCAGAGGCTGGGTCACTGGAACTAGTTTGGTTAGAGAATCTTTCTTCTGAAACCAAAAGGCCCTCAGGTGAAACTGAATGTCCCTCATCTGAAATCTGGCCCCCGGACCACTGCTGTAGAAGCTGCCATGTGGCCCAGAAGTTGAAGGAAGTGCCTTGCTGGCTGAGAGAACAGAAGGTGGAATGAAGAAACCATCTCTACAATAGCCCTTGCCCTTTCCAGGGGGAAGAAAAGCTCTTGCTTTGACTGTATCCAGCTCTGCCCCTATAAAGGTGAGGAGCTGTACAGGCTTGAGAACTGACTTGGGAAGATTGAGAAGGAATCCTAGGGAAGTGAGCACTTGCTGAGTCACTTGAAGGTCTGACTTGACTTGGTCTGGGAACTGACCCACAATGAGCCAGTCATCCAGGTATGGAAATATAGAAATATTTGTCCTTCTTAAAAAGGCCACAACTACTGCTAGGCATTTTGTGAATACCCTTGGAGCTGATGTCAGGCCGAAGGGCATAGCTTTGAACTGATAATGGCCTGAAGGCAATTCGAACCTGAGGTACTTTCTCTGGGAGCACCTGATGGGAATGTGAAAGTAGGCATCTTTTAAGTCCAGGGAGGCTAGCCAGTCTCCTGGCCTTAGAGAGGGAAGGATTATTCCCAGATTCACCATTTTTAATCTTGGTTTTAAAAGATGTTTGTTCAGGTATCTTAAGTCTAGGATGGGTCACCACTCCCCTGTCTTTTTTGGGGTAAGGAAGTACCTGGAGTACAGACCTTTGCCCCTGTGCAATGTAGGAACTCTCTCTCTCTCTCTATATAGCCTTTAGAGCCAGTAGAGATGAAACCTCTGCCTCTAGGGCAATGGTTTCGGAGACGCTTGCAGGTGGAAAAGATCTGGCCCTCAACTTTGGAAATTTCTTGAAGCTGAGAACCAGCCCCTGGCTTACCACCTCCAGGACCCACTTGTCTGAGGTAACAGACATCCAGTCCTGGACGAAGTAGGCCAGCCTGCCTCCTACAGGAATGGGAGAGTCGACCCAGGCTGACACATCAGGGTGTCTGCTGGGCAGGAGCCTTAGGTTGAGGGATGGATGCAGCCCTGCTCATCCCCCTTCTGCCTCTCCCTCTGAAGAACCCCCTCTGAGGAAAGGGAGACGAGGCCTGTGCTTGGTAGAAAAGCCTATGAAAAGGCCTGCCCCTGCCCCTAGCCTGCTGCCTTTGAGGAGTTGCCTGCCTTTCCTTGGCCTGTGCACTCCTATAGGTGGTCCTATACTCATTCATCTTTTTCATGTAATTCTCTGTCTGCTTCCCAAACAGAGAATTACCCACCACAGGGAAATCCATGGCCTTAGCCTGGGTGTTCTGTGAGAGACTAGTACATCTGAGCCAAGCCATTCTCCGAAGAGCCACAGATGTAGCCATGACTCTAGAGAACACATCATTGGAGTCCACAGCAGCATGGAACTGTACCTTAGATGCCTCAATCCCATCAGCAGCCACCCCCTCCAGCTCCGAGGCTAGCTGGGGGGAGGCCTGCTTAGCCAGTGCCAGTACAGTGTCCCACCTGGACTTCTGGTACCTGGCTGCATAGGCCAGATAATTAGCCTGCCTGAGTCCCAATGTGGATGCCATGTACTGTTTCTTTGCCATGGCATCCAGCTTCCTAGAATCTTTATCTGGGGGGTGTGAAGCCAAGGGTATATTAGTCTTATCACGGGCTGCAGCCTGCACAACCCCAGCATGGCTGCATTGTTGATACATGTACTCTGTACCAGAACCTGATAAGGTGTACCTTTTGTCCATCCTTCTGTCAACAGGAGGTTCAGAATTTGGAGTTTTTAAATTCTTTTGTGCCTGTTTCCCAAAAGACTTATGAAGGGGAATAGACAGTCTCGTGGACTCTGGGATGTCCATCATCTCCACATAATCAGGTTCCTCTTGTTCCTCTACAGCTTCTTCCACAGGGAGTTGGAAGATTTCTGTCACTTTCCTATAAAACATGTAGTGGGAAGGGGACTCAGAAAACCTAGGAGGAGAAACACCAGAAGGCCTGTCTGGGGAGATGTCCGGTTCAATGGGCTCAACCAGACCTCCCACACCATCGTCATCGTAATCATCATAATTTTCAACCCCCTCCAAATCCGGTTCATAGAAATCTTCAGAGGCATAATCTTGAACTGGAGGAACCGACCGAACCAAGCGCCTGCCTGAAAGCGCCAGATCAGACGGAACTGGACGAAGCAATTCTGCAATCCTTATTGCATTGGCAATCTCTTCGACGGTCGGAAAATGGGTCTCTAGAAAACCTAACCGACTGATTTTTTTTTCTTTTCTTTTTCTTTTTGTAGGAACTGATCCCTCAGGATCGGCTCTCCTCTTGCCCGAAGAAGTATCGCCCTGGTCAGAGGGCACTCCCTCAGGTTTGGTCGGAACCGAACCGGGCTGGCCTTCTGGGTCAGCAGACTTCATGGCCTCCTTATTCCTGAGCCTACCTAATCTTTTTTCCAGGGTAGACTTAGGGAAATTTTTATAGATTTGGCAGTCTGAATCGAGGTGGACAAACCCCAGACAATAAACACGGGTGGTGTGGGGATCAGCCTTAGCAAAGACCTCCCGACACACACTGCAGTGTTGAAACCCAGTAGGCCTGGTTTTTCTTTTGGGTTTCTCAGACATAGTCATCCTAACCACAAACTTACCCTTTTTATGGCAAACAACCAGGCAAGACACCCTTATCGGTTTCTAACCGTGTCACGGGTATTGGAAAAAAACACAAGAAAATGCAGTTTTTTTAAAACCAATAAGGGCCGGTAACCACACTCTAAGTTTAAAAACAAAGACAGAATATATAAAACACTAAACGGCCGGTTCAGTCGAACCGGTCGAAAAATCAATTTTACAATTTCCACAGGTTTACTATGTCTAGTTCACTACCTAGTACTTACTGTACCACAGACGGAGATCTGAACCAAAACTTGCGAAAAATAATCGGTAAAACCGAGGACTTTAACTGACTTACGAACCACGAGCAAAGGAGAAATCTCCGGCCCGGCCGTTCAGTTAGGTGGAGTAAAGAATTTTGACCGTTGCGCTTCAAAGTGCAGCAGACAGAGGTTTGAACTGAGCTCGAGCTCAACATTCTACTCTCCGGGGCAGTTTGAGTGCTGGGGCTAATTGCAATAGTCAGAATACAGCAAGACTTCATGTTGTTTGAACTGTGTCTGCAAAGAAAAAACAGAAACATGTCTCTGCCACTCTTCCTAAAAATGGAAAGGAGCAAACAATTGACTCAAGACAAATGCCCTTAGCAGATGACATAACAAAGGCATGGCAATTTTTCCAGACCTTCCAGGCTATGGGACATTTTATGAATATGCTTGCATGCCTGTTCAGGCTCTGGTTCCATACCAATTGCCTGTGGAGAAGGATTTGTTTGTTTGTTTATTTAATTGCCTGTGGAGAAGGATGTGTTTGTTTGTTTATTTTTATTTTTAACAAACAGTGGAAGGAAGAGATATATTATGAAGATGAGGAAGAGGGGGGAACCTCTGGAACCAGACAGTACCGCTGATTAGGAATTTGACTTTCCTTCCAGGCCTTCTCAGGGGTACACATCCCACTATTTCTTCATAAGGTAAATGGTAAACACCTTCAACATCCCCGCACTTGAAGCTGAGGAGGATTAAGAGAAGGCTGAGTTCATGGATATGATGGGTCTACCTCCCACAAGTAGGTCGCTGCTTCCCATCCACAAAACCCTTAAGAAAGCCACTGGCAAAATTATGTCAGCGCCTACTTCAGCTGTCAGCATTAACAAGAAAATGGAAAATAAGTATCAGGTGGTCAGACAGGGAGTTAAGTACCTGTATTCACACCCTGCTCATGAGGGAGTGGTTCAGGCTGCTGCATATGAGAAGGCTAGAGTGCCTTTCTGTGCTCAGCCTCCTGAGAAGGATTCCAGAAGTCTACAAAGTGTATGCATCAGTTTCCTTGCTACTCAGGCAAGCAGGTTACCTGGCAAACACAGCTCAGTGCCAGAAGGCACTTTGGAACTTAATACTGGCACCAAGCGAAAAGGCAAGTGGTAACATGGCACAGGACATGGTGGACACAGGTAGGTCACCAATAGATGCCACCAAGTGCCAGTTCCATATGGCAGTGGCAGTGAAGCCTAACATTACTGCTTCAAGGTTTCTGGCCCATGCAGTATCGTTAAGAAGATTTGCCTGGCTTAGAGCTACCATCCTGTCCCAGGACACACAAACCAAGACTATGGACTCCTCCTCCTTTAAGGGAAATTCCCTGTTTGGTGACAAAACAGAGACATACTGTATATGAAAAAGGTGGATGTGTAGAAAACCACCTACAGGAACAATACTGAGAAAGAAAAGGCCTCCATGTCCTTCAGGCCTCATGAAAGGGAATGTAGGGGTAGGGGTTACTACCTAAGACCCTTTGCTCCTTATGGGTATCAACCCCAAAGAGGTTACTGTAAGGGCAGCAGTAGAAGGGGCACTAGGCTTGCATCTACAACACCAGCCCCTAAACCCCAGCAGAAATGAAACCCCTGAAAATTCTGCCAAGTTTGCCCAACCATTGCCAGTGGGGAGAAGGTTGGCTGACTACTTCCAGGAATGGTCAGAAATCACCACAGAGGGGCCGCCTAATGGCCCAGTGGGTAGTGCTGTGCACTCTCACATCAGCAACCTGGGTTTGGAAGCAAGCCTAAGAAGCTGATCGGGCGACTCTGATGGCTGTGCTCCCAGCCGAGGAGAGATGGCGTTGGGTTCTGCTGTGCAAGCGACTCTTGTGGTGGGCCATGGAGCTTGCCTCTCCCGTAGAGGTACACTTACATGCACAAGATCTGACGGGGCAGACCCGATGTGGGGGAGGTGGGCAGGGCTCGAAAACGGGAAAACCTAGGACCCCACCCACATAATTGAAGCTCCTACCTGTCGCAGGCCCCACATCACTGACTGGGCCCTGGCTTCTCATCTGGATATGGTCACTGAGGGTTAGAGGATGGACCTCTTTCCCCTAGCTCCACCTGGGAGGGGATCTAGGATAGATTGTCAGAGGCCAGATAAGTCCCAGAAATGGTGGGTGATGGGGCTGGGCAGGCAGAAAACTGAAGGAGGCTTGAGGAGAAAAGGGGCATAAACATGAGGTGGAAGGAAAATCACACAGACAAGTGGGTTCTGGAAGTAATGAACCAACGTTTGTCCCTGCAGTTCAAAAAATTTCCCAAACTGCAGAAGCCAAAACTATTCCCACCTCTCACCCCAAAAGAAAAAATCCTGATGGAGCTGGAGGTAAAAAAAACTACTGCTAGTAAGAACAGTGGAGAAAGTCCCTTGCACACAATGGGGCAAGGATCTCTTCAAGATATTTCCTGACCTACAAGAAAAATGAGGAGTCGCAACCCACTCTAGACCTGAGATAACCTGAACAAATACATAAAAAAAGGAAAGATTAAGAATGGTTACACTGGGCTCAGTGATACCATCTCTACAGCTGGGAGACTGGCTGGAGTCACTGGATCTGAAAAATGCCTACTTCCACATCCCAGTCAGACCCACTCACAGAAAGTAACTCAGGTTCAGGCTAGGGAACTGCCAATACCAGATCACATCCTTTCTCTTCAGCCTTACCTCAGCACCAAGGGTTTTCACAAAATGCCTAGCTGTAGTGGCTGCATGTCTAAGAAGGTGAAGTGTGGCATATTTTTTCTACCTGGATGACTGGTTAGTCTCAGAGGAGGCAGGGCACACTATACAGTTAGTAAAAAGCACCCTGGAAAACCTGGGCTTCTTGGTTAGCCTGCAGAAGTCACAAAAAGAGCCATTTCAGATATTGAACTTCAGAGGTGCAGAGCTAGATACCCTGCAAGGGAAGGCTGTTCTTCCATGAGCAAGGGTATCAAACCTGATTTCCACTGTAGAATCCTTCAGAGGTGGCCAGCCAAGGCCTGCAAAGGATTTTCTGCAGCTGCTGGGACACATGACCTCTTCCACTGCAGTGGTACCAGATTCCACGTGAAGGACATTCAGTACCACTTAAGAGAGCACTGGTCCCAAAGGTGGGATCCTCAGTCCAAACTAGTGCCAGATACAAAAAACTTTGATAAGAGCACTAGAATGGTGGAAGAAAGAGGACAACTTCAGATAAGGTATTGCCTTCCTTCAGCAATCCCCATCAAGAATCCTCATAACAGATGCCTCACTCCTGGGGTGGGATGCCCACCTAGAGGATAACACTGATAGTGGCACCTGGGGCACACAGGAGACTCAGGAACATATCAGCCTTCTGGAGCACAGGGCAGTGTTCCTAGCCATGTAGGCTTTTTCCTCCTAGATCCAGTCTGTCCAGATTTGAACAGACAACACCACAAAATGTATTGCATAAACAAGCAGGGTGGAACAAGATCCTCAAGGCTATGCACAGAAACCATGAAGACCTGAAACCTAACCTATTCCCAAGGTGTAGAGCTATCCACAGTACACATTCCAGGGAAAGACAATGTCCTGGCAGACTGTCTATGCAGAATTAGCCAGGGAAACCACAAGTGGATTCTGGACCAGCAGGGGCAGGTATCAATGTTCAGGAAATGGGGTACACCAGAAATAGACCTGTTTGCTTCCTGGGAGAACAATCAGCTCCCACAATTCTTTTGCAGGCCCCCAGGAATGGGATGAGTCCCAGAGGATGCCCTGGTCCTGGATTGGACAGGGAAGCTGCTATATGCCTTCCCTCCATTTGCACTCCTACAGAGGATGCTCATAAAGCTTAGGAGGGAGCCAGCAACATTGATTCTGATAGCACCAGACTGGGCCAGGCAAACCTGGTACTCCATGCTTCTGGTCCTTTCTATCAAGTCTCCAGTCAACCTGCCTGTGAGGCACAACTTGCTGACCTTTTATCAGGGCATGATAACATTCCCAGATCTCAGAACCCTACACCTGAGGTCATGGTTATTGAAGAGCTAGAGTTCTCTAGCCTAAATTTATCAGAGGAAGTGATAAGAGTGTTGAAGGTTTCTTGGAAACCAGTAACAAGAAAAACATATGCTTCAAAATGGAACAGATCCAGAAGCAAATGGTTTGATACCTTTTATTGGACCAACATAGATGTTACAAAAAGAACAAAGTGCCTAAGCTTTCGGACCAATCAAGTCCTTCTTCGGAAGCTTATGACATTTGCAAAATTACGTACTATTAACACCCAGATCGTACATACAAAAACAGAAATAATTCTCATTGGTTTAAAATACTCATTTAAACCATAACTGCAGTTTAAATCTGAGGAATCACATTTCACCAGTTTGTTGTTAGCTGAGGAGCCTTTCAAGGTCAAATGACACCAGAATAAGATAAGAACCCTTCAGGCAGAAAGCTCCACTAACATAAATTCTGAATGTCTCAGTGTGTTTGTGAATGCAGTTTAATGAAAAACAAGAACTTTGGATTAAATATTCACTTAAGTACATGGTAAAATGTGATATTATTGTAAGTTAAAAACAAGCAAAAAAATACATAACAGAAATTTTCTATATCTGGCATTAGGAGAGTATAAAGTTTACCTAGTGTGAGCAACTGTTTCACACATTTATACAGAATATAACTTATCCGGAGACATGCTCTAACCCCAGGAATCACTCATTATGATTAAATGAATGCAGTCAGCCTCCTGTGTTGGACTGCCCGAAGAGATGGAATTATATGCAAATGATGGAACTCTCAATTGGCTCATGCCACTTTCAAACTGCTGCCCTAGCAACTGTTGCACTCTGAGTGTTTCAGATTCTTTACTGCGCCTGCCTAGTGAAGACATCCCAGAGAGCCCTCCTCCAACCTCTTCAAAACCTGATTATCTGTTTGATAAGTAGTGTTTTTACTTTATTTTTCAGATTGCTGCCTTAGTTTTAGTTTATTTTAAAGTTTGTGTAAAATTTATTGTATTTATCGGTTTCTTCATGGTTCATTGGAACCGAGGGTTCTGCTATTTCTAGAGAGGTTTTTACCTCAATCGTTTGTATTTGTCATTTTCTTGCTGTAGGTTCCTAACCGCATATAATTATTTAAAATTTTATATAAGATTTCTTAGTCTTGCTGTCAGGAACCGAGGGCGATAGTGGAGACATCGGGCCACCGATACTTGCACAAGAAAATGCGTGAGCCGAACAGGTGATGTGCGCGAGACATCGGCACCTGAATCAAACTCGGCGCTAGTTCTCACGATTGGGTTCTCACAGTTGGGTGAAATGTTGTATTAGTTTATTTGAGTTGGGGCATTTTCCCCCCACACCCCTTCTTTTTAAAGGGGGAATGGGGAGGAAGCCCTCGACTCAAATAAACTAATACTAAAAATAACAGATCTGTAGTTCGCGAGAGTAGCATAGCGCTAGCTGTAAGTACACTCTTACGCTACTATGGTCTCAGGATTTGTAGTCTCAAAAAAAATTCGTACGCTGGTCCGATGTTCTCCACTGTCGCCGAACTGAGAAGTGCTCAGCTCCCGGAACCGTTAGCAGTTGCTTTTATTTGGTGTATTCGGTTCCCAGGAACTGATAATTTGTCTTATTTTCTATAACAATTCCTGCTCAATGTCAGAGGATCCTACTGTTAAGCCTAAAAAATGCACAGGACCCACTGGCTTTAAATTGTGTGAGTCTTGTGGTCAGATAATAGCCAAAGCAGGCAGGCATTCTTTGTGTATTTTTTGCCTGGGTACTAGCCATATCTTTGAAAATTGTGACATTTGTAGAACTTTTTGCCCTAAGACTCATAAGAAAAGGTCAGAAATATTAGAAGAAATGGCCTCTGCTTCTTCTGTTATTGGTGAAACTAGTTCCTCCACCTCTGGCACAAGTAAAGATGGCAGCAAAGCTAAGGATCCTGATAAAGGATCAGATAAAGTTGAGCAGGGCAAATCAAAAAGACCAGTGGACTCAGGCTCTGAACCTGTGCCAATGAAGAAAAAATGTAAAGAGAAGCATGTCACTGCACCTCCGGCCGAGAAGGCTAAGGAGCTCCCAGCTGGCAAAACTGGTATGCCTTCGGCTGAGGACATTGCCAAGGCCTTACAGGTCTTGCAAGCACTGCAAGCTGCAGTCCCAGTTCTAGTACCGACTGCCCCAGTTCCTGTACCGGTTCCACCCCCTCAGAAACCACTGGCTTCCTTTCCTGAGGAGGAGGATGATGATTTTGAGGAGGAACAGATAGACCCTGAGGTTTCTCCAGAACAGGAGTTCGGCCCCGCCCCGTGAAAAGCATGGTAGAAACACTTACCCTCCCTCTGCAGGAGACAGAGGAGGATGTGGAGGAAGCAGAATTCTTGGATATGATGGGGTTAACCCCAACAAAACCTTTATTACTGCCTATGCATAAGTCCTTAAAAAAGGCAGCAATGCAAGTATTTCAAACTCTAAATTCTATTCCAGGAGTTGATAAAAAAGCTGATAAGAAATATCAGCTTGATAGGATAACAGCTGATTTTCTGTTCAGCCACCCTGACCCTGAAGAGGTTGTGCAGGCTGCTGCTTGCAGCGAAGCCAGAATTCCCTTGGCTACCCATCCCCCTGATAAGGATTCCTGGAAGATGGACACAATGGGGAATAAACGGTACATGGCTGCTTCCCTCATTCTTAGACATGCCAATTATATGGTGTATGCAGTGCAATACCAGAAGACACTCTGGAATGCAGTGCCAGCTGTGGCAGACAAAGTGCCCAGTGAGGTGGCAGTGGACTTGCAGGATACAGCAAGGGCTGCTTTAGATGCCACTAAATATCAGTTTCACATGGCTGTGGATACTAATGACTGCAGCCAGGTTGATGGCACTTTCTGTCTCCCTTAGAAGATTTGCCTGGCTCAGGACCACAGACCTGACCCTTGATGATACCCAGGCTAAAGCAATGGACTTTCCTTTTGAGAAAAAATCTCTGTTTGGAGATAAAACAGAGGCCTCTATGAAGAAGGTAGAGGAATATAAGGCCACCTACAGAAGCAATTCTATGGATAGGCCTTTCTCATCCTATAGGTCCCAGACCAGGGGAGGCAGGGGTAGGGGATCCTACTCCAGACCTTTTTTCCAAGCTGAGGTCTCTCAGCTGCAACAACAGCCTAGAGGGTACTTCCGAGGAAGGGGAAGGAGAACTACGAGGAGAGTTTCTCCCTTTCCAGTGATTCAGGCACAGCCCACTCAGAACCCCTGATGGGCTAGTACAGGTCGCATCCCCTTCCAAAAATCCACCAGTGGATGGCAGACTGGCTCATTTTCTCCAGTATTGGCATACCATCACCACAGACAAGTGGGTTCTGGAGGTGGTGAGCCAGGGTTTAGCACTCAGCTTCAAATCCCTTCCCAAGCTGAGAGCAAGAACATTTGCATCAGTCACATCTGCAGACAGGATACTACTGGATGCAGAAGTAAAACATCTGCTAGCCATTAAGGCAGTGGAGCCTGTGCCCCTAAACCAGCGGGGCAAAGGCTTCTACTCTAGATACTTCCTTACAAAGAAGAAAAATTCGGATTGGCGACCTATCCTGAATTTAAGACTTCTAAACAGACATATTCTGAAACCAAAATTCAAAATGGTCACTTTTGCTCTGATCATTCCCACTTTACAAAAGGGAGACTGGCTAGCCACCCTAGACTTAAAGGACGCTTATTTTCACATCTCCATCAGACCTTCTCACAGAAAGTTTCTGAGTTTAGATTGGCCTCAGGCCATTATTAGTTTGCAGCCCTTCCTTTTGGCCGACTTCTGCACCAAGGACATTCACAAAGTGTTTGGCCGTGGTAGCGGAGTTTCTGCGAAAACAAGGAGTATCAGTCTCTCCCAACCTGGATGACTGGTTAGTGGTGGGTCCATCTCTACATCTGGCAGAGCAGGCCTTGGCACTAACAATGTCTACTCTAGAGTCCCTGGGTTTCCTCATAAACGAGCAGAAGTCTCAGCAAGCACCAGTTCAGGTGCTCGAGTTCATTGGAGCAGAACTGAGCACCAGTCTGGGCAGAGCTTTCTTGCCACAGGACAAGGTAAACAGTATTTTACGAATTGCAAACTCACTTGTACCAGGAAAACCCAAACCAGACAGATATTTCCTCAGGCTTTTGGGCCGCATGGCAGCTGCCACCCAAGTGGTACTAGGATCCAGATTCCAAATGAGGGACATTCAGTTCCACCTGAGACAGTACTGGTCACAGAGGACAGACCCTCTGCCCAAGTTGGTGCCAGTCATACACACTCTCCTACAGGCACTGCAGTGCTGGCAGGACGAACAAAACCTTCGTGTAGGGGTTTCTTTCGCAAAGGATCAACCTTCCTTGGTTCTTACAACAGATGCATCCCTTCTGGGTTGGGGAGCACACATGTTGGATTATACAGCAAGTGGCACATGGTCTACTCAAGAATCCATGTTGCACATAAATCTTCTGGAACTCAGAGCTGTGTACCTAGCCCTGCAGGCATTTGCTACACATCTTCAAAACAAAGTGGTGCAGGTCAGAACAGACAACACCACTACTATATATTACATAAACAAACAAGAAGGAACCAGGTCAGCTCCACTGTGCACAGAAGCAATGAGGCTGTGGTCCCTGGCTTACTCCATGAAGGTATCCCTTTCAGCCATACATCTTCCAGGAAAGGACAATGTACTGGCAGACTCCCTCAGGATAAGTCAGGATCACCACGAGTGGTGTCTGAATCCTCAAATTCTCAGTTCAATTTTCAGGCGTTGAGGCAGTCCAGAGATAGATCTCTTCACTTCTGCAGAAAATCACCAGCTGCCAGTTTATTGCTGCAGGCCTCCTTTCAGGGGCACACTACCCCTGGATGCACTGGCACTGGATTGGACAGGGAAGTTTCTGTATGCCTTCCTCCCTTTCCCATTGATATTCAGGACCCTACTGAAATTGAAGTCCCAATCAGCAAGAATGATACTGGTGGCACCAGATTGGGCAAGGCAACACTGATATTCACTTCTGTTGACTCTGTCAATGGTACCTCCAATTCATCTGCCCAGGAAGCACAACCTGCTGACTTCCTCTCAGGGCAGGATACTGTAGCCCAACCTGAAATCTGTAAGGCTCAAGGCCTGGCTCTTGAGGACTTAGAGTATGTGGATCTTAAACTGTCAGAACAAGTTTTGACAGTACTTAGGGGTTCCAGGAAACCTTCCACTAAAAAGACATACTCTGCCAAGTGGAAGAGGTTCTCCATATGGTGTGCAGCTAAGGGTATCGACCCTCACGGCTGATTTAGCCATTCTCCTGAATTACCTGACTCACCTGCATTCTTTAGCTCTGAAGCCTTCGACACTCAAGGTTCATTTGGCTTCAGTTTCAGCTTACGTGTCAGCAGGTAAAGAGAGGTCCATGGTTTCCCATCCAGTTTTCAGGAAATATTTTAAAAGCCTTAACCTTTTGTACCCTTCCTTGAGGGAACCAGTTTCAGCCTGGAATCTGAATATCTGCCAAGCTCATGGATACCCCATTTGAACCAATGGCAACAGCAGACCTGAAGTATCTCACTTGGAAAACTGTGTTTTTGGTTGCTGTTAATTCAGCCAGAAGAATCAGTGAGTTACAAGCCCTGTGTACCAATGTAGATTACATCTCATTCCACAGGGATAAAGTGGTCCTCAGGACCAATAGAAAATTTCTTCCCAAAGTGGTGTTTGATTTCCATTTAAACCAGTCCATCACTTTACCTGTCTTTTTCACAGATAACTTCAGTTCTCCAGAAAGGAGGCTTCACTCCCTTGATGTCAAAAGAGAACTTATCCACTATATTGACAGAACTGAGTCTTACAGACTAGACCAGACACAGCTCTTTCTTACCTATGCAGAGGTACAGTAGGTAAGGGTAGACCTGCCACAAAATGGACAATTGCTCGTTGGATAGTGGCATGTATTCAGTTGTGCTATAGTAAAGTGGGTAAACAGACCCTACTGGGCCTCAGAGCACACTCCACCAGGGGTACAGTTGCTTCAATGGCAGCTTCAAGGGATATCCCACTCTTGGAAATCTGCAAAGCAGCTACATGGAAAACATTACACACCTTACAAAGCATTACAGCCTGGATCTGCAATCCACAATTGATGTCAGGTTTGGTACAGCAGTTCTGCAGAACCTGTTTCCGAAATAGGTTTTCTGCCCAACCTCCAAAGGTACTGCTTGGTAGTCTTCATTTGTTTAATCATAATGAGTGATTCCTGGGGTTAGAAGAAAAACTTACTCACCATAGTAATCTTGTTTCTTCAAAGGGATCACTCATTATGTTTAAAGCTCTCTCCATGCCTCCCCTACTAAAAAAACCTATGATTTATGTTCTGCATCCATGTTTTGAGATATTTTTTCCATACAGTTTAGGTCAACGACTCACCTTTTTGTTAACTAGTTGGTTCCTTTGTGGTCTCAAGTTTTTTCCTTTTAGGTTTATCTATTGGGATGCTTTTTGACCTGAGAGGACAAAAAAAATGTATTTATATATATATATATATATAAATATTATCCTAGTTAATGGGTCTTACACCCAGTTTAGGCTCCGTATGAATCTGAAGCACTCAGAGTAAACAGTTGCTAGGGAAGCAGTTTGAAAGTGGCATGAGCCAATTGAGAGTCCCATCATTTGCTTAAAATTCCATCTCTCTGGGCAGTCCAACACAGGAGGCTGACTGCATTTGTTTAATCATAATGAGTGATCCCTTTGAAGAAACAAGATTACTATGGTGAGTAATTTTTTCTTCACAACTATCCACTCAACCAGTTACTATATTTTGTAAAACTTATGACCTTTAGTGCTGTAACAGGATTTTATACAAGATAATATCAATTGTTAGTATAAGAACCAAATTAAAAAAAACAGACCTGTCAAGGACCTCCAAAAGATTTCAAAAAAGTGACAGTATATAATCAGACTGCTATATGTATAGTAACAGTGTAAGGAATCTGAATAAAAACCCAATGAAATTACCCCCCCCCCGGGGAAGATAACCAGTTACAAGAAAGTAAATATACACTATGTATGTGGACTAAGAGTCCTAACACACTGCAACACCATTATGCCATATACCTGAATATAAGCCTCCCTTAATATAACCACAACCTCCCCCACCATACCCGCCACACCCACATAACCTCCCCCTCACATCCACACAAAAAAAAGTGCCACCACCACCACCACACACACACACAGTTCTTTGGTGAGAAACCAACATGTTGATAACCAGTTAAAAGGGACTCTATAAATATTAAAACACAAACCAAAGACACACTGAGGTCCTATTATATGGCCATCCTTTGAAGTAAAGAGATGTGGAAGTTTAAGTGGAATAATGTGACATAAACCCCAAATCAATGTTCATGCCATCTTCCACCATATTGAGAAGTGAAATAAGCCTGATCTCAGAAGCCCGTCTCTGTTGTGTACTTTGAAATGTCCTTTTAAGACCATTACTGACGTATCAGAGATTGAGTGGTCATTCTGAGAGAAGCGTTTCCCCACTGTTTTTTCAGTCATCTTCAAATTAATAGTATGTCTGTATGAATTCATTCTAGTGCAAAGTGCTTGCTTTGTCTCTCCCACATATCTTGTGTGAGGACATCTCTTGCATTGAATGAATTAAACAGCATTGATGTACATGTATAATTCTCCTGTATCCTGAATTGTCTGTTTTGTGATGTAACCACACAATCCGAAGTGGAAATGAGCGCACAAGTCTTACATCTGAGTTGATTACAATGTTGTGTACCATTTAGTGTCATGGTATTCTGTTCTGGTCCTAGTTTACTCCTAATAATCAAGTTGGCTAAATTTGGTGGTTGTTTAAAAGATAGTAGTGGTAGTTCTTGAAAAATACAATTTAGGGTCTCATCCTCACTAAATATTGGGTGGAAGTCCTTAATAATCTTACATAGAAGATCAAGGTCAGGGTGATACGTGACTACTAAGGATATTCTGTTGGTAGTGTTTTTTTCCTTACACTGAAATAGTTGTTCTCTTGGTACCTGTCTTGCACATTCTACTGCTCTGTCAATTTCTCTGGAAGAACTGATGAACTGGTGAAATGTGATTCCTCGGTCTCCTTTTGCTGGCAAATTATTTTGTTCTTCTGTTCTTTCAAACTATAGGCCTAACTCTAATCTTACCTTTTTGGGGAAGGTTATTGAGAAGATGGTGGTCGAGTGCCTGGAGAGTCTCTATCTATGAACCTCTCCAATCGAATTTTCGGCCCCGGCACAGCACTGAGACAGCCTTGGTCAGGGTGGCACATGATCTCTTCTTGGCGAGGGATTGAGGGCATGCTACCATCATGGTGCTCTTGGACCTATCTTCAGCGTTTGACATGGTGGATCACGGGGTGCTGCTGGATCATCTGCAGAACTATGTGGACACTACCAGCGCAGTTTTGTGCCAGTTTAGCTCATATTTAACCAGAAGTTTGCAGCATATAGTCCTAGGGAATTTTTCCTCTGGATTTTTTGCACTGCCTTGTGGTGTTCCGCAGGGTTCCATTTTGGCTCCCCTGTTGTTCTCTATGTATGTGTGGCCACTGGGTGAGATCATTAGGTGGTACAATCTGGGGTTTCACTGCTATACAAATGATACCCAGTTGTACCTGTCTTGTGCCCCAGGTGACCTATCCACCTCAGGTATGCTGAGCCGGTGTATGGCTGAAACAAACAATTGGATGTCTACAAACTGGCTGTCTCAACCCCAGCAAGACAGAGGTTATGGTGACTGAGCCAGGTCATGGAGGTGTTTCCACTGATGGGAGGCTACTTGCCCCAGTGGTTGATGGGTGACCCCTGTCAGTGGTCAGTGTGGTTAGGGACTTTGGCATTTTTCTTGATGACCGACTTACCCTCGAACAACAGGTGTCATCGGTTGTTAGATCCGGGTTTTTCCATCTCCGGAATATTGCAGGGATCCGGCTGTTTCTGACACCTGCTGATCTGGCTACAGTTATCCATGCCTTTGTTACCAGCAGACTAGATTACTGCAATGCTGTTTGTCTAGAGCTGTCTGGAGTATTGATGTGATGACTGCAGCTAGTGCAGAATGCTGTGGCCAGGATGTTGACAGGTGCCTCAATGAGGGATCATGTCACTCCTGTTCTGCATGCTCTGTACTGGCTGCCTGTGAGTTCATGCATCACCTTCAAGACATGCTTGTTAACATACAAGGCCCTACGTGGATCGGGATCTGACTACCTTAAAGAGCTCCTGGTTCCATATCGGCCTATCCAACCCCTACACTCCGCTGACGCTGGCCTGCTTGTTATACCTTCCTCTCGCTTGAAGTGATCTGGCGATAGAGCATTTGGTATAGCTGCTCCATCTTTCTGGAACTTTCTTCCATGTCACATCCATTCAGCCAGCTCAGTGGAGGCCTTTAAAGACTCCTTAAAAACATTCTTATTTGAGAAAACCTTTAGTTTTATTTGAATATATCTGTTTTACCTTTTGGGGATGGTTTTATTATGAAGCGCTCTAAACCCCTGGATAGGGCGCTATATAAATCAAACTTGCCCTGCCTTGCCTCTTTGGTGGCAGCAAGGGGCATTCCCTTCAAGAGATTTAAAAGGCAGCTACCTGAAAGGCAGTACACAGCTTCACAAAACATTGCTGTCTGGACATACAGTACAGGAGAGATGCCAGCTTTGGCACAGCTATCTCGCAGAACATTTTTTCCCAAATAGATTCTAGACTCAGCCTCCTAAGGTACTGCTATGGAGTCTGCAGCTTGTGAATATATACTAAGGATTCATGGGGTTAGAAGTACAAAATACTGTAGTAATGTTGCTTCTTCTGAAGGGATCTATCAGTAATATTCACAGTCCTTTGCCCTGCCTCCCCTTCCAGAACCTGGAAATAGGTTCAGACAAGAATTAGTTTATTTTTTCGATTGGCTTGAGCATTACTTGTTACAGTGCTTTTACAGCTGTTGCTAAGTGGTCTGATTAAAAAAAGATTGTGTGTGTATATATCTATATATATATATATATATATATATATTTAGCTAGTTTAGCTGCACCTCTCACTGCTTGTATCCTGCGATTGCCCATCTTAATATTTCCACCATTCCAGCTGCACATGCCCCAGCACCCAGCACTTACAATCAGTCTTTGCACCCCTAGCACTTTACCTGTCATATTCCTCGACAAGCCCCCCTGACTGCACTGTCTCCCACCCTCGCCCACCTCCCCCGTATCTCCCTCTTGCCCCGCCCCAACCACCTCCCGTACTCCCCCTTACCCCTGCACCTCCTTCTCCCCTGATCTCCGACCTCACCCCCACCCAACCCATCCTCATTCCCTTGTCTTGCTTATAGCTCAAGTCTTTGTACTGGTTATTACATGTCTGTAAGTCAATGACTATATGTTTGTAACTAAAAATGATGACTGTTGCACACGCTGATGTGGAACCTTTGTAAAAGAGCCTCAGCTCAAAGGTATTGTAATCCTAGATTGAAATAAATTAAATAAATAAATAAATGGTCACAGCTCCCACTAGCTTTAGAAACCAATATAACATTAGACTGTTGAGGGGAGTATGACCACAGGGCAGAGTCTGAACTTCATTTTAATTCTAAAGTTCCTTAATTAGCATACATTTTATTTCCAAGGCATCTTAATCCTGTGGAATGATTGCAGTTTGTAAATATTACTGATGGATCCCTTAAGAAGGAACAACATTACCAAGGTGAGTAATTTTTTCTTCAGATATATTAAGGTAAAAAAGAAGCAGGGGCAGGATATTTTTAGGGTACAAGAGGGGTCAGGAGTACTAGAGGAAGATGAATAAAAGCAGCCGTCCTTAATTAATATTTCTGCTCTGTCTTCACAAGGGAAGACAGCGGGCCCCTGCCTTAAAATGGCATCAAGGTGGCTGTCAGGGACATTCCTGAAATGAGGCAGCCAGTATTTTCTGAAGAAAGGATCCAGAAGGGGCTTGAAGTCCTAAAGGTAGATAAAGCCCCAGAGGGCCAAATGGGATGCACCCAAGGGTGCTCAAGGAATTGGCTGCAGAACTAGGTAGTAGTGCTGTGCAATAGCTCAGTTCAGACGGGGCAGTTCTGAAAGACTGGAGGATAGTGGATGTAGTCCCACTACACAGGAGGGGACAAGGAGCAGTCTGGGGATTACAGACACATCAGCCTTACCTCTGTAGTTGGTAAACTGATGGAGTCACTGATCAAAGAGGACCTTGTGGACTACCTGCAGAGCAGCGGTCTACAGGATATTAAGCAGCGGGCCAGCCCACCAGCACAGCGGTTGGATTTCCGCTTGCGATGCTGATGACCTGGGTTCAGGAACGGACCCGGGAGTTGGAGGGCTGGACAGGGGAGAAGTATCGAGCATCCTGGGGCTGCCCCCTTCGGGGGAGGGAGGGAGGGAAGAGTGTTCGGTGCTTTACGGACCCCTGGTGGAGGCGGGGGTACTGCTGCAACCGTGCATCACTAGGGCGGGCAGATGCTGGACATCATTGTACGTCCCTGCCCTCGGAAGCAAGCATCAGAAAAAGCTGGCCCCCTGTAAGACAACCTGCTCTACCGCTGCGTCTCTACTGCCTTTGACATCCGCTGGGGAGTAGCCGGGGCTTGCCAGCAGTGTCCATTGGGAGGGAGCCTCCGGTGGCCTGCCCAGGGGCAAGCCTGGGCATGGGGACAGCAAGCGGGATGGGTCTGAGGATTGGGGAACTGGAACAAAAAAAAAAGGATGGTAAACAGCATTAGTTTGTGGTAGGGAGGTCTCATTCAATGAGTAACAAAGATAGTAGATAAGGGCCATGTAGTGGATTTACTCTACTTGGATTTCAGCAAGGCTTTCAACTAGGTGTCACCCAGAAGATTGCTGAAGAAACTAGAGGACCTGAGAACTAAGGGACATAGATGGGTAGGAAACTGGCTGAAGGAGAAACAGCAGAGGGTGAGGGTAAAGGAGGTCAGATTGGAAGAGAGGGGGGCATCACAAGTGGGGTGCCACAGGTATCTCTCCTGGGTCCAGTCATCTGCAGTATGTTCATCAGTGACATTGGAGAGGGCATCTGGAGCAAGTTGTGTCCCCTCACAGATGATGCGAAGCTCTGCAGTAGGGTACTGTAGATAGTGATGAAGGGTAACACCCTATATGGGTGAGTATTATTGAGCGGCTCAATATGTTCGACTCAGTAATACCGCTCCCATGTAGAGGGAGTGGGGAAAAAGAGCACTGAATGGGTATAGCGAGTGTAGCGCTGAGGGATATGTGTTACACTCATGAGACAGGGGATAAAAAGATTGATTTGGCCAGCCCAGTGGCGCTGAGGATTGAGGTGCTGGATGCCACACCTCGCGCCACACCGGTGACCCCGGTTCGAGAAAGAGCCTGGACCGTGGGGGGTCGACAGGGGAGGGAGATGATTGAGCATCCGAAGGACAACTCTCCTCTCCTCTCCCAGGAGGGAGGGGGATCCTTGGCTTGGAGCCTGACTGCCCTCTGGCGGAGGCCTGAGGTGCAACACGTTCTCTGCCCTACATTGGAGGGGAAAGATGCATGGCAGACATTGGCGGGTACGCCTTGACATCGGGGATGCACACCACACAGGGAATACCAGAAAAAATGCCCCCTAGGCTCCTGGAAGATGGAGCGCTTCTAGTGCAGACCCCACAAGCCCACCTGCCTGCCCCGGTCTGGTGCCCTGATGAATGGACGTGGTTCGGATGTGTAGGTCCCCATCTCTGTCTCCGCCTGGGGGGCAGTCCGAGGCTACATGGAGGGACTACCACAGTTCCAGGTAAGGTGAGGCAGGGCAGACACAATTGGTGCCTCCCAAGGTGGCGGAGTCTAGGTGGCAGGGGAGGAGTATAAATAGAAAGTTTAAAAAAAAAAAAGATTGATTTGGCCAAGCCCTGCTGAACTGGCCGTGTGGCGTAGTGGCTTGAGCCACTGCCCCTGGAGCTTGTTGTACCGCGTTCGGATCCCGGTGCAGGTAGACATTTTACTTCCAGGGGGAGTTGCTATATTTTCCTAAGTCCGCTCCCCCTGGAATTTAGAATCCTTATTTTGGGGGGTGCAGGGGCCTTGCCCCCCCCACATTGGAGGGTGCAGGGCTTCCCCCTGCATAAAATAGTTAATTTCTTTTGTTTGTTGAGAAATACGCAACCGTCACTATTTGACGGTTGGTGTTGTGCGGTTCGCCCTTTTGACACCGGGCGGTTCTTGTCTCAATTTATGTGATCAGCAGTCTTATGGACTCACTGTTATCACATAAAACCATGATGAAGGGATCAGGGAGATGCAGCGGGATCTACCAAGGCTAGACAAGGGGTCTAAGGCTTGGCAGTTGAAATTTAATGCCAAAAAATTTAAGTTTATGCACCTAGGGAAAAAAAAATCCAGAACAGAGTATTGGACGGGAGGGGTTAAACTGAGAACTATTGCACAGGAAAGGGACCTGGGAGTTATCATTAGTGACTCCTTCAAAAATCAAGTCAATGTAATAAGGCCAATAGTAGGGCAAATAGATGCCTGCCCTCTTCTACAAACACCCTCCTGGAGCAGGGGAACACTCGAGACCACCGAAGAAGGTTAAAGACCTCCTCCTTACAGACAGCATTTGTGGAGGGTGTTAGCCCATCAACACTATGCGTCGACTGCTCCGCCCTTCCCCAAGGCCGACCTTCTATTTATTGTCCCCTTCCTATGACGTCGCTTCCTGGCACTCTTTTTTTCTAAGTCCCCATTTCTCTATTTGCAGGTTATACTTGACGACCACTAGAGGGTTTAGTCCTCCTTTGACTCACTTCTCACCCAATACCACTCTTTTATATCCAGAGCCCTTCTTTCCCACCCCCCCAACTCCACTGCCCTACCTCATATCCTAGCACGCTTCTTGCTCTAAGCTATACACCCCCTCCTATGGCCTGATCTTCATCTCGACTACCACTATCTTTTGCCACACCTACCCCCACTTCCTAACCACCTCCCAGCCAATCACCCACTCCACTTGCGGTCACTAGGAGTTACTATTTCACACCCTGTTTCCAGCTCCTGACCCTGCCAGCCCAGCCACAGTGGACACCTGGATCTCTACTCCACCACAGCCCAAAGACACCCGCCCCACTGGGGTCTTGAACCTGGCACCCTACACTGCAAAGTCCGCAACCCTACCACTACTCCAAAGTGGCAGTCACCCTTGCTGAAGGCCAGACCCTTATCCCTTTAATCACGACCACCACCCTATACAACATGCGCTCTCAGCCATTACCACTGCACATTACCATTTCAATCTTCCTGGTGTTCGCCTCCCTCCACTTGGACCACACAGGTAGTCCACCAAGGTTAGCACCTGATGACCACCATGCCACTTCAAACCTCCCCCACCCTCACCATAGACCCTGGACCCCAGCATCCACCCCCTGCCCACTCTCCAAACTCCTCTGCCCCCCCAGGCCATCCCTGGACCCATCTCCTTACCACCATCCTAACCCTCCACACCCTACCTATTCCCTGCACACCAACTGCTCAGCCCAACACACGATGTCGAGTCAGGGTAACCAACTACTACCCCCCACTAATAAGAATTCTTACTCTACTATTACTACTCTTGGGCAATGTCCACCCCAACCTAGGTCCCACCCCCACCTGTACACCCGGGACATCACCCACAGGACTTTGCATCACCTCATTGAACATATGCAGCCTGCCAAAAAAATCTGCAGCACTCCAATGTTGGGCCGCCCTACATCAACCAGACATCATCACACTAGTGGAGACCTTGCTCTCCAGATCTACCCCTGACTCCTTTGTCTCACTCCCCGGGTGCATCCTATACTGGGAAGACCAGGTGGGAAAATGTGGGGGTGGCTGTGTGATCTTCATCAGAGATAACATTATTGGCCACATGCTCCCAGCCCCCCAGCTCAAAAATGGAGCCCAAGCCCTCACCTTAAAAATCACCCCAGACCCTCTCCAGGGGCCCACTATACCTCACAGTCTCATATGTTCCCCGAGGAACCAGAAGCCGGCCATCACATCCCTCATTGACTATCTCTCCACCCTCCCTCACAAAGCTGAACAGACACTAGTAGGGGACCTAAGTGTCAACTGGCTTGTTCCCTCAGCCGCCCAAACAAAAGATTCTTTCACTGCCCTCGACATGGTCCAATTAGTCACCCATCCTACTAGACTTCACCCTTCTACTGGTACCAGCACCCTACTGGACATCAGTATCTCAAACCGCCCCACAAAATAAAGGACATAAAAGTTCTTCCCGACTCCCTAAGCGACCACTCACCCATCCTATTCCTGTGGACCTCCACCCCCAAACCTGTAGCTCAAACCACCTTCCGAAGGCATCTCCACCCAGGGGGGTTAAAAAAACTCAAACAACTTCTCGACGAAATGGACTGGTCCCCCCATTAAAATAGTCCCCAGTATCAACATTGCGCTTGATCTGTTCACACAGGCGTTCACTAAGGCTTTCAATCTCTATGCACCACTCACCAAACACCGCCCCATAAAACAAAATGCACCATGGATTACCTCTCCCTACTCCAAAAACTGAGGGACAGGGACAATCTCTGGTACAAAGCAACGGAATCTGGCAGGTCAGCTGACAGACAGTCCTATAATGCCACGTGCAATGGATGCATGAGGGCCATCCACAAGGCCAAGGCAGACTACTTTCAAACTACTCTCACCGCCACTTGGAGGTTCGCCCGGACCTTCTGGGGTAATATCAAAGAACTTAATGGGGCCAGCCCGGTGGTGCTGAGGGTTGAGGCGCTGGACACCACACCTCGCGTCATGCCGCGACCTGAGTTCAGGACCAGACTCGGGCCGCCGGGGTCAGCAGCAGGAGAGAAAGATTGAGTGCCCAGAGGTGGCTCTCCCTCTCTGGGGAGGGTTCTGTGCTAGTCCCGCTGCTATACTGCCATCTCCTGGGTGAACCTGGGCTTGGCAGTGCAGTCGGGGACAAAAGCAACGAGTGGGGCAGACATCAGCCTAGAGCCCTGGGAGGAGTTGCATCTCGATGCACGCTCCCAGTTGGCTCGCTTTGAGCGCTGGTGACTGAAGGAGCACCAGAAAAATGGAAAATCAACTCCATCACTCCTAGGTGACGACCTCTCCAGAAGCTGACAGGCGCATCTTCCAGTTGTCTTCGGGGGCAGTCTCCAATGTGCACCATCCGCTCCACTATGGTTCGAGGAAGGTAAGGGAGTGAAGCCTTCCCTCTCCCTACCTGGGGGGTTATCCAGGGGGTATTAAGGGTCTCATTAGCGATGGGCTGCACTCTAGGGGCAGACTCTTGGGCATTATGGGGAGATGCAGCAAGGCATGAGGGGGATCTGATTGAGTGGAGGACTGAGTTAGTAAGGCAGATAAACAGAGTGGAAAAAAAAAAAACTTAATGGGAAATCATGTTCCCCACCTCCCTCCCAGCTCTCCATAGATGGTGCCATTTCCACTGACCCACTTACCATAGCAAACTGTCTCAACACCACCTTCACAGTTCTCAGTACTGTTCTCCCCAGTTACTTCTTTGACCCTGTGCCCGAATCTCAATCCCCTACCCTGCAGCTCCCTCGTTTCCTCCTGCACAAAATATATATCCATGAAGCCCGTCCATACCTGCTAAAAGCATTAAACAGCAACAGCCCTAGCAATGACTCCCTAGACGCTAGGCTCCTTTGGCTAGTCTTCGATGAGGTCCTAGTTCCACTAATGGACCTACTCAACAGATACCTTTGTCTGGGGCAATTCCCCAGTGTCTGGAAGACAACCATCATCACTCCCATTCATAAAAGTGGTGACAAATCCTCCCCCAGTAACTATCGACCCGTCTCCATTCTTCCCCCACTCTCCAAGGCGTTAGAAAAAGTGATTGCCACGTAACTCACTGAATACCTAGCCAAATATATCATACTATGCCCGGAGCAGCATGGCTTCCACTCTGGCCATAGCACAACCACAGCCCTCCTTGAATTCACCAACTTCCTACACTCCTCCCTAGACTCGGGCAACATTGCCAGAGCTGTGTTCATAGACCTTTCCAAGGCCTTTGACACGGTCTGCCGTCCATTCCTACTTGACTCCAACCAAATCGGCTTCTCCTCGGGCCCCCTGGCATGGTGTGCCAGTTACCTCTCCTCCCGGTCCCAATGTGTCAAAATTAACGGGACACTGTCCGACACTCTACCTGTCCACTCCAGGGTGCCACAGGGCTCCATCCTGGGTCCACAACTCTTCAGCCTCTACCTAAACACCTTGCCCAAAGCCTGCTCCGAAAACATCATACTGTATGCGGATGATGCAGTGCTCTACGCCTTGCACCATAAACCCACTCCCCTCCAGGGCTCCCTCCAACACGCCTTCAATCAGGCTGAAACCTGGTTCAAAGACCGTAGACTGGTCATAAACCTAAAAAAGACGAAATTGATGATTTTCTCCCATTACCAAAACAAAGCAAAGAGTGCACCTCTCCTCATCCTTCCCAGCACTCAGCACCCCCATGAACAGCTATCCACCTACAAATACCTAGGGCTTACCCTCAATTCTTCCCTTTACTTCCATGACCACATAAACACCCTAGCGACCGCTGCAAACATTCGGATTGAACTACTTTACCGGCACAAGGACTGCCTCCCTTCCTCCTGATGCCCTTAGGCTTGCCATTACCTCCTCTATACTGTCCCTAGTGGATTATGGGCTCCCTGTATATGGTGCTGCAGACAATACTGCTCTCCATAAAATTCAGCTCTCCCTCAACAAGGCCTGCAGGCTCCTAACTGGTGCCCCGAGGCTCAGCCACACCTCCTCCCCCATTCCACTGCCAATCTCCTCAATTTTGAGGAAAGACTCCACTACCAGACATGCCTACTGACCAAGAAAATTCTGCTCGGTCTCACCCCCTGGGGTCACCACCTCCCTTCAAATTGCCACCCCCTCTATCTCCACCCGCAACTCGAACAAGGCCATCCTGGCTATGCCCAGGGTAAAAACCTCCCTAGCCCAGAGATCTTTCCGCTGCAGGGCCCCTGCCTGGTTTAATGCACTCCCAGCCACTGTCACCAGCACGCCAAGATTGCCCCTTTCAAAATCACTCTCCGAAACCACCTCCTCAATACCCACTCCTGTAACTGCAATTAGCCTGCGCTATCCAGCCCAAACCCCTGACAAGGTCTATCACGACTGCCACCACTTACAACAATCTCTGGACAACCCTGTATTTCAGGGGTTCCACTTCTGTATCAAGAGTAATTATTGAAATACTGTAACTGATGCCCTCTTATGGTAACAATGTGTTCTGTGCTTATGTAAATGTATGTATAAAAAATTGTAGATAAGTTTCTAAACAATGTCTGTAATCTATACATGACGGCTGTTCATTGTATCTGTACTCTTACTGTCTCCTGTCCTGTGTGATGAGGTACCTTTGTAAATGAGCCGCTGACTCAAAGGTTGTAAACTCAATATTTTAAATAAATAAATAAATAATAAAATGCTGGGGTGCATCAGTCGAGGTATTGACAACAGGAAAAAAGAGGTACTACTACTACCTTTATGTAGGTCACTGGTGAGGCCGCACCAGGAATATTGTGCTCAGTTTCCAAAGTTCTGACCTATGGAAGGGCAGGGACAGGCTGGAGACAGTGTAGTGCAGGATGACCAAGATGATTCAGGGCCAACAGGGCAGGTCTTATGAAGATCATCTCAAGACACTGAACATGTACTCGCTGGAGACCAGGCGAGAGGATGGGTATGGTAAAGACTTTCAAGTCCCTGAAGGGAATAAACAAGATGAATTGTGGGGAACTATTTAGCAAGAGTACAAAGTCAAGAACCTAAGGTCACAAGTGAGAACTGATCAGGACGTTTGTGAGAGAAATGAGGAAGTTCCATTTTACAGAAAGGGTGGTAGAGCCATGGAACAGTCTGCCAGTGGAGATGGTGGGCATCATGTCAGTAAATGGTTTTAAGCATGGCTGTGATATAGCGTAGAGTTTGGGTTTGATGGTTGCACAGGTCACTAGTTTTAGGGAGGGGAGCAGGGGGTGGATTGGGAAACAATGGGATAAAACCCTGTATGGACAATAGGTCTCAGTGTGGATCAGGAACTCTGGGTAGACTAGATGGACCTCGGGCCTTTTTATGCTGTCATTATCTATATTTATGTGCTTCTGCCTTCTAACAGTGCTCATATAGTGGATAGAATGCTCTCAATATAAAGGAGAACGAATTGTTGATACATATTTAATATATTTTCATTTTACCCTTTTCTATTGTTTCCCAACTCCCCAGTTCATTTAGTTGTTATTCTAGGTCATGTACTAAAAGTGTGGACTTGTATTGTTATTTATTTAAATGTCATTAAAAATATATTTAGAAAAATACCGTTCTCCAGAGAGCCATTTTTATTGTCATGTGCACTGCACATGGTCACTTATGAACCTTACATCAAGCATCTAACATTCAGTTGGTGGCAACATTACTCAGTCAGCACATATATTCCCCACTCCACACACACACATATGCAATTAAATATTTGAGTTATCGCTTACAAAATTGTACAGGATTTTATCTTGCTTTAAGAAAACAATATTGATAAATTCAATTAAATTTCATGGTGAACACCTTCAGTAAGTACGTTCATAAATATAATTTTTAAAAAACTGTTTTTATTAAAATCAGGCAACAGGATAAAAGGGCAGCTAACAGAATATATCAGTGTAATACCAAAAATGCAGAGTATACAGCAGGGTGGCAAAAGCAAAACATTACAAAGAATAACAGCCAGACTCCAATGAGTAGGTGACCATGTGTTATGAAGTTTTTCACACACCCAAGGTGTATGATGACTCATAAACCTTGAGAGTGCAACTCAAGAGGTTTATGTAGTCATCATACACCAAGGGTGTGTAAAAAGAAAAAAAAAATGTCATAAGCACACAGTCACTTACGTTTGTTTTTTTATAATAACACGTGCAGGAACATAAGCACAACAGTCAAGCTGTCCAACAGGGAAGGTGAAATGAAATTGCCCCAAATGCTGTAATAACTGGGTGTGATGTCATACCCTGCTAGTACGGCGTTTGATCACATTGATAATCTGTGTGATAAAGGGGGTCACCAGTTATTATTAATACATAAAGAGCTACATCAGGAACTGGTGTATCCAGAAGGATCCTGGTAAGAGTAAAAAAAAAAAAAAAGTGCAAAAAATATAATGTTAGGTAACGATTACATAGAAAGAAGCTTTACGTGATAAAGATCCAGAACCACAAATGTGTCATCTATGGACATTATATGCATGACCCAACTTTACCATCTAGGCTGGAATTGGGGTAGTCTACCCTGGAGGGAAGTAGTTATGCGTTCCATGGCATGCATGTCCTTTATTATATTTTGCCAGGTCCCAACTGTAGGAGGTTTCTTTTGCATCCATAGTCTGGTGATGGCTTTTTTTTTTTTTTTTGAGTGCTACAATATACAAATATGTCGTGGAGCGAGGAGCTAGTCAGAGAGCAGGCGGGGTTGACAAAAATACCATGATCAGGGACACTAGCTACACTGGGAGAGACAGTAACCACAGTTGTTTCTGAAATTTCCAACTAGAATTCAGTAAGAACTGGACACAACCAGAAAATATATGTGTGATCTGCAAGGGTCAGACCCCAATGCTTCCAACAGTGACCATATTCTGTGGGTATAAATTTAGCTATAATGGTAGGGGTTCAGAAAAACCTGCATCTATGCTTCCAGGCAGATTCCCTCCATGGAGAGGAGGAAGTTATTTTATACAAGACCAAAGCGCTCCTGTTTGGTCCAAAATCCCTAGGTCCTTCCCGGGCCCACCTTCTCTCACTTGTTACTGTATCTGGCTCCACTATCAAAGTGGTCCAATCCTTCAGATACCTAGGCCTTATACTAGATCAGGGGCTCACTCTGAAGTCACATGTAGACTTGGTAACAAAAAAGTTACACCAAAAACTTGGCCTGCTCTATCGACTAAGCGCTAACATGATACCAGAGACTAGAGTGGCATAGAAACATAGACTTTGACGGCAGATAAGGACCACTTGGCCCACCTAGTCTGCCCATTTCCCTAGCTACAGGATAAGCTGCAGATCCTAGTTAACCAACAGCCTATTTCTACTTAACCCCCACAAGAATTGCCTTATGTCTGTCCCATGTATTCTTGAATTCTCCTACAGTTTTAGACCCCACAACCTCCTCAGGAAGCCTGTTCCATGCATCCACCACCCTCTCTGTGAAAAAATACTTCCTCACATTGCCCCTGAACTGCCCCCCATCTTTAAATTGTGTCCCCTTGTTCTTGCACATCTCTTTTTCTGAAAGATGCTACCCTCTTGGACTTTGTTGATTCCACTGAGGTACTTAAAAGTTTCTATCATGTCCCCCTCCTCCTCCTTTCCTCAAGGGTATGCATATTAAGCTCCTTTAGTCTCTCCTCATATGGCTTCTCTTGCAGACCCTGCAGCATTTTAGTTGCCCTCCTCTGGACTGCCTCTATCCTGTCTATGTCCTTGCGGAGATGGGGTCTCCAGAACTGGACGCAGTACTCCAGATGGGGTCTCACAACTGTCTGTACAGAGGGATGACAACTTCCTGTTTTCTGCTGGTGATGCCTCTCACTATACATCCCAGTATACCCCCAGTCCTCCCTACTGCCTTCGCACATTGCTTGCTAACCTTAAGGTCATCTGATATGCTTATCCCCCCAGGTCCCTTTCAATTTTTGTTGTTGTTACTACCTCCCCCACCATTGTGTAATCTTCCCCTGGGTTTTTGTTTCCCAGGTGCATTATTTTGCACTTCTTTGCATTGAATCCAAGCTGCCATACTTCTGACCATTCCTCCAACCTTGCCAAGTCCCTTCTCATCCTGCCAGGCCTCCTTGTGTATCAACCCTGTTGCAGATCTTTGTGTCATCTGCAAAGAGGCATACTTTTCCTTCTAGTCCCACTGCAATGTTACTTACAAAGACATTAAAAAGGACTGGACCCAGTACTGAACCCTGCGGGTACCCCACTAGTAACCCCTCTTTCTTCAGAGTGGACTCCATTTATAATTACCTTCTGTGTCCTGTTGTCAAGCAAATGTTTTACCCAGGCTACCACCATGGGACCCACTCCCAGGCTGGTTAATTTGACTATTAATCTTTTGTGTGGGACTGTGTCAAATGCCTTGCTAAAGTCTAGGTAGGCCATGTCCACAGCCCCTCCCTGGTCTACTACTTTGGTCACCCAGTCAAAGAAATCAATTGGATTCATCTGACATGACCTTCCCGCTGTGAACCCATGCTGCCTTGGGTCCTGTGCCCCATTGGCCTCTAGGTATTCAAAGTTCTTTCCTTCAGAAGTGATTCCATCACTTTCTCTACCACAGAGGTCAAACTGACAGGTCTGTTGTTTCCTGCCTCTGTCTTGGTCCCACTTTTGTGAAGGAGAATCACATCCGCCTTCCTCCAGTCCTCAGGTACCACACCATCCTCCCATGATTTGTTAAAAAGGGTAGTCAGTGGTTTCACTAGTTCTCCCCTTAATTCTTTTAGAATTATGGGGTGAATTCCATCAGTCCCCATTGCTGAGTCCACCTTCAGTTTTAGAAGTTCTTTCAGAACCATTTTTTTCTGTGAAAGGACTGGGATCAGCCCCCTATCAAGAGTGCTTCTGTTAATTGGATTAGGCACCTCCCCCTCCTCCTCTTTTGTGAATACTGAGCAGAAATATTTGTTCAGTATCCTTGCTTTTTCACTGTCCCTCTCTACCCACCCACCATCCATTCTATTCAGCTTCACTATCCCTCCCTTTGTCTTTCTACACTCCCTGATGTACCTATAAAAGGTTTTATCCCCCTTCTTAACCGAGTTGGCTATCTTTTCCTCAGTTTGGGCCTTTGCTATTCTGACTTCCTTCCCTGCTTCCTTCTGCCTTAACTGGTACAGCTCTCTGTCCTGCTCCTTCTGTATTTCCTTATACTTCCTGAATGCTATCTTTTTCTCCCTGACTTTCCCTGCCACCTCTTTTGAGAACCATAGTGGCTTTTTCTTTCATTTTGATTTATTTGCTTCACACAAAGGCTTGTTGCCTCTGTGATGGCAGTTTTGATGTTTCCCCATTGTTGCTCCACCCCTCCTTCTAGCCTGTTTGCTAGTGTTTTTCTAAGGTACTCTCCCATCTTGCCAGTCAGCCCTCCTGAAGTCCAGTACCCTCACTTTTGTATGGCTTCACTCTGTAGCTGAGTTTATTGTGAACCACACTGTTTGATGGTCACTTGTTCCCAGATGGCAACCCACTTCTAGATCTGAGATCGTCTCACTGTCCCCATTTGAGAGTATGAGGTCTAAGATTGCTCCCTCACGAGTGGGTTCTGAAACTAGCTGTCTGAGGCCTGCCACCTGTAGGGCATCGAGAATGGCCCTGTTTGGATGTGGCTGCAGCAAATGTGCTCCAGTTAACATCTGGCATATTCAGGTCTCCCATCAACAGTACCTCCCCTTTCTCTGCCATCCTAAGAATGCCTTCTATCATATCCTTGTCCATTCCCTCCCCCTGACAGGGGGGTCTGTATACAACCCCTATGCAGATTGTGGTGCCATCCAGTCTCGAAGGTGACCCACAGTGCTTCCTCTCCTCTCCTCTCTATTTACTCTTTTGTTTAGTTGCTTTTATCCCTTTCTTTACATAGAGAGCTACTCCTCCCCTCCCTGTCTTTTCTGTAGGTTATGTACCCTGGTATGTTAACATCCCAGTCATGGTTCTCTGTGTACCATGTTTCTGTGACTCCTGTGATATCCAGGCATCCCCCTTCAATCAAGGCCACCAGTTCAGGGAGCTTGTTGCCCCCACTGTGGGCATTGGTACTTATTACCCTCCATTTCCTGATGGCCTTACTCCTTTTTGCCCCATCCCTGTCCTTATTGCATTTGTCACTTTCTCCATTTACCCCTGCCCTTCTCCCTATCGACATCTCTGTCTTGGTGTTTACCTCACTTACTACCCTGACTTTTTTTGGGGGAGCTAGGATTTCCCTGCTCCTTTCCAGTGCCTCCCCCCTTGGCTAGTTTAAATGCTTGCCAGTGAAGCATTTAAACCTATCACCTAGGATCCTGGTTCCCCTCCTGGACAGATGCAGCCCATCATGCCAGTAGAGGCCTGCATCACTCCAGGTGGACCTCCAGTCACCAATGAAGCCAAATTCCTGAGCTCTGCACCAGTTTTTCAACCACTGATTGAATCCCATGGTGTGGAGCACCCTAGCCTCACTTATGTCATAGACAGGCGGCACCTCCGAGAAGGTTACCGTGCGTGCTACTTGTCTAAGGCCCCTCCTCAACTCCACAAACTTCCTGCACTGCTCTGATCCCTTTCTTAGGAAGGTCATTTGTCACTAGGTGGACAATGACATCCAGCTCCCTCCCCTGTGCAGCTGCTCCGGCGATCCTGAGGATTCGCTCCCTGTCCCTCCAAGCCATGGCGCCAGGCAGGCACCTTACCTCCCTCTCCCCTTCCTTCCCCAGTTCTACCTTCCTAACAATGGAGTCCCCCACCAGGAGTTGTTTCCTTCCCCTGTGGGGTCCCATGCCACCCTCCAGTGGGTCTCCCTTGTGGAGGTTCCCAGCATCATCCTTGGTCTCCACTGCGGGTGCCTCTGTAGAGGAACCACACTTTGCCAGAACGGCATAGGAATTGTGGAGAGGTACAACTGGAGGGATGCGCCTCTGTTCCACCACCCTCATCCTCCCTGAGCCCACTGTGGTCCAACCACTCCTGTTTCTTGGCAACCTTTGAGGCAACAGCAGTGGTCCTGGTGGTCCCTGGATGGAAGAGGAGGTCCCACAAATCCTGGCCAACTCAACCTGGAGATGAGCAACCTCCTCCCTCAGCCCAGAGAGGTGCCTGCAGATGGAACAGCACTGCATCCTCCAGAACATCTCCTGGAAGACTGCTGTTCCACATCACACAGAGTATCCTCCTCCTCCTCCTCCCTACTCTTACCTACACTGCCCAACCCTACTAAGCATAGGGAAATTTGACCTCTCTAGACTACAAACTTTGTACCACAAAATTGCACGATTTGCCACGAAAGCTCACTCAAGGATCCACCATTGTGTAGCCCTCGCCTCTCTCAACTGGCCCTCCCTGACCCATAGGTTCCAGTACCCCCTGTTAAATTGGACATATAAGCTTCTCAAATCTGGCCCTTCTGCAGGGCTAACCAGACTGCTTGCCCCTACGCGGTCCATCAAACTACTCAGGACCTCAGGCAAAAAACACTTGGAACTGCCCAGGGCCTGCTCCTCAGCTGGCAGTAAATCCTTTGCCCATATAGCCCCTGCTCATTGGAACAAGCTCCCCAGCACCTTCAGGAAGCCCCCACCCTATCCACATTCCAGAAGAGACTGCATGCACACCTCCTAATCCATAGTCCCTGCTCCTGTCCTGAAGGCTAGCCAGTCTACCCCCTGTGGTTTGGCCGCAAAAAATCTAATGCCCTAAGTCTGTCAGCTGCCACTGTTGAATGTTTAATTTGTGCTGTATGTAATGCGCTCTCCTCTATAATAACTGAAAACTGTATACTGCCATTATATTCCTGTACAATATGTTCTGCACTGTATCACTTGTATGTAGTCCACTGCTTTATGTAACTTGTACAATATGTTCTGCACTGTATCACTTTTATGTACTGTACCTGCACTGCTTTATGTAACTAATTCCGTGTCGCTCCTGAAAAAGAGACCTTCAGGGCCCAGTGGGCTTACCCAGTTAACAAAATTTAATAAGTAATAAATAAACAAGTGTATGGGGACCAGTGATTGTGTATGGCAATCCATACACAGAGAAACGCTGTTGTGCTGTAGTAGTGACGTAAGTACTGTGGCACAGTGAGTTTTCATTGTGCTGCAATACTTACATCATCATGGTAGAGTGGAGAGCGTCAGTGTTAGCCATTGTGCTGCAGCATGAAAGGGATGCAGGGAAGTATGGCAGGCGCGATATTGGCACCAATACGATCAGGTGGTCTCAGTCCCAGTATATCACTTATATGAGCTGTCGGGTGGCAGTCAGTCTAGTAATAGTGAAGGTCAGTCTTAGCAGACGAACATCCTGGTTGATTGACTGGTGGGGGGGGGGAGAGAGCCATCAAAGAAAAAAAGTAAGTTCCTGGTTTTCTTTTCAGACTTGAAATTTGTGCTTCTTGTCTGTATGGCTGTCCTTACTGTATACAGAATAAGGTATGGGCAGCCATGCACTCCAAGGCTATGTTTCAGCCTCGGGTTGTCATGACAATAGGGACCTCTCGAGCTTTGCTCTCGAGATCACTATGTCGTTATGCCAACCCCTTGATGGAAACAGAGCCTTGTTGTGTATGGTTACCCATGCAATATCCTATATAATTGACGGGAAAGCATATTTCAGCCAAGCCTGATATGCAACAGTGGTATCTAATTCCTGATTCCATTTATCAAGGGTAGTTTCAGTGGAATCACCTAGGAGATTCTAGAGTCTCCGATACAGGTTACCTATCAAATGTTGCCAGGTGTCTCCCTGAATAGCTCCCAGCAGTAACTGGAGGAACAATGGGGATGGATCCAGTAAATAGGTCTGCTCCCCAGATTTGCATAGTAGACATGTCCTAACTTATAAATATGTAAAATGCTCACGAACTTGGAGTCAATTTTTCTGTTGTATGTCCTAAAAAGGGAGTACCCCATAAATATAATGTTTCAGTTGCTATGACTGAAGACACAGTACAGTTTCTTTTTAAATTTGAGTTCTCCTTTATTGGATTTAGAGTTCAGTTTAGTAGTCTGTCCAAGATGTCTGTACAAAAAGCGTTTGCTTGTCCCCAACTGACCTCATAGTTCTCATTTATGACAACATTCTGCTTACCATGGCAACAGTCTGTGATGTTACACAGAGCAATTGTGAGATTAGTTGGGAACAGGCAGATGCTTTTTTTATTGAGTCAGTTAGCAGTACACAATACACCAGGTACAAAATACAGCAGATGCTTTTTGAAAGACAGTGAAATACGTATTGCATTATCTAAAATATGTAGACGATCAATACAAGGAGACAATAGCAAAACATTACACCTAAATATAGAATTGAAAATATGTCAGCTTAAAGTCTTGTATTTTAACTTATACCTGGTCTATAAGTGACTGCCACTTTTCCCCAATTCCAGTTATTACCCTGTGCTCAGCGGGGGTGCCAGATACTTACATTATCAATGGTGGGTCACTAAGATATTTGGATTAGAAAGGAGCAATAATGGGCTCATGCCTCTCATGCTCTTAAACATCCTCAGTATGAGCCCCTGTATCTGTTTTAGGTTAAGCCCTTCCCACCCACACCTAACCACAATCCCCAGGCCCAACCTACACAGTCCAACGGGCCTGGATTGCCCCCATGGCAGGCAAGGAAGAGAGACCAAGATAACCTATGGCTGGCTTGTTCCCAGATCTGTGGCCAAGGCAGTGGAGAGGGTCCCCGGCATCATGCTGCTTTATTCAAAAGGGGCTTTTTCTTGCTTTAGTCCCCTGGAGGAGCAGACATGCAATGTTCTGGTGTGTTATGCACGCTCCTGACATGGCGATGTCCTCCAATCTCTGCATCTACAAGGCTCCTGGCTCACTTCCCCCTGGACACTGTCAGGTGCCAGCACTGTTGTCGGGTATTACTCTTTCACACCCCAGAGGAGGTGAGCTGTCCACCGGACACTTCCACTTTTGCCTGCTTTAACTCTTTTGATTGTAATTATCATCATTATATACTGTGTGTGTAATACTGCGGCTGCCCCAGGGCACTCTTGCATATATGTCCATCATTGAGTCCTTTCCTAAAAGAGCACCTTTTCAGCTCTCTGTAAATAATAACACAGCAAACAGGAGGCTTCCTTACCTGTATGGGAGTTCCTCTTTGACAGCTTTATGATCCGCAGCACCCTCTCTACTCTTGCCACTCTCCACCTGTACTACCCGCAGGCCTCCACCTAGGGGTAGCTGTATGGTGGGACTGAGCAGAACCCTCCCTGGGAGAGGAGAGCTTGCCTTGCGGTGGCTCAGTCCAACTCCTACCCCTCCCCCCGGATGACCCCCGACAACCCTGGCTCATTCCTGAACCCGGGTCGCCGGCATAGCGCGAGGTGTAGCGACCAGCGCTTCAACCTTCAGCACCACCGGGTCAGCCTGTTTTAAACATTTTTTTAACACCAGCCCGGTGGCGCTGAGGGTTGTTGGGGTGCTGGTGTGGGTGGGCGGAGCCAGCGGGCTGCTCTCCTCTCCTGGGGGTGGTGGGGGTGGGTTGTTGCCCTCCCGTACTTCCACTCCCATTGGGTGGAGGTTCAGTGGGATAGCAGAGGTGGAGGGGCAGCAAGGATGGGAGTATGGAAGCGGCTCAGCTGGCACCACAGTATGCGTCCATGCCTCCACACACACGGCAGTGTGCGGGGGCCTCGGGTGGGAAAGTGGGACACCACTACCAACAAGGAAAAACCCCATAAAAACCTATATAAAAAAAAAAAAAGTTTTTTAATTCCCCTTAGGAAATGAAGGGATCATAATTTGCCCCAAAGGGCTGGTCATGTGATTCCATCCATGTTCCTATTAGTTGGCTCTGCCCCCGCGCTCAGACATTTTGTGACATCTGCACAGGGAAAACACACGTGTGTGCTCCATTCAACTGTATGGAGTGTATTTTTGTATTTTTTTCCCCAAATTTTTAAATGGACTTTTGGTAAAAATGAAAACCAGGGTCCAACTATATTACAGGATACAACTATGACTTCTTACCCCAGGAGTCCTTTAACATCAGTAACTTTTGCACTTAGCTGGCTAGGTGCAACTGCCCCTGAGGTGTGCCTTTAAGAGATATTTAAATGAGCTTAGGGCCAAGCCAGTCAGAAGACAGGAAGGGGAGTGAGCTGAGTGAGAGCTGTTGAAGGCTTCAGAATTTTTTCTCCGCTGGACTGAGCAACATTTCCCCTGAGGTGTCTCTCAAATTTCCTTGTTGACAGCCCCCTAGTGCTTATCTGGGTAAAGTTTTCCTCATATTTCATTTCTAATAGTGTACTGAGTGAAAGTTTTATATTTCCGTTAGCGGTGTGCTAATTTTTTAATTTTAGCTTAACTGCACTATTTTGGCTTTATATTTGCTGCAGCTATTCATTTTAAACTTTAATTTTATCACAGATGCTTATTTTCGATGGTTCCCTTCTTTTGTGGGCAAATTCTTGTGGGAACCGTCAAATTAGGGACAGCTACCTTGTTTTTTTACCTCAGACCTCACGGGGTTTACCGTGAGGCACCTACAGTGGAATTCAAATCTAAACAGTGCCTGGGGGGGGTTCTCTTTAAATTGGCAATTATGAGAAACCTTCTCTTGTATTACTGGACCTTGGTAGCATCTGTCACAGGACTGTCCGTAAGGGTCCAGCAGCCACCTGTACGCAGTTGACCAGTATTACTGGGTTTCTGTTAAGATTGGCATTGGTATAGATCCCAGTTCTACAACCAAAAACAAGGCACTAATAATAGACTGAGTTAATTAACTGGGGCAGGACTGGCCGGTGGCATTTTCACAGAAACCTGCACTCGGTTCATAGGTCCAAGACTGGTTTGCTTTGCTTAAATTGGCAAACATAGCAGACAAACCTTTGATTATTATGGCTGAGGATACATCAAAGGCTTCCAACAAGGGGCCATCCAAAAGTACTAATAATAAAAGCAGGGGTGCTGAGGAACCCTCCGGATCCCAGCCAAAAAATAAAGCTTCCAAAGATGAAGTTCCTCACAAATTTAAAAAATAATAGAAGTGACGAAAAAAGGACGTTTAATCAAGTGGCTAAAGAGAAACTCTGTCAAGACAAAAATGCTCCCGTTGCTTCTGGGAAAGCCAATAGCGAGACAACAGGCAGCTTAAAGCATACAGAAAAAACAAATCACTTAGAACCCAAGTCTGCGCAGGTTCTTCCATCAGTGCAAGATATGGAAAAAGCATGGCAACTGTTTCAGAACCTTCAAAAGATGGGTCCTCTGTTTACTGGGACTGGCAAGCACTCTTCCACAGTTCTCTCTTCTGTAGACTGTGAAGGTGATGCAGATGATGGAGAACAATTGTATGATGCCCCTGACATGGATTCTAAGGGCCTTGAGCCCCAGGAGTCCCAGGACCCTCATCTTGGTGATCCCCCTGGTGACCAGGAGGATCCTTCCTCTATGTTTACATTTATACAAAATATGCTGGACACCCTGGACCTCCCTACACAGGAGACCAACTAGGGTGTCGAAGACGAAGATTATATTATCTATAATGCATTTAGAAAAAATACAATGAAGGTACTTCAACACCCCACTTCAGGATCAGGGGTTGATAAACCGCTTGAGAAAAAATATAGATTGTCTAAAAATGGTACCGAGTTCCTGTCTGCACACCCTAACCATGAGAGTATAGTGCAGCAGGCAGCATGTGAAAAAGCTGGAGTCTCCTTGTCCTCCTCTCCCCTCCTGACAAGGATTCCAAGAGAATTGACTTTATAGCAAAGAAAATGTATGCCACAGCTTCCCTGCTCCTCAGACTTTCTTCTTACATGGTGTTCACAGCCAAATATCAGAAAGCCCTTTGGAAATCTGTCCTGGCTATCACCCACAATGGATCAGATTTGATGGTGCAGGAGCTGGTGGATACGTCATAAACTGCTCTGGAAGCTACTATGTACCAATTCCACATGGCAGACCACAACAGTGATGCAGCCTCTAGGGTGCTGGCCCATGCCATCTCTCTATGATGCTTCACCTGGCTTAGAACAACCAGTCTAACCACAGACACTCAGAACAAGGCCATGGATTTTCCCTGTGATCAAAATATGTTGTCTGATTACAGACCACTGACTACATGAAAAAAGTCGATGAGTACAAGGCCTCCTGGCAGAGCCACTCGTCCAAACTTAAGCCTACCACCCCTCAGAGATCCCGTCCCAGGGGTGGTAGGGGCAGAAGTTTTGTTCCCAGGCCTTACAATCCCTATCCCCAGTCTGACTTTGGTCAGTACATGGGGTCTTTCAGAGGCTGGGGCAGAAGGAGCCAACGAAGATCCACTTCTACCCAGACATCTGCCTCTCAGTTGAAGTCCTGATGTGAGTATCCAGGTCACCTCCCCACTTCCGGTGGGAGGCAGACTCTCCCACTGTCTTCAGCACTGGTCCCTCATCACATCGGGCAAGTGGGTGCTGGAGATGGTGGAGAGGGTCTGCCACTACAGTTCAAGCAAATCCCTGACCCCAAGCATGCCCAGGTGTCAAGACCTCTGTCCCCAACACAGATCACGCTGTTGGAATTGGAGGTACAAAAACTTCTGGCTTTACGAGCAGTGGAGAGGGTTCCCGCCCACGAGAAGGGCAAGGGCCTCTGCTCCAGGTATTTTCTGACACAAAAGAAAACTGGGGAGTGGCCCCCTATTTTAGATCTCAGATATTTAAACAAACATCTGGAAAAAAACAAATTCAAAATGGTCACTCTGTCACTGGTCATACAATCCTCACAGCAGGGAGACTGGCTAGCCTCCCTAGACTTAAAGGATGCCTACTTCCACATACCCATAAGGAGATCTCACAGGAATTTTCTCAGGTTTAAACTTCCTTTGGATCATTATTAGTTCTCCGCAGTGCCCTTTGGTCTGTCCTCGGCCCTAAGAGTCTTTACCAAGTGTCTTGCAGTGGTAGCAGCACATCTCAGGAGACTGCGTGTCACTCTCTACCCCATCTGGATTACTGGCTCGTAGTGGCAAAGTCTGCTTGTCAGGTCAAGGAGTCTCTTTCCCTCATAGAATGGACTGTGGAGTCTCTGGATTTCCTGGTAAATCTAAAGAACTCTTGCCCGGAACCCACTCAGCTGCTCACCTTCATGGGGCCCAGCTGGACACACAGAAGGAATATGCTTTCCTCTCACAGGAAAGAATTCAGAGTTTCCTTTCAGTGGCAGAATCTTTTCTTCCAGTGACAGCCAAGATCAGCTAGACATTTTCTCAAACTTCTGGGACATATGGCCTCTATGACTGCAGTGGTCCCAGGGGTCAGGTAGAGAATGCGACTCCTGCAAGCCTACCTCAGAGCTCGCTGGTCTCAGAGAAGCAACAACTTTTCAAAGTTGATACCTGTCTTGGAACAGTTCCTCCAAAACCTGCTGTGATGGAAAAACCCTGCAAATTTGCAGGCAGTAGTTCCCTTTTAAGCTCCTCTTCCCACAAAGGTGATCACCACAAATGCCTCCCTCTTGGGCTGGGGAGCTCATCTGGACAGTGCCTCAATAAGTGGCAACTGGACTCCCGAAGAGTCACAGTTGCACATAAATCTTTTGGAACTCAGAGCAGTCTTCATAGCTCTCAAAGCTTTCGCTCCCAGCATAGACGGGCAGGTGGTTCAAATTCAAATGGACAACACCACTGCAATGTTTTACACAAACAAGCAGGGTGGCACCAGATCAGGAATACTCTGTTTGGAAGCTCGGAAGCTCTGGTCTCTAGCATTTTCCCTGAGAGTCAGCCTCTCAGCTATTCACCTTCCAGGCAAACTCCATACTCTGGCGGATGCTCTAGGTCGCATCAGTCAAGGCCAGAGTGAATGGTCACTGAACAAGCAAGTACTAGCCACAGTGTTCAGGCAGTGGGTCACACCAGATATGGATCTGTTTGCCTCTCCCCTCAGTTTTCAACTTCCTCAGTACTGTTGCAGGCCCCCAGTCCCGGGAACACTTCCTCAGGATGTCCTGATCCTGGACTGGTCAGGGAGGTTCCTATACGCATTCCCTCCCTTTTCCCTGATACTCAGGGTTTTGCTGAAACTCAAACAGCAGCCTGAGTCGATGATCCTAGTGGCTCCGGACTGGCCCAGGCAAGCCTTGTACCCTCTCCTTCTCTCAATGTCCTGCAGTAGGCCCATTCGCTTGCCTCCAACTCACTCCCTGCTGACCCTTCCTCAGACAGGATTGCAGTACCCATACATACACTCTCTTCACCTCAAGGCTTGGTTCTTGAGGGGTTAGAGTTTCCATCCTCACAGTACTCTGAACAGGTCCTAAGATACTGAGGATGGCTAAAAAAATGAAGACTTATGCAGCCAAATGGAAAAGATTTTCCCTCTGGTGCAAGAGCAAAAAGGTTGAACCCCTGTCAGCTTCAGACCCTGAGCTGCTAGAATACCTAGTACACTTACAGGTGTCAGGCTTGAAACCAGCTTCCCTCAAGCTTCACCTGGTGGCAGTTTTGGCCTATCTTTTGGTGGGAAAGAAAAAATCTATCTTTTCCCACGCCATTTTTAAACAGTTTTTCAAAGGCCTCTTGCACCTTCAGCCTCCAATCAGGGAGCCGGTTCCCCCTTGGAGCCTGAACCTCTGCATAGACAAGCTCATGAAGCCACCCTTTGTGCCTATTTCCACTGTTCACATCAAGTTCGTGACCTGGAAGACAGTCTTCCTGGTGGCCATTACCTCTGCCAGGAGGATTTCAGAGCTACAGGCCCTGTGCACTGAGCCAAATTACATCACCTCTCACAACGATAAAGTTAAGCTCAGGACAAATAGGACATTTCTGCCAAAAGGTGGTTTCAGAGTTCCACTTAAACCAGTTCATTAGTCTGCCTGTCTTCTTTACCGAGAAATCCATGCCTGGCGAGCAAAAGCTCCACAGCTTGGATGTCAAAAGAGCCATCTTCTACTACCTAGAGCATACTAGGCAGTCCGGAGGCTCCTCCACTCAGTTGTTCCTCACCTACGGGGATGTAGGCAGGAGAAGACCAGCTACCAAGAGAACCATTTCCTGCTGGTTGGTCTCTTGTATTAGTTCCTGTTATGAAAAAGCTGGTCACCACCCTCCAGTGGGGCTCAGGGCCCACTCTACCAGGGGCACTGCAGCCTTGCTTGCAGTAGCAAGGGACATTCCCCTACTAGATGTCTGCAAAGCAGCTACCTGGAAATCTGTGTACACCTTTGTGAAACACTACAGTTTGGATGAGCAGACCAGATCTGATGCCAGATTTGGCAGGGCGGTTCTGCAGAGCCTCTTTCCTAAGAAGGTTCTCTGCCCACTTGTCACTTTGTACTGCTCGGTAGTCTGCAAAAGTTACTGATGCTAAAGGACTCCTGGGGTAAGAAGAAAAAAAATACTCACCACAGTAATCTTCTTTCTTCCAAGGGGTCCTTGAGCATCAGTAAGCTCCCACCCTTGCTTCCCGGTTCACCTGGCAGAGAAGAGCTCTTTATCTTACCTTTTACCAAATTTGGAGTTTCTTATTGATAAGTTTTTATCTCGTGTTGTTGTTTCTATTTCACTTTTTGGGGACATTTGCATGTTTTTTGAATCCTGTTGATTCTGTTTCGGGGCAGTTGCCTTTGTTTTTCCTTTGAAAAAATTCTGAAGCCTTCAACAGCTCTCACTCAGCTCACTCACCTTCCTGTCTTCTGAATTGCTTGGCCCTAAGCTCATTTAAATATCTCTTAAAGGCATACCTCCAGGGCAGTTGCACCTAGCCAGTTAAGTGCAAAAGTTACTGATGCTAAAGGACCCCTTGGAAGAAAGATTACTGTGGTGAGTAATTTTTTCGAATATTTATATTTTCTGGCAAATCGTGCTCATCAATTTGCAAAATGGTACAAAGACAGTGGAAGTACTGTATACAGTATGTACCAGAATGGGTCTCTCTTGAAAACATTATAGTTGAGCATTTAAAATACAACATAAAATCTTTACTATTTGTTAGGCCAAAAAAAAAAAATCAATTGGAAATGAAATATCAATGATTCATTAAAGCGACTCAGACAGATGAGCCCAACCCCTATGAAAAACCCTGACATTCAACTGAGTTGAAAACTAATAGAAAACAGTGCCTGGTTAGAAAAAGGGGTGTTGACCATAAGAGAGCTTAAAAAAAGATGATGACTTCAGAATTTATGGACCTAAAAGAATAATATGGTATTTTAGACCCAGATATTACATTCCATGAAAAGTTAAAGGAGAACTACACTGAACCTGATAGTCGTTTTTCCCGCTTATTGTTCCATTTATATGGGCCTATTAGTAACCTCAGTTTGTGGTTCCGATTTACACTCTGGGATGGATTTTCAATGGGTAATGCAGGGCTTGTGTCAGACCCTGCGCTGAACACATTTTTTTGGCACAACTGCAACAAACTCCTTTGTAGCAGCTGCACCCAATTTTTTATTGTCAGGTGCAGTTGCAACAGTTTCTTCACTTTACGGCAGCTTGCACCAAATATTTGGTGCAAGCCTCAGAAAACAGTCCCTGAATGCAGCAAGCTAGACCAGGAGGAGCTGGTCCAACTCATGGCCACTTGGCACACGGGAGGAAAATCCCAATTATAATAGGAATGCCACAAGCCCTGTGCTCCTTGTGATCAGTGAACTAGGGGCTTGCAGCATTCTCGGGCTTTTGAAAATCTGGTCTTTTTGTGTTAAGTACCATTTTAGAACTATGTGATGTGGTTTATGCCCCTCTCAACCACAGAGTTCTGTAGCAGAACATGGATGCTATGTGTCGACATTCAAAGAGTGGAGCGAAGAACATAAACTACATCATACAGTTCTAAAATGGTACTTACCAGCAGTATGTAAATCAGAAACACCCACTAGGATTACTAAAAGCTGGTATAGCTGAAACAGTAGCCCAACTACTGTAGGTATGCCACCCTTACGGTGACACCAACACAGCAAAATACACACCTGTCGGCAAAATTGACACTTTGGCAACAGGTTGCTGTATTGGTGTGCCCGACACAGGGGATGCTGTCTCCTGGTCCTGAACCCCACCTGAATCAACTCCGACTGGAGTCGAGAATCTTAAAGACAGGAGGGAGGGCAGAGCCCCTGCATTAGTTGGGGCAAAGCCCCGGATAAAAAACAGGACTGAAGATGAAATCATGTAGACCGCACTCTGTATCAACATGATTCCTGTCAGGGAGATGCTGGTCGATATAAAGGATGTCGAACCGGCATGGTAGAGCTGCAGAACTGTAACCTGTATTTAAAAATCAGTTTCTACTGAGGAAGATGACGTGCATGATCAGTATAGTTCTTTAAAGCAAATTAGCTCTGGCCTATATACTATGTGAGAGGGACAGCTAAAAACAAATGAAATAACAGTTTCATTTATATCCATTATCACACTGAAACCTTGTGTGTCGACTTTTTATAATGTATTCGTCAATTCACTGAGGGGCTGCACAACTGAGTGCATAGCGAGATGGTCCAGAATTTGGGGGGAGAACACCAGTGAGTGGAACTGAGGTCACTAGCTTGAGAATGTAGTTCCCAACTGTAGATTAAATAGGAGAATCAATGGTCAGGTGATGTGCTTAGACCAATGACGTTTCTAGGATTCTGAAACCCGTTTTGTAACAGTAGTTATGGTACTGAGTTGTGCTAAAGACCATGCAGAGTGCACCATAGGTAACATTAATATTCCTAAAACACAGTCTTTTCTCCTAGTAAAATCCACAAGAATTCATTCACATTTTCTTTTTTTTTGCATAATCTTTTTTATTGAAATGTTAAATGTACAGGGATAAACAAACCATAACACTTCAACCAAATTCTTTACAAAAGACCAGGATATCAAGCACCGGCCATCATATAACAATCTAGTTTAACAATACTGTAGACAACATTGTAGGTGCTAGTCTAAGAGGAAATTCCACTAACAGCTTAATGTAGGTCTTCTATAGGACCCTCAGAGAAAAAAAAAAATTTACAAGCAAACAGAAAACAACAATCAGTCCATTCCTCCGACCAATCACATGTATTTATTTTATTTTATTTATTGAAATGTTTCACCAGGAGGGCACATTGAAAAACAAGTTGCTCGTCTCATGGTGCGACCTGAGGGGGGAGGGGTTACATAGGGCTGTGAAGAATGATCAGTTACAATAGTATATGGGTAGTGCAAACAATGCAACATTGTAAGATTGTGCAACAGTTGGAACACAAGGTATTGTACAATAAACAGCAGTGGAACATTGGGTAAATTACAATACATGTCCAAAATCATACAAAAGAACATATAAACGTACAAAACAGTAATAAGGTGATAGAACCATTTATAGTGCATGAGTGTACCAGGAGCAGGCTCGAGGTAGTACGCAAGTGCTGTTGCAGTAAAAAGGATGGGGATAGGTTGTGCACACTGGTGACCCAGAAGGGCAGGTGGAGAAGAGAGGGGGAGAGACAAGAATTGAATATGAGAAGAAGGGGTAGCCTTTTCCTGATTTCCTCTTCAGGATGTTGAGAACCCTGCCAGGGGGGGTCATGGTAGGAAGGCAGAAACTGGGGATAGGTATTAAGGAGGGTTAAAGCAGGAACATCTGAGGGAAAGGTAATTGTGTAGGGCAGAGGTAAGGGAGTAGTTGGAGGAGGAGTGTCATATTTCAGGAGGGAGGGAATTCCAAATTTTAGGGAAACGATGGGCAAAACCAGTCTGACCAATGAGGGTGGAGCAGTGAGGGACCATCAAGGTGCGGGAGTCATTTGATCTGAGAGAGTGGGTGGGGGGAGGTAGAGTGGAGAGAGGATGAGAGATAGGAGGGGAGCCCCCCAAACCAGAATTTGGAGGTTAGTTTGGTACAGTGAGAGATCTGTCTGTGAGACAGTGGAAGGAAGGTTAGAGAGCGATAGAGTTCACAGTGGTGGGAGCGGGAAAGGGAGTCGATAGCAAAACGGCAGAAGGAGTTAAGGAGTGTCCAGCTTGGTCAGGGAAGATTTGGGATTTTCAACAACAACCAACATCTGAGAATTCAGGGTCAGACTTTCATGAGAATTACCCCTAAAATGCTAACACCTAATCATTAAGAACAACACGGTAACTCCATACCAAGTTAGTGTGGTGACATTACTGGCACAGGAGTGAAGCTCGAGTGCCCTGATGATATCATCACACTAACGAGGTGTGGAGTACCAGTAAACTCTTAACAGGTAGGGTTTTTTCTATATAATATTACACTAAGCATGTTTCCCAAAGTGAAAGGTTAGTGCCTTTTTTTTTAATTTATTTCTCATCTCAGAGTAGGTGAGGCTTTATGTGTTTTTTTTTTTTTTACTTTAAAGCAGCCAATTTTGAAACCACTTGTGACCTGTGATTTAATACACCTGTGTGTCAGGGTGAATCAGCTCGCAGTCCAGTCCATCAGTTTGGATGGCTGGAGCAGGATAGTGACTACAGCAGCTGAGAAAAGATGTTATTCATGTTGGTTGGTTGAGAAGTTTAATTGTTTGGCTCAAGCCATTACAATATTACAATATTATTACAGGCCAAAATACAAATAAAAATATTAAAATACAATGAGTACAGTACATAAACTCATTACTTGCAAAATCATAAATGCATAGGCAGATCCATATTTCTTAAGGCATTACATTATGGGTGCCTGCAAAATACATCTGTAAAAAATTAAACAGAATGTACAACCTGTTAGACAAAAGCAGCAACAGGTTATATCACCCAGAGGAGACTGGGGATTGTGATGTGGACAGCCAGTTCTGAGTGCCATATGATTTTTTGTAAAATAAAAAAAATGTGTTATGAACTGTCTCCCATGAGAAATGCTGAAACAGCACGTGAGATCACACACACACACACACAGGTTTTAGATACACTGTGTTACATGGCAGGAAAGAAGCTAATTACAGACTTTTCTAAGTTAATTATAGCTTTAGTTGCTAAAAGGGAAATCAGCATCCCTTTTATGATGTTTCAAGGGGGAAGCCAGGTTTAGTAAACTGGTACGAAATCATAAAGGCTTTGATGTATGTGTGAGAAAAGGATGCTGCTCTGGCATGAAAGAAGAACAGGATGAAAGGAATGATTTAATTGGGGAAGTCACATGGGGAAAGGAGTTTCTGCTGATGTAGCCTTAATTAACTTTTCTTCTAAAATGATAAAATATCCTGGGTATATGATTTTTTAATAAACAGAGGAGGAGCTAGGTGACCTCACACAAAGGGACTGGCCAAAATAGTTTTTTTAAACAATATTCTGTTTTACTTTAAACACTTTTATCTAGACTCTGACAAAGTAACATCTGTGAGCATTTTTTTTTTTTCGAACTCTGTTTATTGCCCACACAGCTGAACTCTCTCTGGCGACTTTCCTTGCCGCACTCTCTACCTCCTTGCATTGCTCAGTATCCTTCTCTGCTACTCCTCAGCACTAGGCATCCCCCAGGTCTACCCTCTGGGGAAGGGTCACCCCCGCCCAGGGCACTCTTTCTTTCAGTACTGAGCCACCGGGCCGGGGAGGTGAGGGGAAGCGGAGAGGACCGGGCCCGACTACAGGAGTGTGGATTGCGGGGGAAGGCACCATCGCCTATCAGCTGTGGAGGGTTTTTTTTCTTGCTTTACATCCCAGATGTGAGATGTGCAATGCTGTACAGCCTGCGACGTGAGTGCTTCCACCCACATCCGGAAGACTGCCGCTCAACGTCTACCCTTGTTTGTGAGCCCCGAGTACTGCAGCGCCTCCAGTCTCCACCGGGAGCCACTGCTGTGCCGGGCTGACCTTGGATCCCTCCCCGAGAGAGGAGAGCAGTCCTCCGGATGCTCAATCCTCTCTCACCCCTGCTCTGACTCCTCAAGGACTGTGGGTCCTCAAGCCTCAACCCGGTCAGCTGGCATGGCTGAGATGTGGTGTCCAGTGCCTCAACCCTCAGTGCCACCTGGCCGGCATCTGTGAGCACTTTAAACAGGTATTTAGAAAGATAGACAACTCTAATTACTGTAGTAGGAATGGCACTGTTTAAAACCATTGTTCTTTTAAAAGATTTGTATGTCTTGTGATATAATTGTTCTGTATTGTATGTTTTACATATTATTATCTATTTTAGTAAAACCCTTTTTAGAACTTACTTGGTCTGTCTTTGATTTCTTTCCTTTACAAGTAGAGTATATATGGTTACAGCAGACACTGGGCATAAGCTTGAATGGTGATACCAAACTGGAAAAAGGTAAGAATAGTCTGAGGTCTTTATTAAAGTTTAAGGGTTCATTTTTTTATACACCTGGTTAGGTGCCCGTAGGCAAAGATATCTGGCCCTCCGAAGACAGATATATCTGAGCCTGTGTATTGGGTACGCTAGCAAGAGGTTCACAGTTTGAATCCCTCCAAGACTTGAGACCAAAGGTTGATTCGAACCCACACAAAAACAGACAAGAGGGTTACCTTGTTCTGTTAAACTGTTCACAAGACTGCACTCAGAGGTTGGCTCTTTGGGAGTAGAGGGCTGACTGCTGAGTGAATTTGTGACAGGGACAACATAATTAAATATTCAGGGAAAAGGGACTGTCATTCTAATAGAGCAAACCAGAGGCCAGATACAAGGCTCGTGCTGCTATTAACCAATGCAGCCTTCCTGTAAAAGGACCTATCACATCCCTACAGGGAGGGAAACAAAAGTCTTGACGAGCAATCCAGGGAAGTACTCTGGAGCATACTGACACAGGCAGTAACCAAGCAGGCATGAGGTCCCTGGAGAACAAGAGGAGACAAATTAAAGTGACCATAAAAGTCTGCCACCCTGCAAAACCTCAAAAACCTATGTTAAAGCCTAATAAACCTATATTAAAGCAGCAGTGCAACAAAAAACGTTTCTCCCAAAAGCTAATTTCACCTACAGGTAAGAAAAATATTAGCATGCCTGTTAAATGTACTTATTTAGGCACCTCCTAGGCTGTGCACCATGAGACTTTGTTTTTTTCAGTCCTTACCCTTGCCAGGTCTACAATGCTATTTCTGTGCAAAATGTGGCCATCTTTTTTTTTTTTTTAAGAAAAAAAACTCAATTAAAACATTTATAAAATTCTCAGATTTTGGTGGAATTAGAAAATGGTACCGCCAAATTAAACTGCAAGATGCCTGAAATCTATTAGTTAATAAAAAAGGTAGGGTGACATTTTTTGCCCAATTTTGTTTCACTGCTGCTTTAATGAGTCTGGAAATCTATGCATAGAAACATAGAAGTTGATGGCAGATAAGGACCACAAGGCCCATCCAGTCTGCCCATTTCTTTTTCTACCTTATAAATGTGCAATCGGCTTTTGCGTGATCATTGGCCTATCTATTCATACTCATCTGTATTGCTCCTTTATGCCTATCCCATGAATGTTTGAAGCCTTGCACTGTATTCATATCCACCACTTCCTGAGGTAGGCCGTCCCATGCATCCACCACCCTTCTGTGAAAAAGAACTTCCTCACATTACCCCTTAATCGGCCTTCCTCTAATCTCATGCTGTGTTCTCTTGTCCTGCTATTTTTCTTATATTGAAACATGTTAGACTCTCTCACCTTGTTAATGCCCTTTAGATGTTTGAATGTTTTGATCATATCACCTCTCTCCCTCCTTTGCTCTAGGTTATTCATATTGAGCTCCATTAATCTGTCCTCATATGTTTTCCTGATGCAGTCCATGCACCATTTTGGTTGCCCTTCTCTAGACTGCCTCAGCTTGGTTAATGACCTTGTGAAGGTGTGGCCTCCAGTACTGCACGCAGTACTCAAGATGGGGCCTAACCAGTGTCTTGTAAAGAGGGATTATTACCTCCCTCTTCTGACTTGTGATACCCCTACTAATACACCCTAACATCCCCCTAGCCTTACCTACTGCTTTAGTGGTCTGCTTGGATGATTTCAGGTCATCGGTAATGATGACGCCCAAGTCTCTTTCTTCCCTTGTGACTGCCAGCAACTCCCCTCCCAGCCTATAGGTGGCTTCAGGGTTTCTCTTACCTATGTGCATGATCTTGCACTTCTTTGCTAAATTAAACCCCAGTTGCCACTCTTCTGACCATTTTGCTAGTTTATCCAGAACTCTTCTCATTCTGCCCACCCCATCTGGATCATCTACTCTGTTGCAAATCTTGGTGTCATCTGCAAACATACAAACCTTACCCTCCAGTCCATCTGCAATGTCACTGATGAAGATACTGAAGAGGACTGACCCCAGGACTGATCCCTGAGGTACCCCACTTGTGACTTGCATCTCTTCTGACTGTATACTGTTTACCACCACTCTCTGTTTTCTGCCCATCAACCAGTTTGCCACCCAGTTGACCAACTTCTGACCCACCCTGAGCCTACCCAGCTTATTAATCAATCTTCTATGTGGAACAGTATTGAAAGCTTTGCTGAAGTCAAGGTAGGTGACATCAGCTGCTCCCCCTTGGTCCACCAGTCAGGTTACCCAGTCAAAGAAATCTATGAGATTAGTTTGACAGGACCTTCCTTTTGTAAACCCATGCTGTCTTGGATCCTGTGCTCCTATGGATTCCAGGTGTTGCACTATCCTTCCCTTAAGGAGTGCCTCCATAATCTTGCCCACTACTGAGGTAAGACTGACTGGTCTGTAGTTCCCTGCCTCCTCCCTGCTGCCACGCTTGTGGAGCGGGATCACATGAGTCCTTCTCCAGTCTTCTGGGACTTCTTCTGTGCTCAGAGACTCACTAAGCAGTTCTGATAATGGCTCTGCTAGTTCCACCCTTAGCTCCTTTAGTACCCTGGGATGTATGCCATCAGGTCCCATTGCCTTGCCCACCCTGAGCTTATCAAGCTCTTGTAGGACTAGTGCTCACCTCCCTCACCCCCCCCCCCATGTCCATGGTGCTGAGCTGTGGGCCCTGCACTACCTTCTCTTCAGTAAATACTGAGCAGAAGTATCTATTTAGGATAGATGCTTTTACATGATCCTCCTTCTCACACGGCCTCTTATCTCCTTTGATCGTAGCAATGCCCCCTCTGGACTTTCTCCTTTCACTAATGTATCTATAGAAAGTCTTGTCCCCTTCTTTTACTGTTTGTGCTAGTGTTTCCTCAGTTTGGGCCTTTGCCTGCCTTACTGCCTTCCCTGCTTCCCTTAGGGAAGTTTGGTATGCCTCCCTATTTTCATCCCGCTGTGTTCCCTTTTATTTCCTGAAGACCGCCTTTTGGCTCTGACCTTTTCTGCTACTGTTTTTGAGAACCAAAGTGATTTCCTTCTTATTTTGCACTTCCTTTTCTCTCTAACATAATGGGATGTTGCTTCAAGTATTGCATCCTTAATGCTTGCCCACTTTGCCTGTACCCTCTCACCTGTATTTCATTTTGCCAGGGCTAACTTAACTCTGTTGGCCATCTTATCAAAATCAGCTCATCTGAAGTCCCATATTTTTGCCTTGGAATGGGATGATTTAGTTGTAGTGGCCAAATTGAACCATACCATGTGATGGTCACTGGCCCCCAGGTGACCTTCTACTTGAAGATCTGTTGTCCTTTCCCTGTTAGTCAGTACTAGATCTAGGATAGCCTGTCTCTTGTGGGTTGTTGTACCAGTTGTTTGAGGCCCTCCCCCTGCAGGGAATCCACCATGTTTCTAGTTCTAGCAGATGTTCCTGCTGGTATTGACCAGTCTGTATCTGGCATGTTGAAGTCTCCCATAATCAGAACCTCCCCTTTAGCTGTTATGTTTTGTGTATCTTCTAACAGTAATGTGTCTATGTCCTCCCCCTGGTCTGGGGGCCTGTAGACAACCCCAGTTCTTATGGCTGTCCCATTTCCTGTTTCCAGGGTGACCAAAGTTCTTCTGGCTCCTTATGTGTATTCTGAATTTCTGTAGCTTTGATATTTTCATTGACATACAGGCAAAGCCCTGGTTTATTCCTAATTAACATCATTTAGCAGATAAAGCGGACACATAGTGGACTCCACAGGGTCCTGGAGACCTTACCTACCCCCATATATCTGTTCAACTTGCCCTTTTTCCTCACACACTGGCCCCAAATAGTTCAGTGCCACTGCTCCATGATCCCACCCCATCATAATAGGAGCAGGTAACTCACACAGGAATAGCAGAAGAATGGGCAATATATTAGCTCCTTTATTGCCTCTCAAATAGCTGTATTTCCTGTCGTCAGAGTCCCCAGATTTATGCTAACCATGGAAGGTTAGCCACCATTCAGAATTTACCATCAGTAAAGAATAATTTGATCAAGAGAATTTCTCTATAAAAATTATTATAACAGATGTATGCTAAGAAAGTAATTATACACACTTCATAGTTGAAACACATCTCAGTACGATACACAGTACACAGTCCATAAAAATACAAAGACGTGACAATAAAACAAACACCTATTTCCCTATACACAGCGATTTCCCTATACACAGTGCACAAGCTGTTATAATTAATTTTATAGTTAAGACAAATACACTAACACCTAGAAAAGTAGTTGTAGTAGCATGCAAACATGAAATTAACATAATCAGCTTTAAAAAAATGTCTGAAGTGAAAAAATAAGATCAGCCGTCTCACACACAAGAAATTCATGACAGGATAATATAAAATAGTTCCAAACTCATGTTTTCCATGCTGTCATTTTCTTTTTATAGCCCTCAAGCCCGACGGCGAGTCTCTTCTCTTTTGGGGACCATTTTAAAATATGTATGATCCTACAAGAGTCCGAAGCATGGGGCTCCCAGGCCCACAATAAAGTCAGTAGTTCCGAAGAAATAATGTCGAAGGAGGCCACATGAGATAGTCCATTAAAACCTGGGACCATAAAAGTTATTACCTTGTAAATAGGATAGTACTCTGCAACTTTCAGCAGCTTCGCTACTGACTCAAACCAGCGGAGTCCACCATTATTTTCTGTGGCACAAATCTCCCACACACAGAGTTCATGTCCATAAGCAGCACAGCCAGGCCATATCTTCCCTTTATGGACGGAGAGAACCCTTTCCTCTCCCAGTCTCCTAGTCACCTCCGAGAGTCCAAACTCAAACCACTCTTTCACAGCTCACCACCAGCTATAAAGGTCGCACTCACCTGTGGGGGAAAATAAGTAAAGAAATAAATGCTCCACTGAGCGTATTTAATTTTATACCATTGGGGTAATGCTAAAAGTCCCCAATCCCAGGCAATCATGGCATACCACTGATAAGATCATACTGGCATATAAATGCATGGGCACAGCAGACCTATGTCTCAGCAGTAGCATTAGGTCTCCACAGGAACTCCTCGGCCTCCTGCGATCCCCTCAGAAATGGGAAAACACCTGCAGTCAGTTGCCCAAAGCAGACCCCCAAATCAAGACACACCACATTGTTTTTGGGATAAAAAGGCTGTAGCTCTTCTTACTTAATCAAAAAATTTAGGCATTACATGGAATACTTAACATTCAATACAGCAGAATATGTATATTACATTCAACAAATATGCACATTACAATAAATCTATATACATACATTACATCCTATTTCAATATATACATCAAGTATCCCATCCCGTAAGACCCCTTGGGCAGCCACAATTCATGTATTGCTGAAACCCCGGCTCCTTCATCCACTTATTTGAGGGGAACTCTGGCCCTTTAGTCCAACAGACCCATTGAGGGCCATGCCTTCCCTCCGGACTGTTTCCCTCCCCATCTTCCCGGAATTTAGGGCCTCCTAGACCCTTGACGAGGAGCAATTTTGGCTCCCAGCATTTCAGTGCATGCCCCACCTGGGTGCCTTCCTCCCCAGATCTCTGAAGCATACCCGTCCAAGGGTCATGCCTCTCCCCGGTGACACCCAGTCGCAGCTTCTCTTCTTATGTCCGGGCCTCGATTACACACAGGGCAGCCATGAATTACCGCCTCTTATTCCTTCTATATCAGCTCTCATCTGGTGTACTCTTAGAGCTGTGACAGTGCTCTTGCTGCAGCCTGGCAGCCTAGGGCAGGAGGGTGGGAAAACTTCGTGTTGAGGAGCGGTTCCAAGAAGGTGAAATCCCCCAGGATTGCTCTTTAAAAACCCTGCCATGCCCCTCCTTGCCAGAGCCGACAGTTATTTTTTTTTTATTGTAGCTGTTGTAGGGTCACCATCTTTGCTCTTCCCATCTCACCTAACAGTTTGCTCAAAAGTGACACCTTGTCTTGTGGTAGATGAGAAACCATGGCCTCTGAGTCTATTTCTATGCCGAGGCAGGTGGCAGGGCTCTCCGGTTTTTCCCCATGCTAGCGGGACACAGAAATAGCCCATGAGTGAGGTGAAACCCCGCAGCGTATCCGCACTTGTGGTTCTCCCCCTGGGACTTGCAAATAGGAAGTCGTCCAGATAATGTACTATGTGTGTGTTCTGCGTGTGCCTTCTGGTGGCCCACTCCGAGAAGACTGAGAATGCTTCAAAGGCTGCACAGCTTACAGAACATCCCATGGGCATTGCCTTGTTCATGTACCATTGACCTCTAAATTTAAAACCCAGTAGATCCTGATCACTCGGATGTACTGGTAACAGGCGGAAAGCTGACTTGATGTCACTTTTTGCCATCATTGCCCCGTGACCCAGCTCTTGTATCTGGCGCAGTGCCACATCAAAAGTTGCGTACTGTACTGTGCAATCTTCTGGGTCAATGAAGTCATTCACTGAAATACCTTTCAGGTGGGACAGGTGATGAATCAGCCTGTATTCCCCCCATGACCCTTCCACTGTGCCACTGGGTCAGTACAAAACTTTGTGTTGAGGAGCGGTTCCATGAGGGTGAAATCCCTCGGGACTGCTCCTTAAAAACCCTGCCATGCCCCTCCTTGCCAGAGCCAACAGGGCCAGCCCCCTCTGAGGAGCTCCTCTGATAGGACTGCTTGCTTGGGGGGGCCACCTCTTCCCTGTATGGTGGACGGCCTTCCTTGCCCCACCCTCTTGGGGGCCGTCGGCAACTCGGGACAAAAAATCCTCACAGCTTTTCCAGGCTCATCTGCCACTCTCCCAGTACTTCACAAATGCCAAAGTATCATACTTCAGAAATGCTCCAGCACTGTAACAGTACGAGGGAATGCCAGGGAACACCAAGCCACCCCCCCCAGCCTCTGACAGCCCCAACGCGGAATCCTCTGCAAGTTCCACTGACACCCAAGATCAAATCGAAAAAGCTGAGAGACAGTCTTAGCAGACCCAAGGGTTTTTTTTTTTTTGGTAATATTTTTCTCCCTCCATCCTGGTCAGCCCACTATGCTGCCACCCTCCCAGCCCCGTCCCCCAACCTTCAGGCTTACCTTCCCTTCTTCTCTCACGACTTACCCTCCATGGCAGGGTGACGGGGAGCCCCCAACTCTACCCACCAGGACCAGATCCAGTTCAGGGAGGTGCCTTCTTGGGGGCAACGCCTGCGGAGGGTGGCCTTCATACCACTTGACCAGGACCAGTTTCGACTTTTCTGTGGAAGGGAGTATGCAAAGCCAACAGTGGCTGAGCTGCACGCGTTTCCGCACGCAGCACGCCAGTCTACTGGGCCAGCATGCAGACCTAGGTTTTTAAGAAAATTAAAGAGCTCAGTAACTAATGGAGCTGAATTGGAGCCCAAAGATTCTAAACAGTAAATTATTTCTTTCTTAACATTCCAAATCATGAGGTACAAGGTTTGGAAAACATCTGGGTAAACATGCTTTTTGTGTTAAAGTATATGATGACGAGCCCGTTTCAGTGTTGACTCTGAAAGCTTGTATTTAATGTTCCAAAGAAATAATTTATGTTCTTAAATCTGAATTGTTTCTTTGCACAGCTGTGATAATGAGCTCCATTCTGCACTCGAGTCACCATCCGGCGCAAGCTCATTACCACAGCTGATAACTGCGGATGCATTAAAGAACACAGGAGCAGTGTCCCTTGGTTACTGGGTCAGTTATATCCCTCCCCTGCAGGTTCATATTGTTCTCACGTTGACTGCTAATGTCTCTCTTTCCTTCTTTTCTCCTACTTCTTGTGCTTCTTTTTTGTTTTGAAATCAAAGTTTATTAAAGATTTTCAGTATTAACACCAACTCTTACACACAGACAGCAAATGACACAGTACCTTACATTCTGCCTACCCACTAACAAAACATTACACCTAAAATCAAATAAAAAGAAAAATATTAACATAAGAACACTCAGGCACTAGTAACACTAACCACAAGAGGGCATCTTACAGTTCTAATCGCTTCTGTTTTCTATAACTTTGTCTTCTTTGATGAAAAATGATTCGATATATGAAATACAGTTTGAAACTTTTTTAAGTTACATTAGAAGTTAGAAACACTTTCTTGGAATGTGAATAGAACATTTTCCTTAGTTATCTACTGTTTAATGTTATAAGAATGTTAGATTTAGTAGTACTGTTATGCATGTTTTGTGTGTGCTAATTTAACTGTTATAATTGTATCTTTGTATTTTAAAAAAAAATCTTTAATTGATGTATATTCACAAGAAAAAGGGGAGAAGCATGTCACCACAGTCCAGATGTGGTGTTGGGGGGGCTGGTGGCGTATGCACCAATAATGAGGGCATGGTGGAGCATGCTTGAGGAGACTGCATTGATGGACCATTTTTCCTTGTTCTCTCCACCATCTTCCACCACCCTTCCCTAGCTGAAGCACGCCCATGTCAGCTTCCTTGGGGCAGGGTCTGCTATTGCACTCACTCTGCCAATAGCCCACACTACTACCTGATGTGTTATTTTAAATCATATGAAGAAAGACTAAAGAAGCTTAATATGTATACCCTCAAGGAAAGGAGGGAGAGGGGGGACATGATAGAAACTTTCAAGTACCTCAAGGGAATCAACAAAGTCCTAGAGGGTAGCATCTTTCAGAAAAAGAGATGTGCAAGACCAAGGGGGCACAATTTGAAGATAGAGGTGGGGATGGTTCAGGGGCAATATGAGGAAGTATTTTTTCATGGAGAGGGTGGTGGACGCATGGAGCGGCCTTCCTGAGGAGGTTGTGGGGTCAAAAACAGTGGGGGAAGTCAAGAATGCATGGGACAGATATAAGGCAGTTATACTGGGGGGTAGGAGGAAGTAGGCTGTTGGTTAACTAGGCTCTGCAGCTTATCCAATAGGTAGGGAAATGGGCAGACTGGGTGGGCCAAGTGGTCCTTATCTGCCATCAAAGTCTATGTTTCTATGTTTATTTCTGTAAAGAGCACCACGTTTGGGGTGGAGCTTGGAGTAAATATGGTTGATGTGCATGGTGAAGTCTAGGCGACTGTCAAGCCAGACAACAAGGTACTTGTAAGCCGGGACTACGTCCTAAAGTAGAGCCATCAAGAGTGGAGGCGGCCCAGTGGTGCTGAGGCTGAGGCACTGGACGCCTTACCTGCGACTGCCACGCTTGGCGATCCGTGTTCGAATGAGCACTTATTCACCGCCGGCCAGGGAAGAGAAGGATTGAGCTCAATGGCTGTTCTCCTTTCTGGGGGGTTAAATCTGCAAGCTCCCGCCACAATACCGCCTCCTGGGGGAGCTCGGGAGGTAGGTGTGATAGAGGGAGGTAGCAGCGTGGGATCCGGGGCAGACATCGGCAGAGGGGCGGAGCAGAAGGTGCGTCTCATCGCACCTCCTTGCTCTTTGGCCCTCACTGTACACCGGCGCTGGGGGAAGAAAAACAGAGGAATATCACCCTCTCCTTGCCTAGGTGATGAGTGCTCACTGCGTGCCCACGGATCATCGGGGCAGACTCCGCTGCACAGTGTCCCCACAATCAACGGTCGGAGGGAGTAGGGGGCTCCCTCCACCCCACTGGGGGGTAATCCGGCAATCAAGGATATATATGGACCAGGTGCTATAGGGGTAGACTCTGGTGTGAAGAAGGATAGTGCAACAGAGGAAGTCCGATTGAGTGGTGAGAGGGGGCAGTAGGAGGGATAAATACTACGTTAAAAAAAAAAAAAAAACAAAGTGTGGGGGGTGGAGTTTTGTAAGTTTTTGGGGAATGCCAAAGTTCATGGATATGGTTTTTGTAGTGTTTACTTTAAGCTGGTTGTCCTGGAACCAGTTTAGGACATGATTGAAGTCTGATTGAAGTAGGGAGGAGACGATGGAGGCAGACGGGCTAGAGGTGTAAAGGATAATACTGTCTGCATATAAGTGAATCTAGGAGTGATGGCACATGAGGGGGAGATCATTGAGGAAAATAGAAAAGAGGATGGGGCCCAAAATAGAGCCTCATGGGACAACTGCTAGGATTGAGGGGGGGAGAGTGTATCACCAGCCTCTTACCACAGGTGTGGTCCCTGTAGTCTGGAAGGTAGCTAGGGTGGTACCTGTTTTCAAGCAGGGCGATCATAAGTGCACCAAAAATTACTGGCCAATAGCCATCTTGTTTGCTGTCAGCAAGCTGTTGGAGAAAGTAGTTGAGGTGCAGCTATCTGAATACCTGCTCAAATACAACTTGCTGACCCCTGGGCAACACAGATTCCGTAAGGGTCATAGTACTGGAACAGCCTTTGCTAAGGTCACATCTGAAGTTAGGACTTTAACTGACCTTGGCGTGTTAACAGGCGCAATCTTCGTGGACCTCTCCAAGGCCTTCAATTTAGTTGATCATACCCTTTTGTGTGTGAAACTTCTCTTACTTGGCATGTGCAGCCTAGCCCTTGCTTGGTTCTCAAATTACCTTGCCGGTAGACAACAGCTAGTGAAATATAATCGTGTTCTCTCAGAACCTATTCCCATAAAGGTTGGGGTCCCACAAGGGTCCAATCTTAGGCCCTATCTTATTTTCTCTGTTTATAAATCTCTTCCCACTGGTCTCTACTCATAGCAGCATGACCCTCTATGCTGATAACTTGGTTCTCCTGTCAAGCTTGCGTGACATTAACATCATAACCTGTCAGCTACAAGCTGACTTCCATAAGCCACAAGCCTGGCTCCTCACCAATAAGCTTGTTCTTAATCCAAAGAAAACTCAGTCCATGCTCTTTGGAGCCTATGTCAAGCTGAATACTACCCCTCTGATGATTATGAGTTCAGATGGATTCCTTGTTGCCACAACTTCCTCCTTCAAATACTTAGGTGTTACTCTTGACCCTCAGGTAGACCCCTCCTTGCATATCCAGAATGTCTGTAGGGCAACAAATATTAAAGGAAGTCTCCGATACAAGGCAACTACTCACATATTGTGGTAGCTGCCCTCAACGATAGTTATTCCAGCCTGGTAATGAAGGTCACTGCTCGACTAACAAAGCTCTTGTTGAGTGAGGTGTTACTCATTAATCTGTAAGTGACCATTTTTAGCTTAAAAACAGAAGAGAAATCAAGCCCCTTTCATTTAAATGGGGCGCGTTCCCACATTCTCCCTGGTCACATGTCATTACGTGCTTCAGCGCGGGGGCGTGTCACCATGACCAGGGCATTCAGAATTGATAGGGCTGCATAGTTCTATACAGAAATTAAGAGTAAAATAACTAACGTATGGGCTAGTAATTATTCTTCAAACCATGCTGGGATAACTATTGCTGAGGGCAGCTACCACAGTATGTGAGTGGTAGCTGCTATCAGCTAAGTTGGAAAATCACTTTAAACTGAGCCTAGCCTACAGGGCCAGGGGGATCCTAACCACAGCTGCATGTCTTGCCCTTGCCAAAGGAATTATTCTTCTTACACTTAGCTAGGGACTCCCCACTTTCCCCCTTGCTACAAAAACCAGCCTTGCCAAGTGGGATGTGACCTATAACAACGTCTGTCGCTTTGCCCTTACTGTCCCCTGCCTCACCCATCACTGTGAATTGTATCACAAATTACACTGGTTGTCTCCAAGTACCTACCACTCCTTCATTCTACTGCTGAGACATAGGTCTGCTGTGCCCATACCACCACTCCCCCTGCCCTGTCAAACTATTTAAACCTGCCCAGCCATCATACCTACTCAGATCCGACGACACAATCCTTTCTTGTCCCAAAGTCACGCTGTCTGTCTGGAGACTGAACCTTCACAGTCTGCGCTCCTAAATTCTGGAACTCCCTCCCAGTCCTTACCAGGTGTACCACTACCCATCTCTCTTTCAAGAGATCTCTAGGGGCACACCTGAAATCTGCCTCTGACTGTCACTGTCCTTAGTGTGCCTGGTGTGCCATACACCCTATATGGTCTCCCTGACCTCTGCACCTGGATAAGAGTGATGTCCTATATCTTTTACTATACTCATGCACTTAAGAATTTATTGTATATAAAATATTCCACTGTATTATTGCTTGTCTTAATGCTCATTCCTCTATGTAATGTACTTGGCTTGTCCTAATGCTCTTTCCCTTATGTAATGTACTTTGCCTTTTATTATGTTATTTACCTCTACTATTGTGTTCATGATTCTCAGATGACTGCCTGTATACCCTTTTCTCTTTTGCACCTTCATGCTGTTCTGTATTTTTACCTTTGTAACCTCCCAGGTCATACCTGAAAATAGGCATTTTGTGCTTAGAGTGCTTACCTGGTAAACAAAAGCTAAATAAATACATAAATAAAATAGATGGACAAAATCCTTAAATCTGATTGGCTGAGACCACATTCAGCAGGGATGATATCTCAGTACATAATCCCAGTGTGAGAAATGCTATTCATGCATCAAATTAACAGGTAGTTGATCCATTTCATGATCGCAATAATACACACCAAGGTGTGCAATATCATGGGATATCATCCCTTCTCAGGTGATTGAAGTCATCGGCCTATGACCTCATGCCTCACAACACAACTGAGGTGGAATGATATCCCATGGTATCGCACACCTTATTATTTGTGCTTAATTTTAAGATTGTACCAGTTCTGTCATTGGCCTTGCCTCCTATATGTTGCAACAGTGAGACTGATCTGTCCTGAAATGAACACATGAACGCTTTATCTGCTAAATGATGTTAATTAGGAATAAACCAGGGCTTTGCCTGTATGTCAATGAAAATATCAAAGCTACAGAAATTCAGAATACACATAAGGAGCCAGAGGAACTTTGGTCACCCTGGAAACAGGAAATGGGACAGCCATAAGAACTGGGGTTGTCTACAGGCCCCCAGACCAGGGGGAGGACATAGACACAGTACAGCCTCCTCACAGGGTGCCTCGCTGCAAGGCTAACTCTGACATATGGGTACAGTACTCCAGCTCCCACCTATAGTAAGTGAACATTAACCCATGACAGGGTGTGCTGCTATGCTATAATAACCACAGACCCTGTGTGGGATTGCGAGGCATGAGGCAAAACTAAGTGCCTGCAATCAGCTAGTGAATTATGGTTATGGCAGCATAACTGCACACACCTGAGTGTGTTATTTGCCTTATAACATGGTTCAAAATGCCCCAAAACCTCAAAAATAAGACATAACCCTTTGTGGCTATGCAGTATTAATGGCACTGTCATGTGACTGAATTCCACTAATCACCGTACAGTATTACTCTAACCCATAAGTACCCTTACAGAAATACAAGTGCACAGCACGTGTGCAGCATGCATGCCGCATGCTTCTTAAGCAGCTGCGCACTTGTGTTTCTGTAAGGGTATGAGTCAATATTTGCATCGTTTGGGCACGTTGTTAGATGAAGTGTAGCCAAGTGCCTTAAAACACACCCAAGAAGTGTAATTACTGGCCGTAATAAACTCCTCTGAAGTGTAAATGCAGTTATAAAATAGTTCTTAAAATAATCAGCAGAGAAACTCTTTTTGTTAAATTTTATTTTATTACCTAGAAAAGCACAATCCCTGTAATTATGGTGAGATAATTACACAAGCTGGAATGTTCATTAGGCAATCAAATTATTCGCTCTGTCTTTTCCATTTAATAAGCCCCAATATTACCTGCCCCTTTATAACCCCCCCCCACACACACACGCATAACATACAAAAATCTTGCCTCCCACCAGCAGCCATATGAAGAGGATAAACTGTGTTGCAGAAGCATCCAGGTCAAGCGGAAGGTGTGTCAGCAGTGAATAGCAGTGTCAGTGGCTCAGAGCAGTCAGTGGCTCAGTAGGTAGCACACTCGCCTCTGAGGCCGGGAGATCAAAGGGCTGTGGGTTCAGTTCCCACATCTGGCACTTGGGTTAATATCCCAGTACTGACACTGTAGTGCAGCATGAGAGGGGTGCTGCACTTCTGAGGTGCCGTCTTTTGGATGAGATGTTAAACCGAGGTCCCATCTGCCTGGATTGGTGGTAGTTCAGGTGAATGCTAAAGATCCCATGGCACTTATCAAAAAGAGTAGGGGAATTTCCCCAGTGTCCTGGCCAAATTTCCCTCATTCACTAAAAATACCACCAACAGCTTAATCTGCTTCAAAGTCAGTTGGCATTCATCTGTATCCCTCTCCCCCAGGTTGTGCCTGAAAATAGGCAGGATTTGTCTAGTGCACTTACCCGGTCAACAAAAACTAAATAAATAAAACCCTAGTGCTGTGTGGACCATCTTGTATGTCTGTCGTGCTGCTACTGAGTTGGTAAGTTCAGATTCAGAACTGGCTGTCTTGGCCTCGCAAGAAACAGAGAGCTGCTGTGACAGCTCCTTCACACCATAGCTAAGAATGTGAAGTCAGTTTTAGTGTCACACAGGCAGTCCGAGACAACTGTACACTGTCTGTCTCATCAGCATCTGGAAGTGCACAGGGTGGGACAGGACGGCACCAGGGCTGCTAATTCTCATCGTTTGGGCCCTAGCCTAATGGAGTTCTGTGGCAGTCTCAGGACCCCAGGGGTCTTCCCACCCAATCTCTCAGCCTGCTTAGCTTGTTAACAAAACATTTTTACAGTAGGAATAAAAGGATTCACAAAAAAAAGTGAAATGGTATCAGAAGAATGCAGTAACAAGGCAAACTTGCAGGCAATATTTTGTAAAAGAATAAAGCAACATCAACAATGAATCAAGCAGGAAAAAGAAGATGTAATAAGACATTTCTGGATACACAGCTGTACATGGAGCTAGTCTATGGCCACACAATTTTGAAATAATCTTTCTGTTTTCCTTTTGCAGTTTTGAAAAAAACTCCTTATGTTCTGCTACCAAGGATTTACTGGTAGAGCCTCATGGATCTAAATGCCCCAGGAAGTGGACCTTGTCAAGTCTTTGCCCCAAGGCTCTGAAATGCACTAGGCCCGAGGTGAGGTGAGGTTAGTCTCATTGGTGCAGAATTTCAAGTTTAGGCTAAAAAGATACCTGCTGGTAATGTTTTTACTGGTGTCCTTTAAAGAGATTTTCAGTTTTCCAGCACAGAATTCACAGCAGTTATCCATAGAACTCAGTTACACAAATTTCTCAAAAAATTCTGACTTTCGGGACCTTCCATTTTTTTATACTTCTGAAAACGTGTTCATTAAAACCATTTCTTTTTTCCCCTTAGACTTCATCTGTTCATGTTGCTTGTACCTGCTGTGAATTCATGAACCTCTGCTTATGACATCACAACCTGTGGCCACCGAAATTATATATATATTTTTTAATATATTATCTTTTATCCCCTATGCTCCCTGGTGGCCCCCTTCCTGACCAACCCCCCAGTCCTGTCACCCGGCTCCCTCAGGGCTTACGTTCACCTTTGTTCTCAGCCCCAGGATTATGGTTGTGCCCGGCCACTGGTGCAGGGACTTTGAAAAGTCAGTCATTCATCCTGCCGCCCAGGAGTTTTTTTTCTCCATTTTCTCCCTTACCTCCCATTGCTGGGGTACGACATGCCAACATGTGTACATTGAGGCATGTGCACGCTGCGGAATCCCGCAGCACCCTCACTTCTTTTGGCGTCCCTGACCCATCCTACCCTCAGGCCTCCACCTGGGGGCAGTCATGTGGTGGGACTGCCAAACCACCCTCTGTGGGAGAAGAGGACGCCAGATCCTCTCCCTCCTTCCTTCCCCTCCTCCGGCTGACTTCCAGTGACCTATGTCCACTTGCAAACACGGGTCACTGGTGTGGTAGGAAGTAAGGCATGATGCCTCAGCCCTCCACGCTACTGGGCCAGCCCCCACAAAAATTATTCTAATGTCCCAAGCAGAGGATTATGAATTCATGGTAGAAATAAGCAAAAGGGACAGATGACCCCAAAGGGGCAATGAGTCTGTTTTCATGCAAATGTCTTGAGTGATAAAAAATGGAATGTCTGCCTCGCTTCATCTTCAAATGTTGGAGATCTCAGCAGCCATTCCCCATTTACAGGGACCTTCTTGATTGGACTTACCCCACTGCCTTTGTTCTGGTTGTTTTATTTGTACTAATTTATTTGTTACCCATCTTGTGTTTTTTTACTTATTCTATGTTTTCCCATTAATTAATAAATTAGACATTTAAAAAACCAAAAATGACCAGTCAGGTAGCACAGTGCCAGTATGCAAGCTTACTGCACTGACAACCCAAGCTAAGGGACACGCTCGAGTGGCAGGGGGATGGCCAGGGGAAGGAGCAGTGAGCAGCTTTCCTCTTTCAGGGAAGGGAGATTCCATCCTCCATTGTTTGACTCCTCCCACCCATGCGGAGGCTGCCTAGGGGGCGGGTAGTGCTGCAGATGTGGACGCATGCTTGCACACAGCTGCGCATGTGACACCATGCTATTGCACACTGGCAATCCCCATGGAAGAAAATGATTGAAAAACCACTGCAGCGGCAGGATAGCAACTGACCTCTCATGTGCTCCATGCCGGTGAAAACCAGACACTCAGCTCCTGGGCTAGATTCTGTTCCTTCTGAGGAAAGTGTTCTCCTTGGAGGGCCCTGCCATGGGGACAAGCCACTGAGGAACTTGGAGGTTGAGGTAAATGCCTTGGGATGACAGATGACAGGGCTAAGGGGGCCGGAGAAATGGGGACCTTCCGGTAGACTGGAGGAGAAACAAGATTTGCTGTGCAGTGGCAAAAATGGATTGCTGTATGTATTTCTATGACTAACAATAAAAGTTTAAGAGAGGAAGGAAGGAAGGGCGAGCTGGAAATGTGTTGTGTGGCATGTTGTGAGATTTGAATACTGCTGATGCTGGCTGTCATTTTGCAGAAAACTGGGAAATCACTTTATTATGCTAATTTTTGTGTTATGTGTCTTGGCTGTTGACTACCTTGGTACAACAGTGCCCTGCACACAAAAAACTCATTTTGATTTTCTTTATTGAATTTATTTGTATTTATTGATTTTTAAAGTAGAAAGCCCTGGGCTCATTTTACTTCCATAACCTTCTGTACCCTTATGTCCCACCATGGTCTGGGTCCCCTTTACCTCTGTGACCTTCTGTGCCCCAGTGTTCCATCATAATCTTTATGCTTTTCTTTTTTTTTTTTTGGTTATATGTACTTTGTGCTTCTTCTTCCCCAGCTGCCCCCTTCCCACTGACCCTCCTCGCAGCCCTGTCACCCGGCTCCCCTGGGACTTACCTTATGCCTGATGTCCTCTGCCACAGGACTTGTGGCATGTGCTCAGCCACCAGTGCAGAGCCTGCGAGGAGTCAGGCCTCATCTTGCCTCTGAGGTGTTTTTCCGATTTTTCTCCCCTTACTAACCCCGGAACCTCAGCCATCCACGGTTGCGCATATGCGTGGAGGTGCACATGCGCACTGGCACTGAAGACAGCTCTGATCTATCCACCTGGCCTAGCACCAGCCCTCCCCAATGCTGCCATTGAGCCTCCACTTGGTGGCAGCCAAGAGCTGGGGAGACCTACCACCCCAACCCAGGAGAGGAGAGCTGCCTGACAGCTGTTCCATCTATTCTCAGTCCCACCCCGGCCGACCCCCAGCATGCCGTGATTGTTCCCGAACATGGGTCGCCAGCATGGAGAGAGGTAAGGCATCCAGCGCCTCAGCCCTCTGCACCACTGGGCTGGCATCTTTATGCTTTTCTAAGGGAGTGCTACGAGTGGTCCCTAAAAATTGAATCTAAACACAGAGGAAGATTAAGAATTCTTAGTAGCAGTCCCTGTCCGCTGAAACATATGACCATATAATTTATGTGTTGCCTCACTCTAGAACTTCTGAGGAAAAGGCTAAAAGTAGGGATGCTTGGCCGGTGCATCAGCACAGTGGTAAGGCTACTGTTTGTGATGTTGGAGACCTGGCTTCAGGAACGAGCTTAGCTTGCTGGGGACCAACCAGGGGAGGGAGGGAGGATCAAGCATCTCGCTGCTCACCTGCCACCTGGCAGAGGCCATTTGGTAATACAAGTGAGAGCTCACTGAAGGGAAGGGCCAGTTATCACATGTCATGCATGCATATGTGCCTCTGCACACATGCATGTCATTGCATGAAGGCACTCGGGGGAGAAAGCTAGAAGAAAACCAGCCCCGGTCTGATCCAGCACCCTTGCAGGCTCAAACATGGCTGACGTGGCAGGCCACTCACCACTATATGTGGTCCTGAATAAGTGGTGGGCAACTGATAAATCCATGAGAAGGTCAGTGACAGAACTGGGGGGGGGGTCACAGGACCAGGGGTCAGACGTGCAGAAACGCAAGGTGGGAAACAAAACCCAGGGTGGCCTGTTGGCCCAGTGGCAGCACAGTATGCTGTCAGGCTACCAGGTTTGGGAGCAGATTCAAGATGCGTGGGCATTCTGGCCATGAAGATGCTACCAATGGCATCACCTCTCAGTTCAGTTTTATTAGTTTGACTCACAAAGTCATTACATATATAGAGACATTTAAAACATCAATAAAAGATTACAACATCTACAAAGTATCATGTGCTTGACTATACATTCCAGCTACTACTTATCATACTATATTGCATAAGGCAGACAGATAAATTTCAATATATGTGTCTGATGATTCCAAGCTCTATATTAGAAAGACTCCAGGGGTGGGCACTTTAGCTAATTCAACAATATGTGAATTTAAACAGGACTCCCATGGTTCAGGTCTGGCTACCTACACCCTCAAGAGGAGTGTTACAACCTGTAAACCTTAGCTTCACCTTTGACATGGGTGCCTCTGCTGCTGCAAGCAGCCGGGCAGACCTCTTCTGTCCACCAGCTGCCTTCCTCGCTGTACTGCCCACCGATCACCAGACTGAAGCTTCACCCTTGACACAGGTGCCTCTGCTGCTGCAAGCAGCCGGGCAGGCCTGTTCTGTCCACTGGCTGCCTTCCTTGCTGTACTGCCTGCCAATCACCAGACCAAAGCTTCACCCTTGACACGGGTGCCTCTGGTGCTGCAAGCAGCCGGGCAGGCCTCTTCTGTCCACCGGCTGCCTTCCTCACTGTACTGCCCACCGATCACCAGACCGAAGGTACGCTGCTGAAACTTGACTGGCCAGAACCATCATCTCTGCCTGCTGACAGGCTGCTGCAATTCTTTAATTTCTTTGCTACTCCGTCTCCTTCTGGACTTTAAGCTAATGTTACATACTGATTGTGGTCCTGGTTAAGCCTCTCCAAATTGTCCTGTGAATCCTAATTTAAACGTGAACCTAAGCCTGTTTACAACAATTTTGTACTCCAAGGGTAGTTTGAAGTGCAAGTTCTTTTTGGCTGCAGGTTTGTAGATTTTAAAGTATTGCAGCTCTCTTTGTTTTAAGGTCCAGTGGTAATCTACCCTGGATCAGAAACTAAGTTTAAAATGATACAGTTTTTTCTGTTTAGACTAGGTTTCATTTGGGTCACAGTTGTAAGCTTTGCCCTGCAAATAATCCAATTTCTGTTTCACTTTTTCTCCTACTGTTTCCTTCCTCCTTGAACTTTTTACGCCCACCCTCCGTCCCCCACCTCCAGCCTTTATTAAATACTCTCCCTCCCCCGTCAGCACCACCCCTAGGCAATCTTCATCCTCCCCTCTCACTAATATTGCAACTCTTCTTAAAGATACAGACTGCAGCTATTAGGCCTAACACTTGTCCTGTCCTCCCTTTAAAGACATCTTCCTATTTAGGTCACCACCAAACTATAAGAGTACACAGCAGCCTATAAGGCCAGGACACCCTCCTAGCTCCATCACATCTTAATCTCTTTTACTTTCCTCCCTCTCCCAAGACCCTTCTTGCTGTGCCATCACCCTTTTCCAGCTCAGACATGTCAACCAGACTAATGTTAATTCTTATACTCTTGCCCACTCTCTGTTTGCAGACGCTGAATGACCCTAAATCAGCTGACCCTCTTATCTCTGAGCACCCCTATGGCAACATCTATGCACTATAGCGTCCATCCATAGTTGTGGCCCTCGTGCCAACTGCATGCCTAACAACACACCCTGGCCTACCTGGCCCAGAAGGCATCCGGCTCTTCCAGGGCTTCCCCCTCCCACAGTCCTGCCTAAACTGGCTATTCTCTCTGATAAGCATGCAGCTCGAATGAATCCACAAAGACAGCACAAAGCTAGCCTTAAACACTTTAAAAGTTACCTAGTCAGGTTGGCACTCCTGATCTTACTACGAGAAACAGCTCTTGCAGCAGGTTACACCATTAGGACTAAAGCCGGCAGGCGTCAGGACCCCACGGAAATTTTCTAGCTAGCGGTATCCAGCGGGGACTGCCCCCGACATTGGCCTCACGTTGTCAAACATAAAAGGGGGTCCCCCAGAACCCCAGTTCTTTCCGCTGTCGACTCACCAGCATCGGCCTCACGGTCCCACCTCTAGCGTACGACGACTAGAACTTTTAAGTTTTATTACTAAATGTCGGCATCTCCAACTCCTTCATCAGAAGGACATCCCTCCAAGTGTGCCTGCGGCAAACAGATCCCTTTCAAGGATCACCATTCCTCCTGCCTGCGGTGCTTAGGCCCGGAACACAACACCAAGGTCTGCTCCTTTTGCCAGGGGTTCAACAGTCGCACCCGGATCCGCCACCAGAAGGCATTTCAGGGGTTCCTCTTGGAAGAAAAGTTAAAAAGCATGGATCAAAACCCTGCCTTCAGAGGTCAGTCTACCTCTAAGTCCCACAAGCATCGGGAGAAGGCCAGGTCCAGATCCCCTAACCAGGCCTTGGACTCACACACCAGCTCAGGCTCCACGCGCTCAGACCGCTCTCCCTCCAGGGCCCGCTCTCTGCCCCCTCCAGTAAAGGTCAGGTCTTCAGGCAGCACTTCAGCTTCTCTGCATCCCATCAAGACTTCCAGGCCTTCAGCTTCCTCGACACCCTCCTGGGCCTCCTCGAAGTCTTCAGACCGTCACCAGTCCAAGTCCAATTCAAAACAAGCTTTCTCAGAGAGACACTGGGACTCCGACGCCAGATTGGCCTCCCAGTCTCCTAGGGGTCCAGATCCTCCTCTCAGGAAGACTAAGGACCTGATGTCCCTAAAACAGATGACAGACCCGAAGCGGGCTTCCGACCCTTCATCGGTCAAATGCCTGTTGGACCAGACGTCAGCTAAGCACCCAACGTCAGTGAGAATTTCAATGGAGCCGAAGACTGCCTCCCCATCACCAGTGGACACCGGTCACTGGAACTCGACAGAGGAGGACCTGACGTTGCCTGATGACCAGGCAGGCGACAGTGAGGATGTCAGGCTTCCATAGGAGCCTTTGCCAAACCCAGAGACACCCTTGGACCCGATACCGGCGACAGACCACCGGCGCCAGGTCCATCGTCCGGTATGAATATTCAAGAGGTCAAAGATCTCTTTACCTTTTGGTGGGACACAATAAAGAAGGATGTGATCCCAGTAAAACCTCCTTCTCCTACTCCTTCACCTCCTACTCCCCCTCCTCCACCACAGGGGCCACCAGGAAGACCACCAACCCCCAAGGAGCATACGCCACCTCCTAGGGGAAGATCCAAAGAACGGAGAAGGCCCCCTTCAAGATCTCCCTTAGGGTCTCCCAGTCCTAAGCGACCCAGACATTGATGGTCCACTCCACAGGGGTATGATTCTAGACCTGACACCTCAGATACCTCCAGGTCTCCTTCTCCAATCAGCATCCCATCATCTAACCCACAAGACCTACCCAGCTCACCTCCGGATGATCCCTCCTTTTCCGAAATCATGAGGCACATCCAGGAGAACATTGGATGGGATTCGGAAGATCTCAACCTCGAGAGACAGCACCTAGCTCGTTACCTTTGGCAGAAGGACCCTAAGCCTGTGGTGGTGCCAGCTGTGATGGTTTGTAGCAGACCGTCACCAAGGCTGCGTGGAGCGTCCAGCTCCACCCATGATGCGAAGAAACCACCTGTACAGGGCCCTGACAGAGGACCAGTACTTGGCGCAACAACCCCTGGCTGATTCCCTGGTCATTATGGCCTCCCATGATAGTTCTCAACGACCACAGCATCTGAGTACACAGCCACCGAACCAGGAGTCCAAGCAGTTGGATGCCGTGGGGAGGTGCATGTATGCAGCTGCTACATGCTCCATCAGGTCCCTGAACTATCTGTCTCATATGGTTTAGTTTCAGAATGCCCTGTGGAAACAGGGTCAGCACCTGGTTGACAAACTACTGGATGGCAAGCAGAAGGTGGAGCTCTTGGACCTCCTCTGCACAGGGTCAGATGTGGGGACCCAAGTGTTAAGAGCCGGATATGATTCTGCAGACTCGTCTGCCAGTGGCGCAGCTTCAGGCGTCTGTCTCCGGAGACACTCCTGGCTCCATGTCTCCGGATTTACCCCGGACGTACAGAAGAGTATCCTGGATGTCCCTTATAACGGAGAGGTCCTGTTTGATGAACCCTCTGAAAAGGTCATCACCAAACTTCAGGACGCCGGGAAGGCAGTAAGGACTGTACAGGCCATGTACAGACCCAAAGCTGGTTCCTTTCGTAGGAACCAAAACCACTTTTGTGGCTGGCAGCAACGACAGCAGCCATGTTCCGGCCAGCAGCAAAGGGGCACCTTCCACAGTAAGGCCCAACCTAAGTCTTCCCCAGGCCGAGGTCAGCGGTATGCCAAACCGGCCCAGCCTGCGAGGGGCAATGCCGCCACAGCATGACTCCTTCCCGGCCCCCGCCCCTCCTCTGGATCAACGGGCAGAAAAGGTCGGAGTCGCATCCTCCCACTCTCTCAGGGTGGCAGTCGATACCGCTGACTGCTGGGTCCTTCAAATGGTCAAGAGAGTCACTTTTAGAAATTCCTGGACCACCCACCCGTCAAGACACTTCTTTCCCGTTATTCAGGTCATGCACTGCTCATACAGCGGAGGGTGCTGGCGCTTCTTGGAAGGAAGCTATAGAGCACGTGCTGAGGAACCAGAGGTGCGCAGGTTACTATTCCACTTCTTTCTGGTTTCCAAAAAGACAGGGGACCTCCATCCAATACTGGGTCTCAGTGATCTCAATGCTTCGGTCCTCTACAAACGCTTTCACATGGTGACCCTTCCCGGTTTGATACCCATGCTCAAGCAGGGCGCCTTCCTAGCGTCCTTGGACATGCAGGATGCCTACCTGCACATACCCATTGCTCAAGCGCACAGGAAGTTCTTGCACTTCAAATTTCTAGGTCGCCATTATCAGTTCCGAACCCTCCCTTTCATGTCATCGGCACCTCGGGTGTTTACAAAGTGCATGGCAGTCATAGTGGTGGCTCTAAGGTACACGGCCACTACGTGTTCCCCTACCTGGATGACTGGCTCCTCTTGGCACCCTCTCGGGAGGCTCTGATGTCCACAATTCACTGTACTCAGTCCCTGTTCGGGACGTTGGGCATCATTATCAATCAGGAGAAGTCACACCTGGTTCCGTCACAGAATCTGCAGTTCATTGGCGCAGTTCTGGACACCGTCCAGGGGAGAACTTTTCTGCCCCAGGACCGAACGGAACATATCAGATCCCTCATCAGGGACATCTTGGCAAAGAAGACTGTCCCAGTCAGACTGGTCCTTTGCCTGCTTGGACACATGGCTGCAGCCATTACAACAGTCCCACTAGCCCATCTCCACATGCAGGTGACCCAGTGGATGTTAAGGGTTCAATGGGATCAGAAGCAAGACCATTTGCAGCTTCCAATTCGGATCATGAATGCCGTAATCTGGGATTGGCAATGGTGGCTAGATTCAAGGAACCTATTGGCGGGGATCACCTTCATTGCGCCGTCTCTGATTGTGACGCTCTCCACGGACGCCTCAGGGTTCGGTTGGGGAGCACACCTCGACGGAGTCAGGTCTCAGGGCTCATGGGCACCCCAGGAAGCTCATCTCCACATAAATATCTTGGAAATTAGAGCAGTTCATTATGCCCTGTAGTCCTTCCAGTCAGAGATCCCACCAGGTACTCTCCTGTTACAAACAGACAATACCACAGTGATGTATTACCTCAACAAATAAGGAGGCACCCATTCCTACCCGCTTTGCAGGGAAGCCATGAGGGTGTGGGATTGGGACCTACAACACGGCGCAAATCTCATTGCTGTTCATGTCCCAGGAGTGGACAATGTCATTGCAGACAGCCTGAGCCACTCTCCGGCCAGAGTCCATGAGTGGGAACTACTCCAGGAGGTAGTAGAGGATCTGTTTCACAGATGGGGCACACCAGAGTTAGACCTTTTCGTGTCCCCATCCAATGCAAAATTGCCCAATTTCCGCTTACTAGAGCCAGGGCCTGGTGTTTTCTGGCGAGACGCGTTGTCCCTCTCCTGGACTGGCAGATTCCTCTACACATGTTTCCCTCCCTTCCCGATGATCCAGAGGGTCCTTTTGAAACTCCACAGAGAGCAGGTGACGCTGATATTTATCGCACCTTTTTGGCCCAGACAGATTTGGTTCCCTCTGCTACACCAGCTGTCCCAGGAACCTCCAGTGCCTCTGCCAATCAGCTCTCACTTATTGTCCCATGAGGCAGGTTCTTTAGTCTATCCGGACCTTCGCTCTCTGAACCTGCACGCCTGGCTCCTAGAGACATAGCTATTATGCGGTACAGGGTCTCGCAAGAGGTAACAGATGTTCTAGCGGCTGCTAGAAAACTGGCCACTCACGCTACATACGCCATGAAATGGCACAGATTTTGGCTCTGAGCTCAAGCACGAGGACTTTCCCTGATGGATTGTCTGGAAAGGTCAGTCCTGAACTACCTCCTGTCTCTCTTCCAGGCAGGCTTAGCCTACTCCTCTGTTAAAGTACACCTTGGTGCCATCTCAGCCTATCATACACCTATAGGCCGACATCCCATAACTCAGTTGGACACAGCACGAGCCTTCCTGAGAGGTGTTCTCCACCTTAGACCTCCGATTAAGGATCCTATTCCTCCATGGGATTTACCCTTTGTCCTGGAGTAGCTCACGCTGCTGCCTTTTGAACCAGTCGTGGATTGCAAGCTACGTCTCCTAATATGGAAGACGTTATTTTTAGTTGCCGTTACTTCAGCCAGAAGGATTTCTGAACTTCACGCACTGATGTGCAAAGAACCTTATTTGGTTTTTCATCAGGACAGGGTGTCCCTAAGAACAAATCCAAAGTTTCTACCTAAGCTGGTCTCAGCTCTCGCCCTCAATCAGGACATCGACTTACCAGTGTATTTTCCTAAATACTCTACTAGAGGAGAGGCCCTGTTGCACACTCTAGATGTGCATAGGTGTCTAAGATACTACCTGACCAGAACCAGGCACCACCGTAAATCTGATCAGCTTTTCGTCTCCTTTGCCCATAGGATGATGGGAGCTCCAGTTTCTGAACAATTGCTGTCCAGGTGGCTCATCCATCGTATCACTTTCTGTTACCAGAAACATAACAAACCTTTACCGAGCATGGTTAAGGGTCATTCCACAAGGGGGATGGCTACCTCCTTTGCGGCCATGAAGAACGTGTCCACCGCAGCCACCTGTGCAGCAGCTACTTGTAGCACTGTGCACACCTTTATCAGGCATTATAGCCTGGATGTTGCACCACAGCAAAGAGCTGGTTTTGGTCTAGCAGTCCTTCAGGGACTCCTATCCTAGGCTTTGGTCCAATTCGTGATCTCTACCTAGCCTCCTCCCACCTGCGAGAGATTTCCAGTATTGCTTGGGAATCAGTCCTAATGGCATAACCTGCAGCAAGAGCTGTTTCTTGAAGTAAGATAGTACAGTTACATAAGAACTTACCGTAACAGTAGATTTTCGAGAACAGCTCTTGCAGCAGGTAGTTTCCCTTCCACCATCCCCTCTGGAGGTAGAGTTGTTCCGATATCTCTTTTCTAGGATTAGGTGTTTCTAGCACTGTTCTGAATACCTTTTGATGGCGGATCCTCAGTCTCCACTTCTGCTGTCATCTAGCGGCCGGGAGTCTCTAGGCGGGGAACTGGGGATTCTGGGGACGCCCTTTTACTCTGATGCCTGGCGTCGGGAATGGGGCCGACATTGAGGGTCCCGCTGGATACTCTAAGCTAGAACATTTCTGTGGGGTCCTGGCGCCTCCAACTCAGTCCTAATGGTGTAACCTGCTGCAAGAGCTGCTCTCGAAGATCTACTGTTACAGTAAGTTCTTAAGTAACTGTACTTTACTACTGCTCTCAGGCAACATCCACCCTAATCCCGGCCCCCCTCTATATCAGGGATTGAGTGCACTGAAACCAGGCACCTTAACCTCTGCGTCACTAAACATACGCAGCTTGACAGCAAAGTTTGACAACCTTCAAGCCTGGGTAGCCCTACATAATCCAGAAGTACTGTCTGTGGTAGAGACATGGCTCACTCCCAAGATCCCCGATGGAGCCATCAGTCTGCTGGGCTAGTCGATCTTTAGGCAAGATCGTAAATCTGAAAGAAGTGGCAGCTATGCAATCTACCTTAAGGACGGCCTTCAGGGCACAGTCCTGAATTTACCCAGCCTAGGGTCGTTCACCCAGGCCCTTGCCATAAAGGTTCTTCTTGGGGCCCACAACACAACTGTCACAATTCTATCTGTCACATCCCCCCCCAAAGAACTCGGCCCAAGGTCTCCATGCCGACATAGACTGTCTTGGAAGCCTAACCCTAAGCTCTGAGGTTATACTCTTAGGTGACTTCAATATTAATTGGCTTGCCCTTGAAGCTAACCAATTCAAAGATGCAATTCAGGCTATCCACTTTACCCAGCTCATTGAAACACCACTAGGACTAACTACAGGACGAGCACTAGTACTTTGGTTGACTGGGTGCTCGCCAACCGACCTGAGCATGCCTGTAATGCCTCCGTCCTCCCGGATGGCATCAGTGACCACTCCCCTGTCATGTTCAGTTGGGCTAATAATTTCACCAAACCCCCTCCTAGAACAATCACAAGCAGGGTTCTCAAACCTGGTCTTGCTGACTGCTTCAAAATGGATCTCCTTAATGCTGACTGGTTCTCGGTTTTTGAGACTTCCGACATTGACGACGCGCTCGACCATTTCATCCTCCTCTTCAATACAATCTGTGACACCCATGCTCCCATAAAAAAGTGGAAGATCAAAGGCTACTTTAACCCCTGGATGAGCCCTGACACCCTTGAACTAATGAAAAATAGAGACCACCTCTGGCATATAGCTAGGGCCACTGGCAAGCAGTCTGATATCCTGAACTACAAACGTGCGAGAAACAACTGTACCAGGACCATCCGATTAGCCAAAAATGTATACTATAAAGATGCCCTAACCAAGAACTGGAATGACGGGCGCAAATTCTGGGCAAACCTAAATGAGATCACCGGACGAGAACCCAAAACGGTCCCTACCATGCTCTGCGTTGATGGCTTCCCCATCTTAGACCCTAAATCTATCGCTAACACCTTTAACAATGCCTTCACCGACTTACAGCATGTTCTCCTGGCCGACTTCTTCTCCCCCACCATCCATGCTGCACCCACGCAATCCCCATCGCATCCCCCCTTTCGCTTCAAGACTATTACCTTTGGAGAAACCAGGAAATATCTGTGCAAAGTGCTTGGGAAGGGGAGATTCAGTGGGGATAACCTCGACCTGAAACTAATCTCGCTCTCATTCAAAGAAATCCTGTCCTCTCTCACCCATATCCTTAACCTCTCACTCTGTCTCGCAGCATTCCCCCAAAAATGGAAAGCTGCAGTAGTCACCCCTCTGTACAAGAGTGGGGATCGTGCCCTCCCTGGGAACTATAGACCCATCTCATTCACTAAAATACCACCAACAGCTTAATCTGGTTCAAAGTCAGTTGGCATTCATCTGTATCCCCCTTCCCTGGGTCGTGCCTGAAAATAGGCAGGATTTGTCTAGTGCACCTACCCGGTCAACAAAAACTAAATAAATAAATAAAAATATCCTACCACCACTCTCGAAGGCTCTTGAATGAATCGTTGCCAACCAACTTGTTGATTATCTGGACAAGCACATGCTCCTATGCACAGAGCAACATGGCTTTAGGGCTGGGCGTAGCATCACTACAGCCCTCTTGGAATACACAGGCTTCATCCACAAATCCCTTGATCTTGGCCAGCTAGTCAGGGCTATCTATATTGACCTAACAAAGGCCTTTGACACGGTCAACCATGCCCTCCTAGTTGACCAACTCACTACCATAGGCCTTGCCCCTGAAGCTGCTGCCTGGTTCCGCAGCTACCTACACTGCCGTTCACAGCAAGTCAGGATAGATACCTTTCTGTCTGACACCAAGCCTGTGTGCTCAGACGTTCCACAGGGGTCAATACTGGGCCACCTCCTCTTTAGCCTATTTCTGAATTGCCTCCCCCTAGCCAGTCAGTGCCGTATCCTCCTCTAGGCGGATGATGCAGATCTTACTTCGAGAAACAGCTTTTGCAGCAAGTTACACCATATGGACTAAAGCCGACAGGTGCCAGGATCCCATGGAAAAATTCTAGCTAGCAGTATCCAGCGGGGAACCGCCTCCGACGTCGGCCCCTCCCTGACGTCAGGCATCACATTAAAGGGGGCGGTCCCCCAGCATCCCCAGTTCTTTTCTCGCCGTTGACTCACCAGCATCAGCCTCACAGACACCTGCATCAATGAAACAATGCGAGAAATCTTTATCTTGATTAATCTCAATCCTGGTCTGTTTCTCCTACCCCTTCTCTCAAAGGACACCACTCTAAGTGCACCTGCAGCAAGCAGATCCCTTTTGCAAACCATCATTTGGCCTATGTAAGGTGCCTAGGCCCAGAGCATGATACCCAGGCCTGCCCCATCTGCCAGCAATTTAACAGCAGAACCCGGATCCTCCGCCAAAAGGCCCTTCAGGGGCTCCTCCTTGAGGAGAAATTAAAGAAAATGGAGAAAAGGCCTGCCTCCAAAGGGGACTCTTCCCACAAGACAGGGGAACACTGGGACAAGCATCGGGACTCAGGTATCGAGGTCGAGATCTCCCAGCTGGGTCTCTTGAGTCCAGGGCCAGCTCCAGCTCTACACAGTCTGACAGATCTCCTTCCTGGGCCTGCTCCCAACCTCCCCCCGTTAAAGTAAGGTCTTCAGGGGGCTCCTCAGCCTCTTTACACCTGCTCAAGACTACTCGGCCGACCTACGCCACCTCCCGGCCTGATTCTTCAGACAGGCACAAGAAGTCCTCCTCAAAATCCAGTGGAGCGTCAGACCGACACTGGGACACCAACATCAGATCCGTCTCCCAGCCTCCAAAGGTCTCTGAAAGGAAGACTGCAGAGCTGATGTCCCTCAAGCGGATGTCGGATGCTAAGAAGGCGTCTGACCCGGCACCCGCAAAACGGACTACCCCGACACCAGTAATAAAGACGCCGGTGGACACTGGACATCAGGGGTCATCTGGAGAAGAGGCTACCATGCTGCTGGATGACCAGACAGGCGACATGGAGGATGCCGGCTTGCCCAGGGAGCCATTGCCGGACCCGGTGCTTCCCCAGGACCCAACGCCCAACCCCAGCGACAGACCCACACTGACACCGGCCTGTTGTCGGGCATGAATATACAGGAGATGAAAGAACTGTTCACCTTCTGGTGGGAGACCATAAAGAAGGATGTGGTTCCCCCTAAGCCTCTACCACCTCCACCTCCTCCTTGGGGCGCTGAAGGTTCAAGACCCCCGACCCCTAAGAAGCCAACTCCACCTCCTTGGGGCAGATCGAGAAAGAGAAAAAGATGCCTATTACAGTCTCCCTCAGAGTCCCCGAGTCCAAAATGACCCAGGGAAGACACCACTCACCGGGGGCTGACTCCAGACTGGATATGTCCGATACCTCCAGGTCTACATCTCCTCTTAGTCCCCCATCACCAGATGCATGAGACCTCCCCAGGTCACCACCGGATGATCCCTCCTTTTCAGAAATCATGAGGCACATCCAGGAAAATATGGGATGGGAGACAGATGACTTAGATCCCGAGAGACAACGCCTTGCCCATTACCTCAGGCAGAAAGACCTGAAGCCTGTGGTGGTCCCACCTCTGGTGGATACCTTTACGAACATCACCAAGGTGGTTTGGAAGCATCCTCATTCTACACCGGCTGTTCCAAAGAAGGCTGACCGCCTCTACAGGGTTCCTATGGAGGACCTCTATTTGGCGCAACAAGCCCTGGCCGACTCCCTGGTCATCACCACATCTCTTGATCAGTCTCAGAGGCCTCAGCACTTGAGCACACAGCCTCCGGACCAGGAATCTAAGCAATTAGATTCTATGGGAAGATGCATGTATGTGGCTGCTATATGCTCAATAAGGTCTCTGAACTATCTCACACACATGGTGCAGTTTCAGAATGCCCTTTGGGAACAGGGCCAAGACCTTGTAAAGGACTTCCCAGATGGTGAAAAGAAGGAGGAACTGCTTAACCTCCTTTACACTGGGTCAGACATGGGGACCCAGGTTCTCTGAGTTGCTTACGATTCAACGGACTCGGCAGCCAAGGGAGCAACTACAGGCATTTGTCTCCAGAGACACTCTTGGTTGCGAGTCTCCGGATTTACCCCGGACGTCCAGAAGAACATTCTGGATGTCCCTTATAATGGAGCTATCCTGTTCAGTGAGGAATCAGAGAAGGTCATCACCAGGCTACAGAATGCTGGGAAGGCAGTCTGGACTGTACAGGCCATGTACAGACCCAAGTCTGGTTCTTTTCGTAGGAACCAGAACCATTTTCATGGCCATCAGCAACGGCAGCAGCCACGTTCTGGCCAGTAACCCAGGGGCAACTTTGGTCACAGAAATCAAGCCAGGTTCCCCTCAGGCCAGGGCCCAAAGCATCCCAGCCCGCAGGGTCCAATACCACCACAGCATGACTCCTTCCCGGCCCCCGCCCCTCCTCTGGATCAAAGGGTCGAGAAGGTCAGTGGTCACATCTCTCATCACCTTTCGGGATGGCAGAGAATAACCTCTGACCAGTGGGTGTTGCAGTTGGTAAAACAAGGCCACTCTGGTCAGCATGCCCTGCTCATCCAGCAGGAGATCTTGGGCCTTCCTCGACAAGGAGTCCATAGAGTTTGTTCCACTGGACCAGAGATGAAAAGGTTACTATTCTCACTTCTTCCTGGTTCCAAGGAAAACAGGGGACCTGCACCCGATCTTGGATCTCTGCGACCTCAACACCGATCACTCGAGTGCACCGCAAATTTCTGCACTTCGAGTTTCTGGGATGCCACTACCAGTTCCGAGCACTCCCATTCAGACTGTCCTCAGCACCTCGAGTATTCACAAAGTGTATGGCAGTTGTGGCAGCAGCTCTCAGGAGATGGAGCCACTTCGTGTTTCGGTACCTAGACAACTGGCTCCTCGTGGCACCCTCATGGGAGGCCCTGATGTCTGTGACTCAGGATACCTGTTCCCTCTTCCTATCTCTGGGCATCACCATCAACCAGAAAAAGTCGCACCTTGTCCCATCTCAGAACTTGCAGTTTATAGGAGCAATTCTGGACACCACTCTGGGAAAGGCATTCCTTCCTCAGGACAGGGCGGAATGCATCAGATCCCTTATAAGGGACGTAAAGGAAAAGCATACGGTACCTGTCTGGACCATCTTTTGCCTGCTCGGGCACATGGCAGCTGCCATTGCAACGGTTCCCCTAGCTCAACTCCATATGCAGGTCACCCAATGGATGTTGAGGCCGCAATGGCACCAGAAGCAAGATTATCTGCAGCATCCAGTCCGGATCACGAACGCCGTCATCTGAGACTGGCACTGGTGGCTCATCCCAGACCAGCTTTCGATGGGAGTTCCCCTTCATTGCGCTACCTCCTTCAGTGACTCTCTCCACGGATGCCTCGGGGTCCAGATGGGGAGCTCACCTCAACGGGGTCAGGACTCAAGGCTCCTGGTCATCTCTAGAGTCCCAACTTCACATCAACATTCTGGAGATGAGAGCCGTCCTATACGCCCTACAGGCATTTCAGACAAAGATTCCACCGGTACTGTTCCGGTACAAACAGACAATACCGTGGTGATGTACTATCTCAACAAACAAGGAGGCACTCATTCCTACCCCCTTTGCAGGGAGGCTCGAACGGTTTGGAATTGGGTACTGCAACACGGCACAGATATCATTACAGTGCATGTTCCCGGAGTGGACAACGCTATTGTGGACAGTCTAAGCTGATCACAGGCCAGAGTCCATGAATGGGAACTGCTTCAGGAAGTCACAGAGGACCTGTTCCACAGATGGGGGACACCAAAATTAGACCTCTTCACGTTTCCATCCGACGCAAAACTGCCCAATTTCTGCTCGCTAGAGCCAGGGCCTGGTGTTTTCTGGTGAGATGCGTTGTCCCTCTCTTGGATGGGCAGGTTCCTCTACACTTTATCCCACCTTTCCCTTTGATCCAGAGGGTTCTATTGAAGCTCCAACAAGAGCGGGTGTGCCTTATTCTAGTAGCGCCCTTTTGGCCCAGGCAAATTTGGTTCCTTCTTTTACATCAGCTGGCCCAGGAACCTCCGGTGCCTCTGCCATTCAGCTTTCACCTTGTGTCCCAGGAGGCAGGCTCCTTGGTCCATACGGATCTTCGGTCGCTGAACCTGCATTCCTGGCTCCTAAGGACATAGCAGTCCTGAGATACGGGGTCTCTCAGGAAGTTGCAGATGTTCTGGTGGCGTCCAGAAAACCCTCCACTCATGCCACTTACGCTATAAAGTGGCACAGATTTTGTATCTGGGCTCAAGCTCATGGATTGACCCCACTGGATTGTTCTGAGAGGTCTGTTTTAGACTACCTCCTATCCCTCTACAAGGCAGGTCTTGCCTACTCCTCCATTAAGGTTCACCTGTGCGCCATTTCAGCGTACCATTCTCCGATAGGTCACAGGTCTCTAGCTCAACTAGAGACTTCTAGTGCCTTTTTGCATGGCATCCTGCACTTGAGACCTCCCATCAAAGACCCAGTTCCACCTTGGGATCTCCCTTTTGTTCTAGAGCAGCTTACACTGCCTCCTTTTGAACCAGCCATGGATTGCGAGCTGCATCTCCTCGCTTGGAAGATGCTCCTTTTAGTTGCCATTACTTCTGCCAGAAGAATTTCTGAGCTTCATGCACTTATGTGCAAGGATCCTTATTTGATTTTTCACAAGGACAGGGTGTCCTTAAGAACAAATCCTAAGTTCCTTCCCAAGGTGGTCTCGGCTGTCACACTCAACCAGCAGACAGACCTGCCGGTGTATTACCCAAATCACTGTAATTGGGGGTGGGGGGGAAGCCCTGTAACACACTCTGGATGTGCATAGAAGCCTCAGATATTATCTGACCAGAACCAAGGCCCATCGTAAGTCGGACCAGCTCTTTGTTTCCTACGCACAAAGGATGCCTGGTGTTCCTGTCTCCAAACAGTTGCTTTCTAGATGGGTGGTCAAGTGTATTATGTTCTGTTACTAGAAGCACAGCAAACCTTTACCGGGACCGGTCAAAGGTCATTCTACTAGGGGAGTGGCTACCTTCTTCGCTGTGCTCAAAAATGTCTCCACTTCAGCCATCCTGGAGCGCTGTGCACACCTTCATCAGGCACTATACTTTAATATTGCCTCTAGATGCAGAGCTGGTTTCGGCTTGGCGGTCCTTCAAGGACTCTTGTCCTAAAGTCTGAGACATCTCTCCTATCCTCCTCCCGATAACAATGTGTTCCCTTACTGCTTGGGAATCCATCCTTATGGTGTAACCTGCTGCAAGAGCTGTTTCTCTAAGTAAGATAGTACAGTTACATAAGAACTTACCGTAACAGTAGATCTTCAAGAACAGCTCTTGCAGCAGATAGTTTCCCTTCCACCTTCCCCTGTGGAGGTTGAGTCTTCTGACCCAGTTACTAGGCTACAGCGTCTTGGATGCCATCCTATTGCAAACCTTCCTTTGGAAGCAGATCTTTGGTCTCCCTTTCAGATATCATCTTTGGGCCGGGAGTCTCCAGCGGGAGAACTGGGGATGCTGGGGGACCGCCCCCTTTTATGTGATGCCTGACGTCGGGGGGGGGCTGACATCAGGGTCAGTCCCCCCGCTGGATACTGCTAGCTAGAATTTTTCTGTGGGGTCCTGGCACCTGCCGGCTTCAGTCCGTATGGTGTAAACTGCTGCAAGAGCTGTTCTCGAAGATCTACTGTTACAGTAAGTTCTTACGTAACTGTACTTTATCTTTTCTAATGGCTGTGACCCCACTGCTCTTGAACAACAGCTACAACTTGACTTCACCAGCGTGAGTCATGGTTCAAAAATCATAAATTGATAATGAACTACAAAAAAACATGTTGTTCATCAGCCTTAAGAACAAGCACAAAAACTATCTGCTATCAATATGTGATAGGGGTGATGTTCCTCTTGAACGTATTCATTACTTCAAATATCTCAGAATCACTCTTGACAGCTTGCTCTCCTATGCCCTTCACAAAGACATCACAGCTAAAGCAATCAACAAATGCTAAGGGCTATTTTATCGCCATAGGCAGAGCCTGACCCCTGAAACCCTCAGCATAGCGGTCCACAGTTCTGTGGGTTCCCTAGTGGACTACGGACTGCCAATATATGACTCTGTCACAGATACTGCCCTCCGACGTATAAAAACTGCCCTTAACAATGCCTGCAGGCTCACCTTAGGGGCACACCGACTAATTCACACCTACGATCTCTATGCAAAGGCTCACTGGCTAACGCTCATCGGTCGTTTAAAATATCAGTCCTGCCTCTTGGCCAAAAATATCTGCCTTGGTCAGCTCCCGACTTGGGTCCAACAACTCCTAGTTCCCAGCACTAATCCCAGGCCCACCCAAAATTCGGAACTGCAGTCCTTCCTGACTCCAAAATGTCAGACATCTCAAGGACAAAGGTCCTTTGCCTATCGGGCACCATTGTGGTTCAGCTCCCTCCATGAGAACATTATTATCCTGCCCACTCTGGACCTTCAAAAAGAACTTAAAGAACCATTTAATACAGGAATCTCAATGTCTCTGCCATCGCTAGCACTTAGCAAAGGCATCTCCTACCATCTGCCCTTCTGCCAAACAGATCTCTCTCGATCTCTCTCTCGAACATCCTGCACTTGGGGCTCAACCCTCCCACTCCATCTTTCCAGCACTGCTATGCGCTAAAGCCCTCATGTTGCTGACAACTAACAGGTTCCCTGTTGGGCACAGTTATTTAGTATGTTCCTGTATGTATCTGACTGTGTTTACTCATTCTAGTTTTAGTATTCGCTGTATTTTTTTGCATTCCTTTGTTTAAAGACCAAATGTACTTAAATGTTCTCATTCTAATCCTATTGCCTTGTTTGTCTCAATCCTTTGTATAATCATCTACTTGTTCTAAATGTACTAATGTGTAACCTTTGTAAAGAGCTCTGAGCTCAAATGGTTAATCTGAGATCAGAAATAAATAAAAAATAAAATAAATAAGTAATTTCTAATCCAATCTAGAAAAAAAGGTCTGTAAAAGGTTAATAAAAAGGCTAACCCATGGATTCTTCCTTGATATCAATCTTAATCAAAAAGCATATTGAACAGAGATTGATCATGCATATTACAATAACAATCCAAGAAACAGCTTGTTAGTCTCATTAATAACATAATCATAAACAGATACTTATAAATCTGAAAATTTCGAGATCAGAGAACAGACTAAGTGATTCAAGGATAAAACACAATGAACACTGTACTAATATCATATTTGAAAATTAAATTATTTAGGCTGAGGCAAAAAGTGTCTTGATTTTAACTTCCACAGAAACTGTGAAAGATGATGCAAAATTATTGGATCACTTGCGTTATATAGGATGAGGAATTATATCATTAGATCATGACTCCATATTTGCAAGGATGGGACCAAGCCAAAAATCCCGCTGTTTGTAAAAAGAGGGCATACAAGGGTCACGTGTTTCAAATCATCTTTATAATCATTCCTGCATTTACAGTAGGGAGAGGTATATCCAGGTCTTCATTGTTTTAAACAATTTACCAATTTTACCATTTACCTCGTACAGTTCCATCCTGTATAAGGTAAGTACTCTACGATCACTAGGATCAGCTACCAATTTTAAGTAGTGTTCTAAAACAGTGAGTTTTAATTTTTCTGTACCAGGAAAAAGACTTTAGAGTTAATATTCTAGCAACATCTTGTGATATAGCAACATCTTGTATTTTGATCTTAAGTATGGTAGATATTTCTTCATTAGAGCAAATATGTATTTCGTACGGAAGGTGAGCTAATTCAATTGGAAAAAGTTGATCTTTGATTAGCTTGACTGTGGGACATAAAAAACCATGAGGAGAATAAATAATTTGTTCTTCCAAACATAGTCTTGATAATCATGTTTCAGAGAGAGAAAAAAGATCTAATACAAAATTAAGACCTCTCTCTGCTTAAGGAAGATAATGAGAGGTGTCCCAATTCTACTCTGGCAACTTCTGCAGGGACTAAGTTAGATATGTCAGTATATATCTTAGTATTTCATTGTGAATAATTTCCAACCAAGAATAATCAGCAAGTCCCCAAATTTCTGCTGCTTACAAGATGCTTGTTCTGATTTTGGCATTTAACCCATAGGCTGCTGACAGAATTAGAACATAAAGGAATTTTGGACAGATATATCAGTCCACAGCCCCGCAAGGGTTAATACAGTAATAATTCCATTTATGGAGCCCCTACCTAACTTGGTATTAAAGATCTTACAGGCATTAAAAGTGCTATTCATACTGTCCAATGTCAGTTTAATAGGATTTCTCCAAGAAAAATTATTCACAAATCTAACCCCTAGGTAATCATAGCATGTATCTGTAACCAAAGTTTTACTGTCTAAAAATAACTAGTATTTGTTTTTTTGATTTTGAGCCAAAAACAAGTAATTTAGTCTTATCTCTATTAATAATGAGTTCATTTTCATAACACATTGCAGCAAATAGTTTTAACTTTCTCTGGAGGCCAAATAAAGAGATTGAGATTAGGACGATATCATCAGCATACGTCAAGTAACTGATTGCCGTATTAATCACTTCAGGCGAATGATAATCAGAATTATATAGTTTGGACAAAATAATATTGATATAAAGACTAAACAAAAGTGATGCTAAGACGCAACACCTTAATTTGTTTTTATTTGAGAAGAAAAATTGCCTATTGGTCAAAATTGACTTGAGTTCAGTTGTTCCTGTGTAATCTTATTAAAAACGTCCAGTAAGTAGGGATCAATTCCCAGGTCCCGGGGTTTTTCCCACAGCAGTCCACAGCTTATACTATCAAAATTTGACTGAAGATCAATAAAACAGCAGTACAGCCTAGACTTCTTAATCGTAACATACTCGTGGACCAAGTGAGATAGGACGTAACAGTGCTGAATAATCAACCTATTTTGGCAAAAGCCATTTTCGAGCTTCTTCCAAAAGGTGATTATGTTCTACCCAGGATTCTAATTTCCATAAAAGTATTTTACAAAATAATTTTTCAGAGGCATCCAAAAGGCTTATGGGCATATACATGCCTGAATTGGTAGGGTCTCCCTTCTTGTAAATAGGAAAAATAATACTGCCCCTCCAGGAGTCAGGGAAATTAGAACCCTGGAGGAAGGCATTTAAAATATTAATGAATACAAGAAGCCACCACTCAATGAAAGTTTAAATATACATCTGCCAAGATCTGATTGGGGCCAGGCACCTTGTTGGATTTGATAGAGATTATGGCTTGATAAATTTCTTCAGGATAAAAAATAATAGGTCTTGGCGAATAATAAGACTGTATTAGATTAAAAAAATCAAAACAAGCAGACTATTTTAAATGTTCTCATGATGAGTAATATAGTTTCCCAAACTGTGAAGCCCAACAATCAGGAGAAATGGTTGCCTCAACTCGAGCAGAGTAACAGTCGTATCCAAGACTTACTAAAGACCAGAAAGAGGAGGTGTTGTGCTTTACCACAGCAAGTCTGCCCCACATCTGAGTCTGGTATTTTTGTTTCTGGGTTTCCAGGAATTTTTTATATTCTTTTCTATAATTATTCAAATTCCTAATATTATGTTTAGTCTTATGTTTTTGTTAGTGAAGCTTACCATCCTATTCATTTGTGATTGGGCTTTCTGACAATCTCTATTAAACCGGTGGGAGCCTTAGGCCTTGTTGTTCTTGTAGTTCTAAACATAGGTTTAAGATATTGATTAATTGTAGACCATTTGGCAAACAGTCCCTGATAGTCAGACCCTGAATAACAACAGATTTCTGCTTTCATAGTATGACTAGGATCAGACATGAGTATTAAGCAGAATTTTTCAATAGAATCATTCTGCCACTTGATTCTCGTTGAATTCAAAATCTCCATCGGACTCCCAGAAACTAATAAGTCTGAGGGTTCAGCAATGGCTGTAGGCATATTACTAGTGATATGAATAGGAGAATGGGATGATTCTGGTCTATCAATTATATGAAAATCATTCACATGTATAAATGTAGCTTGAGTGCCCATGCAAGGTCAATAGTAGATGCTCCTCTAGGACCCAAACATGTAAAATCATCCTCAGAATCCCCAGAGAAATGGCCATTTACGAGAATAAGATCCAGTCTTGACATTAGCTCTCTCAGGCCCACATATTCAGAAGAGATGTGTGGCTAACCCTAGATGCGCCCATGCATCTCCAGCTTGCGAGGGCCATCAGGGTCGTGGCAATATTCAGAAGCCCCGATGCGCCACATACTGACTGCACCACCATGCAGAATATTGTGATGCAGGAATGCAAAGAAGGGGTCCCTCATGCATATTCCCTGCATCAAAGTATTCAACCCCCCAAGTGTAACTATGGTCAACTGCGCTGGTGCATAGTTACGCTTTCCAGATCCTACTTTAACTATATGCAGGGACAGTTGGTGCCCCATGCATAGTCAAGGGCTGAGTACACATCCCCCCAAGCCCCGAACACAATACTGAATACACAAACCACTTATCCATGTTGCCATAGTGTAGTGTCCCCCCTCAGCCCTGATCCCCAGTAAAACAAACCAAAGTGTCACTGAACCCTCTTTTACCATAGTGTAGTGTCCCCCCTCCTGAGCACCGATCCCCAATGAAATATAATAAAGTAACACCGAGCCCTCTTTTTCCATAGTGTAGTGCCCCCCCAACCCTGATCCCCACTGAAATATAATAAAGTTTCCTAACTCACTTTTTCATAGTGCAGTGTCCCCACTCTCTGGCCCGATCCCTGTCATACTCGTATAAAATTCAGAGATTCTCATTTCATATATGACTTCACTCGTAGTAACTCATCACTCGCACCCCATCCCATGTTGTGTTGGTAATCATAGTTTTCCTTCATCGCGTGCCATGGCCAGTCTACGATCGATCACTGTTCACTCACATACAGCAACAGTACACGCCGCGTCATGAGGGCATACCGTTTACTGTATGTCAGCGGGTATTGATCAGTTGTCGGCTGGCCATGGCAGGGTGAGGAGGGCTCTGCCAGTTGCTGGCACGGAATGGGATGGGGGGTGCAGGGTGGTGGGTTACTGCCTACGGGGTGGAGGGTCCCTACACTATAGAAATGGGTCCCGGGAATTATATGCAGTATGACAGGGATCAGGGCTGATGGGGGGACACTGCACTATGGAAAATGTGGGTTCAGGAAACTTTATTGTATTTCATTGGGATTGCTGGGGGGAGACACTACACTATGGAAAAAGAGGGTTATGTGTTACTCTATTATATTTCAATGGGGATCAAGGCTGGAGAAGGGGGACTCTACAGTATGGAAAATAAGCGATCGATGCCACATATTTCATTGCAATGGGGATTGGGGCTGGAGAGGGGGGACACTGCACTATGGAAAATAAGGGATCAACGCCACATATTTCATTACAGTAGGAATCAGGGCTGAGGAGGGGGCTGGCCCTGCGCATTCCGGCAGGCACAGCCATGCAATGAGCCCATAATGGGCATTCATGAGGCTCCTTTGTGCCATGGATGCCCAGTGGGCTCATTTGCATGTTTGGGCTGAATATCGCCCATGGGGGACTCGGCACATCCAGGTATATGCCACACATTCCTCTATGGGCAGTCTTTAGTCCTGCAGCCTAGATGTGCCACGCCAACTGCCTGCTATGTGCCGCACATCCAGGGTCCAATATTCAAACAGAATGTGGGGTCTGTTCTGATCCTGCATTCTGTTTGAATATCGCAGCAGGGCCAACCAGTGCATCTTTTCTGCATGACACACTGATCTGCACGAGCGTCCGGCTGGGTCAGAATATGCTCCCCTAAGTATATAACCTTGTTGATTGTTCTTAAGGTCCTTGGATTTTCTTAATGGATTAGTCCTGGGGTTGAGGATGTGCAACCTGATATGTGTGTTCTCCCGCAACTCCTCAAAATCAGTGCATATGGGAATTGGGGCACTGAAATCTCCCACAATTATGAAAAAGTAATTGCAATACTGTGTTAAAAGTCCTTCTATCAATTCCTGGAACTCAGTCCATTGAAATTCCTTCTATATGTTGCTATTTGAAGGTGGAATATATATATTTATCAAAATAATATTGACAGTATCCAGTACTAATTTAAGAATTTGAAAAAGTGAGGCATTACTTTCTATAATTGCTATATTGAAATTCAGAGAGGTTTTGGAAAAAACAGCTAAACCAGCTAAAGATTGACCTAATTTATTTAATCTAAGTGAGGGAAGAATATGAGGTGTAAACCCTGGTATCAATGGGAGTGCAGAATTATTCCACCAAGTTTCTTGCATTAGCAGAATATCAAAAGAAGACAAACATTTTGTTACATCAGGGTCTGCAAGTTTAAGTGCAAGGCACTCAATGTTCCATGATAGAATATTTAAACAGTGAAAATTTCCAAAATTGGGAGGTAATACAATACTATATTCTGAATATAGTCATGCACAACTGGGATTTTGCAATATAGTAAACCTGTTACTCATAGGATTTTCTGAATTAGTTGTAGGCGAATAGAACCTATGGGTATGTGAGTTCCGTTCGGGAGGATGGAGAGACTGACTATTTCTAGTCGGTGAATTACCCCTGAGATTGTTCATATACAGTAAAAAGGTCTATATCATCAAGTATGGGGTTTGCTGCTAATATTGGTGCAGCAAGAGCAGACCTTCTGAATATAAGATCTATTTGGGAGCTTTGTGAGTTTGGATTATATGTATTGATCCATTCCAATCCATTGTTTCCTAAATTTATTTTGAGAGTGGGAGCCAAGAATGTTGCAATTCCCTTTTTAACTTTACTCATCGGTTCTCCGGGGATTAATCTCCATCCAAACAACGAAAGGGTTCTGATTTCCCAGGGAGCCTCATGATCAAGATTATAATTACTGATGGCCCGCCGGTGCAGGGGCAAGGCGTCTGACTGCAACGCCGATGACCCGGGTTCGGGAACGGACCTGGGAACGTCGGAGGGCATGCCAGGGGGATAAGGATTGAGCATCCTGGGCACTGCTCTTCTTCCCTGGGAGGAAGGAGGGTTGAGTGCCCGGCATGATGTGGACCCCTGGCGGAGGCTGGGGGTGCCCCTGGGTTGGCCCCTTACTTGTGGGGGGGCAGGGCGGACTGAGGACATCATTGCACGTTCCCACCCCCGTTGGCAAAACTAACAAAAATCATGGCTGCCACCAATGACACCCACTCACTTCGGCTCCTCTCGCACACTGCAGCACTTCTGGGCTCGCAACCTGTCCCGTTCTCCGCTATAGCCAGTAGGGCTCCGCACCCCGCCTTGGAGGGCAAGCCAAGGAGGCATTGCTGGTAGGCTCTCCTGCTGGCACCCTCATTCCGTCATCACGGGAAGTCCTGCCAGTGCAGTGGCCCTGCCCTGGGGGGAAATCCAGGGGATATCGGGGAACCGGAGAAAGGTAAGTCCCCGTTGTGCGTTGAGGTGGCCGAAGGCTGGCAGGGGCTGAAATCTCAGGCAGTCTGCAAGGGAAAAAAAAAAAGGATCATAATTACTAGGTTGAGATCTGTTGCTATTTATTTTAGCTCTACTTAGGTCACCGTGTGTAGCAGATATATGAGACAGATTTGATATTTTTGGTACTCTTTTAGTTTAATGTATAATTATTTATATGAAGCAGTGGAGCCAATGTCCAAATCTGGGTTACCAGTTCATAGGAGAATAAATAGAGGAATACACTGTCAGGATTGGGAGGTCTCATTGCGTACATCTCCTTGGAGTCAGGGTGAATATGAAATAAATGGCAAACCCATTGTTATAACTTATCAGGGGTTTCCTGAGCAAGTCTCCTTATGCCATAGACTTCATCTAACAGTTCAATATGATCACTCAAACTCTTAGTGCAGTGGGGTTTAGTTAATTAATTTTTTATTTGTTCTTGGACAATGGGGTTAGTTGAAAATTTGGTTCTAGGATCCTGGATATGTTGCTCATCCACACTTATTGGCATGTTCCTTTCCCCTTTAAGAATCACCAGAAGTCTTCAAGCTGGCTCCTACCACCCACCCGGGTGGTATTATACTTTGGCTCTGCCCCGTGACGCCAGATCTTCCTTTCCGCTGGAAGATTCAGGTTGCCTCCCTCGTGCTCTCGCATTTTGTAGGCCCTGGCTTTCAAAACTTCGAATTTACTGAAATTAAAACTCATTTGAGTTAGCAATCGCGCTTTTGCGTCTTCAGTCATGGAAGAAAAATCTTCCCCTGGATTTTGCCGGTGTCCTTGTGGCCAGAAGATGTCGCGCACCAATCCCCATCTCACGTGCATCTACTGTCTAGGTGTCAGCCATGACACCTTGTCCTGCAGCTTTTGCTCGGCCTTCCATTCCAACGTTCTGGACAACTGCTTGGCACGCTTAAAGTTGGGGAGACCGGAGAAAAGGAACCCTCCGGTAAAGTCCAAGAAGGCTAGATGGGTGGTTTCCATGGCCGCTGGTTCCCCCAAACAACTGGAATGCATGACGGTGTTCGAGGAAGAAGCGGATCGTTCCGCTGACACGCAGGGTTTCTTCGTTCCTCTTGACCTAGGCTCTACTTTCTCAGGCTCCTTCCGGGAGTGTGCTAGTCTCTTCCAACCCGGGGAGGCACCTGTGGGCTCGCACACTTCCCGATCCTGTAAGCGGGAGAAGGAACCGAGTAAACCTTTGTCTCGTGAAGGCGCTCTTGGGACCAAGAGAGGTCTCAGTCCCAAGAGCATGCGGTTCTACTTCGGTCGAGATCGCTTCTTCGGCCAATGGCTTTTCGGACCTTCCGTTGGGCCAGACGACCGAAGATGCAGTCGACGAGGTCAAGATTGTCATCGACCCCATTGACCCACTGTTGCCGGCTCCGGCCGACTCCTTGGAAAGGACTCCGGTCCTTGTCTTCCCCGATGAGGAGACCCAGTCCTCTGGTGTTCGCATCATGGACCTGGTTCCGGACCCCCGGAAGTCACTGGTCCCGCCAGTGTCTCCGGAGTGACTGAGTCAGCCCGCCTGATCTCAGTCGAGGTCTAGAACCTCCTCGACTGACAGGCTGATGAAGAGCCATAAGCGCTCTAAGAAGAGGTGATGCCATCAGTCATCCTCGTCCTCCTCGGATGAGGAGAGGCTCCGGCGGAAACTCTGTCAGCGATACGAGGACCTCATATGGCAACAGCTGATCTTGTATAAGCATAAGCTGACTCCAGCTCCTTCCCCGGCCTTTACTTGGCTTTCACCTCCTAGGCTGAAGCCGACCCCTCTGGAGCCGAAATCTTCGGTTCCTCCACCCGTGGGGCCAGCAAATCCACCTTTTCGGCCTAAACCTGCCTCTCCACCAATCGTGGTGGAACCACTGCCTAAACAGCCTGTGGGAGGGGCTCCTTTGAAGGAAGACAGACTGACTCCAGGCTTCCCCAGCATTAATCAGTCATGGTCACCCCTGTCCGCCCTCGGCGTGTCAAGGGTGATTTGGGTGGCAGGCCACTGTATCCCGACTCCTCAGATTTGGATGTCACCAGGCTTCACTCTCATCCTGAGGATGATGAGTCATCCGTTGGCCTAGGGATGGAGGAAAGTCCCTCCTCCTTCCAAGGGATCCTTCGGCTCATCTCTGAGTCCACAGGGATGCCCCTGGAACCCATCCAGAAAAAGGCAGAATACCCTCTTACGGACATCCTTAAAATAGGGGATACCCTGACAGAGGCCTTTTGTGTGGCTGAGGCCATTGTTGGTCTGGCATTTGAACTCTGGCAGCATCCTGCCTCCTGTCCAGCACCGTCTGCCTACATGGCCTGCAAGTTCGTGGTTCCCATGGGGTACCTCGCAGGGTTCACAGAGCACCCTTCGGCCGAGAGCCTGGTGACTGCCTCTGTGTTCAGGTGTACTGGCAGTTCTGCCGACACGGACCGACCTCCCAACAAAGAGTCCAAGCTCTTGGACCATTCGGCGAGGAAGGTCTATGTGACTTCCTCCTTGGGCCTTCATCAGGCAAGTTCGTCCATCATCATGGCACACTTCTCTCATGCCCTCCTTGGGTCATTAGACAAAGTCCTCCCACATCTACCCGCAGACATGCAGACCATGGTCAAACAGGTCCGAGACCAGGGCCAAGCTGTTGCCAAACAGCAACTCCAGATGGCCCTGGACATTGGGGACTCTTGTGCCCTCTCGATGGCTGCCATAGTAGCCTCTCGCCGCTGGGCTTGGCTGAGACGGTCCTCCTTCCTGGCAGGTACTCAGCACAAATTAGCCGATGTGCCCTTCCTCAGGATCGACTTGTTTGGCCCAAGAGTGGCTGGTCACCTTCAGCACATAGAACAGTCCAATGCCACCTTGGACGCCACTTCTGCCAAGGGTCCTTTGGGCAAGAACCAGCAGAAGAAGAAGAAGCCCTTTTGGCACTCTTCCCCTGTGGCTCGGTAGTCCTCCTTCCAAGGGGGACAACAGCTCCAGCATCAGCAGCAGGCTCAAGCTTGGCACCCTTGGCCCAAGCCTGGACTCCAACAGGCCCATAAAGGAGGCCAAGGCTCAGGTCCTGGAGCTTCCTCCTCCAAGCCTGCTCAGTGACGGGGTTGGGGCTGCCACCCCTACTCCTGTCACGACAGCTCTGGGTCCTCCCGTTGGGAGCCGTCTCCGCTACTTCCTTTCCGCCTGGTCCACTGTCACTTCAGACCGGTGGGTTCTCGAAGTGGTCGGTCAGGGACTACCTCTAGAATTTGAGCAGTACCCTCCCAGCCAAGCCCGTGCCCCCTGGCAGGAACAGATATCTGCTCACACCCAGTCGGCTCTTCGAGACGATGTTGCTCAGCTCCTCCTCAAGGAGACTGTTTATTTATTTTATTTATTTATTTATTTGTATTTCGGATGACACTTTTGAGCTGAGGGCTCTTTTACAAAGGTTTCACATCAAGGGCAATAAGGTACAAAACATAACATGATCATTACAATGGAACTTACAAAAAAAAAAAAAGACAAGTAAGGTTACAATAATAGCAGCCAAAGACTTTGTCAAGGAATTGTGTTGCGTAGTTAATTATACAGTACAAGTCATAGGGTGGCTCAGTGAAGCTTTGTTAGAGGGTTAGTGGGAAAAGAGAAAGAAGAGTGGTGGTGAGGGGGTGGTATGGGAGACAGAGAGGGAGGGAAGGGGGAGAAATGGGGAAGGCATTGCATTGGGTATGTGGTAGATGGGAAACAGCAAGAGAGGAGGAAAGGGGGGAATGAAAAAGAAAAGGAGACAGATTCATCCTATACCCAGTAATGGGGCGGTAGGAGAGGAGGAGGAGCTGAGGCAGTGAGGAGGGATGCTTGAGGGTAGTATGCCTGGAGGGGATTATAAGAAGCAATCACAGAAGGCACTAGCCACAAGGTGTTGACGCAGTTTACACTTAAAAGCACCGATCATGGCAATGTTGGAGTTTTCTCTAGGTAGCAAGCTGAACCAGGTGGAGGCTCTGACAAGGTAAGAACGCTGAGCTTGAGAGGTCCGACAGCGAGGTATTGTAAAGGTTAGACTGTCCGATCTTCTAGTTAGGTGGCGGACACGCTGCGGGGTCAATATTGATTGGATTGACTGTATTGTCTGTACAATATTGACTGTAGCTCCAGTGATGGATCCTCCAGCAGACCCAGCTTTCGTCTCCAGGTACTTCCTGGTGCCCAAGCAGACAGGGGACTGGTGCCCCATTCTAGATCTCCATGACCTGAATCAATATGTCAGGTCTCGCACCTTTTGGATGGTCACTCTGTCCCAGATCATACCATCCTTGGAGAGAAACTTGTGGTTTTGTTCACTGGATCTGCAGCACACGTGCTTTTTTTACGTCCCAATCCGTCCATCCCATCAGCGGTTCCTCCACTTCAGGGTCAAGGGGACCCTGTACGAGTTCTGAGCCATATCATTTGGCCTGTCATCGGCCCCATGGGTCTTCACCAAGTGCATTGCAGTGGTGGCGGCCCATCTACGGCGTTGGGGGATGAGAATTTACCCCTACCTCAATGACTGGCTTCTGGCAGGTCACTCCCTACAGAAGGTGGAGAGAGCCAGGGATCTGGCTCTCCAGACCTGCTCCCAACTCGGTCTCCTCATCAACAATGCCAAGTCAGAACTCATGCCATCTAAGATGATGAGCTTCATCGGGGCAGAGCTCGACTTGTCAAGCCAGAGCTCAGCTACCAGCGGACAGGGCGTAGGTTCTTTCCTCATTTGCCCAATCATTTCTGGTTGGGCAGTTGCGCCCTGCCCAGGACTTTCTGTGCCTTCAGGGTTGCATGGCGGTGTACACCTCGGTGGTCCATTGGGCCCAGTGGCACATGCACCCCTCCAGTGGGAGCTGGCTGCCCAGTGGACTCAGCGCCACGGTCAATTCAACCAGCTGATCACTGTAACCCAGAAGATATGGGATGCTCTCCAATGGTGGACTGCCCAGACCTGTTGGAGGAAGGGATCCCGTTTGTCCGCCCCGAGCAGACAGTTGTTTTCATGACCAATGCCTCTCTCATGGGCTGGGCAGCCCACATGGGGGACAAAAGGGGCCCATGGGCTCTGGACCTCCGAGGAGTCCTGATGCCACATCAACCTGTTGGAGCTCAGAGCAGTCAAATGGCGCTGTCAGTGTTCGCTACTCAGCTCCGGGGTCAAATGGTTCAAGTCCAGATGAACAATGCCATGACCATGTACTACCTCAACAAACAGGGTGGCACGTACTCCCGTCTGCTGTGCAAGGAGGTGCTGCGCATCTGGACCCTCATGGGCCGACTGGAGATGGATCTCCTAGACATCCATGAGGCAGGAGCCTCGAACCATCTGGCGGATGCTCTCAGACGTCTAGGCCAGACATCCCACAAGTGGTCTCTTCATCCAGAGGTAGCTTACAGCCTGTTCTCCTGTTGGGGCAAACTGATGGTGGACCTATTTGCCTCCAGGGAAAACACCAAGATGAGGCTGTTTCATGCCCACCCCCCTCAACAGGGCTCGCTGCAGGGGGATGCCTTCTCGAGGCCGTGGACCCCAGGCCTCCTCTATGCCTTCCCTCCATTTTCCTTGATCCACAAGGTGCTCCTCAAGGTGAGGAGGGGCAAGGCGAAGGTGATCCTGGTAGCCCCAGACTGGCCACACCAGTTCTGGTATCCAGATCTCCTCAGCCTTAGCTGCAGGCCCCCGGAGCAGCTTTGTACATGCCCGGACCTGATCTCTCTCAATCAGGGGAAGGTATTCCATCTGGACCTTCAATCCCTGCACCTCACAGCCTGGTACTTGAGCGGCTAGAGTTCCAGGCTTTGGGTCTTTCTGAAGATGTCTACACCATGGTGGAGGCATCTAGAAAGGAGTCGACCAGGAAATGTTATGCCTTCAGATGGAAAAGGTTTTCCATTTGGTGTCAGGGCAAGGGCCTGGACCCTTTGTCCTGTCCAGTGGCTAACATTCTCGACTAACTTTGGTCTCTTTCCAAAGGGGGTCTACGGTCATCGACCCTTAGGGTGCACCTGGCAGCCATCTCTGCTTACCGGGCATGGGCCAGTTAGATGACGTTGGCACAGGAGACAGTAGTCAGGCACTTTTCAAAGGCCTGGATCACATATCCCCTCCGATGCGTGAACTTCCACTTCCGTGGGATTTACTGCTGGTACTGTAAAAGCTCATGGGCAAGCCATTCGAACCCATGCACAAGTGTGAGTTGTCTCACTTGTCATGGAAGATGGCCTTCCTGGGGGCTATCACGTCTGCCAGAAGGACAGGGGAGCTCCAGGCACTTTCGGTGGACTCTCCCTTATCTGGTCTTCCACAGGGACAAAGTTGTCCTGTGCCCCCACCCGAAATTCCTTCCAAAGATGGTGTCAGAGTTTCACCTTAACCAGGTGCTGACTCTGCTGGTATACTAACCTAATTACACCTTGGAGGCAGAATATAGACTCCATACTTTGGACATGAGATGTGCTGTCTCCTACTATAAGGAGAGGACAGCGGAAATTCGGGGAGAGGCTCACCAGCTGTTTTGTCACTTACGCTGAAGCCGCTTCTGGCAGACCTGCAGTGAAGCGGACTATTGCAAGATGGATTACATCCTGCATAGGTCTGTGCTATGAGTTGTCGGACAAGCAGACTCCCAGAGGGATAAGAGCTCATTCTACCCGCCATACTGCTGCATCGGTGGCTGCTTCCAGGGACATCCCTATCCAGGAAATCTGTCAGGTTGCTACCTGGAAGTTGGCAAACACCTTCATTACCCACTACCACATCGACCTTGAGTCACACCAGGATGCTGGTTTTGTGGCCTCCAATCTCTGTTCCCTAAATAGGGGGTGTGCGCCTTGCCTCCCTCCTCCCAGAGAACTGCTAGGAGTCTGCCAGTAAGTGTGGATGAAAAAACATATCCACGATCCTAGAAGAACAGGTTATTCACCTGTAACAGTAGATCTTACTTCAAGAGGGCTCTTGTAGTAGGTAATTACATATAGGAGTGAAGCTGGCAGGCGTCAGGACCTCACAGAAAAATTTCTAACTAGGAGTCTCTGGCGGGGGACCGCCCCCACGTCAGGTGACCGACGTCATGCGATGTCAGTATAAAGGGGTGGTTCCCCACACCTGCCTTCCAGTTCTTTCCCACTGTTAGCTTGTGAAAGCACCTCGTGGTTTAGTTCAGCTGCTCGTCAATCTGTCGTCGGTAGTTTTGCTGCCGTTTTTTCTTCGATTTCTCGAATTTTTTGTCAGTTTCTCTGCGGTGTATGTCATCCCCTACACCCTCCAAGCACAAGAATAAGTGCAACTCTTGCGGCCCCCAACTCCCACACAAGAACGAACACTCCCAGTGTCTCTTCTGTCTGAGCCTGGATCACCCCGTGGAGAAGTGCCAGTATTACCTGAAGTTCAATGCTGCCACCCACAGACGGAGGCAGCAGTCCCGGGAGGCCTACATCCTTAAAAAGGAAATGACCTCCATGGAAAAGGAGCTGAAGAAGCATTGTCAGGTCTCAACTTCACCAGAGGGTCTCCGTAAAAAGAAAGACAAGGAGAAGCACCAGGACTGGGACTCCTCTTCCTTGGCCACTGCAACTTCAGCTGGAGTCACCGTGCTCAAGGAAACCGCTCCATGACAGCCATCTTGGAGGCTTCCAAGCCGGCGTCGACCCCCCCCCGGTCTGGTTCACGCTTGGGCCCTTCGGTGCCTCCAGGTCGGGAGGTGTCCACTCCCGCAAGGCTGCTGGCTCTCTGATGTCCACCTGGAGAAGGCCGCTAAGTCGCTTGACCCTTCGGGGCAGCGCACGGCCCCTAAACCGCCCGACCAGGCCACGCCCCCATTGCGACCTGCCTCGGGCGCTGGCTCCACTAAGTCGGACGATGGCTCATCCGACGTCCACCTGGACCCCACCAGTAAGGCGAACGTTGTCCCTTCTGACGGTCGCACGGCGTTGGAGCCGACGCCAGACCCTGATGTTCAGTCCACCGTCCATGGCTCCCCGCAGCATTTGCTGCCCTCCGAGGCCCCAGCATCTCCTCAGCTAGACCCTGGGTGAAATCGAGGATGCAGGCATGCTCCCGTCAGGTCTCCCTCCCGCTGGGCCGGACTACCTGACGTCGGTCCCTCGGACGACGGCGCCGACACCTGTCTTGCCCGGCGAGCATCCCTCCTGGATGTCATCCCTACACCGAGCTTGCCACCCACCGGGTCTCGTTCGGGCCCGCTCTCTGGGCCTTTCGGGCCTTCTGCTCCGCAGACCCCCGTCCTCCTGATATCTGACCCCATCCTATCTGATGCTGTCATACCTGGGGCCGCAGTATCCGACGTCCCAGTACCCGAGGCCAGCCTATCCAACGCTGCAGTACACAGTGCCTCAGTACCAGATGCTGAGTTACCCGCCGTCGGGGTATGGATACGTGCTGTACGGATACCCTCAGTATCCGTATCCCCCTCCTCCTCCACCGTCCCCTCAGCCGCCGGTGGATTTGAAGGAGACTCTAGCTTCCTGGTGGGCTGAGGCCAAGGCTCAGCCCACCAGGGAGGTAGAGAGCCATCTTCTGATGCTGGTCCCGGTTCTGGACCCCCTACGTCGGAGACAAGAGACTCCCTCCCCACCTCTGGATTCCAGAGGCAAGCCCTCTGGTTCCAGGGTGGGGCAGGATACGCTTCCTCGGGGGCTTCCCAAGGGGTCCGTTCCTCCCCCGCGTCAGGAGGAGGAGTCTTCTTCCTCTTCACCCTCCATGGACACTTCAGATGATTCCGATGGTCGTTCTGACTTAGACGACGAGCCCCGCTCTCCAGATTAGCCCCGGCCGAGGACTCCTCTGAAGTCTCCTCCGGAGGATCCTTCTTTTACGGAGTTGCTGCGCAAAATCCAGGATGTTCATCAGTGGTATTCCTTGGAGCCAGATCCACAGCGTAAGAAACTCGCTGCGCACCTGGATCTGCCCAAGATCGCTCTGACCCTGGTGCCACCCTGGATTGAGCCTCATGCCGATCTTGTTTCCACTATTTGGAAGCAACCGTCGCCATTAGCCCCCCTTCCTAGGAATTCGGATAGGCTTTATCAGACTCCCGAGGGTGTCAACTCTTTGAATTCACACCCTCAAGCTGATTCGGTCGTGATCAGCGCCACTTATGGCCGGACAACTAACCACAAGCACTTGAGCTTGTCACCACCCAACAAGGAATCCCGCCTTCTGGACCAGTACAGGAAGAAGGTCTACGCTTCTTCCACTGGGTATTAGGGCCCTGAATTATGTTGTTCATATGGGGGAATTACCAGAAGGTGATCCTTAGCGAGATGGAGGCTAAATTGGACTCCCTTCCTGAGTCTCAGATGAAGCAGGAAGTGGCGGATCTAGTCCGGTCTGTGTGTTCGGCCAGTCAGCACATGCATCGTGCCACGTACGACGCAGTGGACGCTGCTGGTAGGAGCTCGGCTTTCGCCGTGGGTTTGCAGCATCATGCCTGGCTCTGAGTATCAGGTTTGATCCCAGAGGTGCAGTCTGCTATCCAGGATATGCCCTTCAGGGGTTCAGTGCTGTTCAGTGCCGATGTCAAGGACATCATCATCAATCTGCAGGAGAAGGGTACTGCACTTAAGTCGGGCCCCTCCGGCTGCCAAGCCCCCCTACCCAAAAAAGCAGCAGGGGCTTCAGCTATGATGCTGCCTCATACCTCCTGACTCCTTTCCTCTCCCACTGCCTCTGGGCCTTCCAGAGGAACCGGTAGGAGGGAGATTCTCCCTTCATCTTCCAGGTTGGGAGAGGATAACTACGGACTGTTGGGTGCTCCAGCTGATCGCAGAAGGGCACTCAGTAAAGTTTCTTCGGAAACCTCCTCAAACCCCCCCCCCAGGTCATCTTACTCCCCAGAACATCATCTTCTGGTCCGGGAAGAAATATCCTCTCTTCTTTTGAAGGAGGCAATAGAGCCTGTACCCCTACACCTTTAGGGTACGGGCTACTACTCCCATTTCTTCCTGGTCCCGAAGAAGTCAGGAGAGGTGAGGCCAATTCTCGACCTCAGCTCCCTGAACTTGTGTGTGGAGTACAAAAGGTTCAGGATGCTCTCTCTGCAGAGTCTTCTGCCCCTCCTTCAGCCGGGACAGTGGCTGTGCGCTCTGGATATGCAGGATGCTTACCTGCATTTCCCTATTCGCCCTTCCCACCACATATACCTGCATTTTGCTTTTCAGGGGGAACCCTACCAGTTCAAGGCCCTCCCATTTGGTCTTTCCTCAGCACCCTGAGTTTTTACCAAATGCCTTTCAGTGGTAGCGGCCTACCTGCATACCCAAGGGGTGCATATTTTCCCGTACCTGGATGATTGGCTCCTGGCGGCCTCATCCAGGGAGGAACTCCTGCATTTCCTTTCCCTTACCCTGCAGGTTTTTGCCTGCCTGGGTGTTACCGTCAACCAGGCCAAGTCCCACCTGATCCCGTCCCAGAGGCTCCAGTTTATCGGGACATTCCTGAACACGACCTCCGGCATGGCTTTTTTGCCACTGGACAGGGTGGCCTCAATCCAGGCTCAGGTCAACCTGTTGTCCAGCCGCAGGTGGGTCAGTGCCAAGTTGGTCCTTCACCTCCTCAGGCTCATGGCGGCTGCTATTCCGACAGTCCCTCGTGCTCAGCTCCACATGAGAATCTCTCAGTGGATGTTTCGGTGTCAGTGGGATCAGCTGGTGGATGACCTAGATCAACTAGTCCTGGTCTCCAACCCTATGGCTCAGGACTTGCAATGGTGGGCGGTTCAGGAAAACCTTTGCCGGGGAGTTCCCTTCTACCTTTCTTCCTCCCCCAGACACTGACCACAGACACCTCGGGAGAAGGTTGGGGAGCCCATCTCGGACCTCACAGTACCCAGGGCTCCTGGTCCCAGCTCAAAAAATCTCTCCACATCAATGTTTCAAGCTTCGGGCCATGCTATATACTCTTCAGGCTCTGCATCTTTATTTGCTTCCTGGGCATCTGGCTGTCCAAACGGACAGCATCTGTGTAGTCTGGTACGTCAACAAACAGGGAGGAACTTGTTCTTACCCTCTTTGCAGGGAAACAGTGCGGGTTTGGGAATGGGCAGTGCAGCACAGCCTTCACCTCACGGCCATTCATGTCCCAGATGTCGAGAACACGTTGGCAGACCACCTCAGTCGGTCATCTGCTCATGCACACGAGTGGGAACTAGATCATGGGGTAGCAGGCGACATCTTTCTATGCTGGGGAACCCCCTCAGGTAGACCTGTTTGCGTCTCCTCTCAGCGCAAAACTTCCCACCTGCTCGTTCGCTCCAGGGTGCGGCATTTTTTGGAGAGACGCTCTGTCTCTAGACTGGAAGGGAAGATTCGTCTATGCCTTCCCCCTGATCCCCTTGATTCCAAGGGTCTTACAGAAACTCAGCTTGGAAGGAGCTCGTATGATTCTCATCGCTCCTTTCTGGCCCAGGCAAGTTTGAGTCTCTCTTCTGCAACAGTATTCAGAGGAACCTCTGCTTCCTCTTCCTCTGTCGCAGACTTTGCTGACCCAGGATCAGGGGACCCTGGTCCATTCAGGCCTCAAGTCCCTTCACTTGCACGCATGGCTCCTGCAGACATAGCTCAAGCCCGATTCGGGGTTCTCCCCTGGTGGCTGAGATTCTAGTGGAGGGCAGGAAGCCATCCACTAGATCTACCTATGCCATGAAATGGAAATGGTTCTCTATTTGGGCAACTTCCAAAGATTTTGACTCTTTCTCGTGCTCTGTTTGGTGGCTTCTGGATTACTTGAGACACCTCTTTGATCTGGGTCTCAGTCATTCCTCTCTGAAGGTTTACATGGCGGCCATATCGGCATACCATGTTCCTTTTGGGGACAGGACGTTTGCCCAACTGGAGGTCTCCAAGACCTTCCTTAGAGGGGTCCTCCACTTGAGACCCCCATTCGGGTTCCTGCCCCCTTGGGATCTGAATTTTATCCTTCAAAAGCTTACTCTGCCTCCTTTCGAGCCAGCAACCTCAGCAGATCTGAAGTTCCTCTTGTGGAAGACTCTCTTCCTTGTGGCCATTACTTCTGCTCAAAGGATTTCCGAGCTTCAGGCCCTGATGTGTAAAATCCCGTATTTGATTTTTCACAAGGAACATGTGGCTCTGCGTACCAACCCTAAGTTTCTCCCCAAGGTGGTAGCAGAATCTACGCTGAATCAATCCATAGAGTTGCCTGCTTTTTTTACGCAGCACTCCAATCAAGGGGAGTACCTCTTGCATACTCTGGATGTTCACTGAATTCTGAGATACTACACCACCAGGGCGAAGGATCTCAGAAAGACTGATCAAGTGTTTGTCTCTTTTGCTCGCAAAAGAGAAGGCAATGCTGTCTCCAAGCAATGCCTATCTAAATGGTTGGCTCATTGTATCACTTTTGTTATGACAAGTACCACAAGACCCTGCCGGGTCAAGTCAGAGGCCACTCCACCAGAGGGGTTGCTGCCTCCACTGCTTGTTTCAGGAATGTGTCAGCGGCAGACATCTGTGCAGCCGCTACTTGGACTTCTGTCCATACCTTTTCAAAACACTACAGTTTGGACATTGCCTCTTGCCATAGAGCGGGCTTCGGGTTGGCTGTTCTGCAAGGTCTTCTTTCCTAAGACCGTCACAGCCAGAGGATCTGTGTATGAGTAGTTTCCTCCTCCCGTGAGCTTCTCTTTGTTCCAGACTGCTTGGGACTCAGTCCTATATGTAATTACCTACTGCAAGAGCCCTCTCAAAGTAAGATAGTACAGTTACATAAGAACTTACCGTAACAGTAGATCTTCGACAGAGGCTCTTGCAGTAGGTAATACTTTCCCGCCCTCCACCCCACCTTAGTTTTATCAGCTCCTTTTCCAGGGTGGGAAATATCTGTTTCAAACAACTTGAAGTCTTGCTGTATTCTGACAAGTGCAGTTAGCCGCAGCCTTTAAACTGCCCCCGGAGAACAAAGGGTTAACCTTTCTATGCAGAGCATAGAATGCTGAGCTCGAGCTTGGTTGATGTCTCTGTCTGTTTCCCTTTGAAAGCTAACCGTCAGATTCTTTACTCCGCCTCACTGCACAGTCGCTCCGGAGATTTCTCCTGCAGCTCGGTTCGAAAGTCGGTTTAAGCGTCGTTTCTTCGTTGGTTTCTAACCGAAAAAAGTTTCCCACATAGTCAGTTCAGTCTCTGTCTGTGGTACCGTGAGTACTAGATAGGTTTTGTACTGTGTTTCTGTGTGGAACTTGTAAAAAGTGTGGATCGGTTCGGACCTCGATTCAAACTGCCAAATTTGCAAGAATTTTCCCAAATCTACCCTGGAAAAGAGATTAGGTAGACTGAGGGAAAAGGAGGCTGAGAAGTCCGCTTACCCGGATGGCCAGCCCGGTTCGGTTCCGACCGAACCAGAAGGAGTGCCCTCTGACCAGGGCAGTACTTCTTCGGGTAAAAGGAGAGCCGATCCCCGAGGGGTCTGTTCCAACAAAAAGAAAGCGAAAAGAAAAATCGTCTGGTTGGGATCCAGATGTCCATGTTCCAACCACCGAAGAAATAGCCAGAGCGATTCGGATTGTGGAATCGCTTTGCCTGGTTCTGACCGATCCGGCACCTTTTGGCAGGGGCTCGGTTCGGTTGGTTCCCCCTGTTCACGATTATACTTTGGAAGAATTTTATGAACCGGAGTTGGAGGAGGAAGGGGAATTTGATGATGGTGATGGTGAAAGTCTAGATGAGCCTGTGGAACCAGACATCTCCCCAGACAGACCTTCAGGTGTATCCCCTCCTAGGCTTTCTGAGCCCCCTTCCCACTTTATGTTCTACAGAAAGGTGGCTGAGACCCTCCAACTTCCTATGGAAGAGGCACTGGAGGTTCAGGAGGAGCCTGATTATGTAGAAATGATGGACATCCCAGAGTCCAGGAGACTGTCTATTCCCCTCCACAAATCTTTTGGGAAACGGACACAAAAAATTCTGAAGTCTCCCAATTCAGTACCTCCTGTGGACAGAAGAATGGACAAGAGGTATACAGTCTCAGGCTCAGAAACAGAGTTTTTATACCACCAATGCAGCCATGTTGGGGTTGTGCAGGCTGCTTCCTGTGATAAGGCAAGCATTCCCTTGGCTTCACACCCCCCAGACAAAGACTCTAGGAAGGTTGATGCCATGGCAATAAAGCTGTACATGGCATCTTCCCTGGGACTCAGACAGGCAAATTACATGGCCTATACAGCCAGGTACCAGAAGTCCAGGTGGGACACTGTACTGGCACTGGTGAAACAGGCCTCCCCACAGCTAGCCAAGGAGCTGGAGGCGGTGGCTGCAGATGGGATTGAGGCATCTAAAGTTCAGTTTCATGCTGCTGTGGACTCTAATGATGTGTCATCAAGAGTCATGGCTACATCTGTGGCTCTTTGGAGAATGGCTTGGCTCAGATGTACTAGCCTCTCGCAGGATACCCAGGCTAAAGCCATGGATTTTCCTGTAGTGGGTAATTCTCTGTTTGGGGAGCAGACAGAGAATTACATGAAGAAAATGGACGAGTACAGGACCACATACAGTAGTGCTCAGGCCAAGGAGAGGCAGGCAGTTCCTCAAAGGCAGCAGTCTAGAGGCAGGGGCAGGCCTTTTCAAAGACCTTTTTACCAAGCACAGGCCTCTTCTTCCTTTTCACAGAGGGGTTCTTCAGAGGGAGAGGCAGAAGGGGGATGAGCAGGGCTGCATCCACCCCTCAGCCTAAAGCCCCTGCCAAGCAGACAACCTGATGGGCTTGCCCGGGTCAACTCTCCTATTCCAGTAGGGGGGCAGGCTGGCTTACTTTCTCCAGGACTGGATGTCTATTACATCAGACAAGTGGGTCCTGGAAGTGGTAAGCCAGGGACTGGTTCTCAGCTTCAAGAAATTTCCAAAGATGAGAGCCAGATCTTTTCCACCTGCAAATCTCTCAGAAACCCTTGCCCAAGAGGCAGAGGTTTCTTCTCTTCTGGCCTTAAGAGCCATAGAGAGAGTACATACCCTACAATGGGGCAAAGGGCTGTACTCCAGGTGCTTCTTGACCCCAAAAAAGACAGGGGAGTAGTGACCCATCCTAGACCTAAGATGTCTAAACAAACATCTTTTAAAACCAAAGTTCAAGATGGTAACTCTGGGAATAATCCTTCCCTCTCTAAGGCCAGGGTACTGGCTAGCCTCCCTGGACCTCAAAGATGCCTACTTTCACATTCCCATCAGGTGCTCCCACAGAAAGTACCTCAGGTTCGAGTTGCCTTCAGGCCACTATCAGTTCAGAGCAATGCCCTTTGGCCTAACCTCAGCCCCAAGGGTTTTCACAAAGTGCCTGGCAGTAGTCGTTGCCTTTCTAAGAAGTCAAAAGATTTCCATTTTTCCATATCTGGACGATAGGCTAATAGTGGACCAGTCTCCAGACCAAGTCAAGTCTCACCTGCAAGTGACCCAGCAAGTGCTCACTTCTCTAGGATTTCTTCTCAACCTTCCCAAGTCAGCTCTCGAACCAGTCCAGCTTCTTACTTTTATAGGAGCACAACTGGACACAGTCAGGGCAAGAGCCTTTCTCCCTCTAGAAAGGGCAAGGGCTCTTATGGAACTAGCCTCTTCCTTCAGCCTTCGGGTATCTCGACCAGCAAGGCACTTCCTCTAGCTCTTGGGCCACATGGCAGCTTCAACAGCAGTGGTCCAAGGGGCAAGATTCCAGATGAGGGATATTCAGTTCCATCTGAGAACTTTTGGTCTCAGAGCAAAGATTCACTTACCAAACTGATCCCAGTGACTCTGACCTTGACAATCTAAGACAAGGTGTTTCTTTTGCCACTCAGCCTTGTTCAGTGGTCCTTACCACAGACGCTTCTCTACTGGGCTGGGGAGCCCATCTGGGAGACCTCACTGCCCAGGGGCTGTGGTCCCCCCAAGAATCCCTTCTCCATATCAATCTCCTAGACTTGGGCTCAGTCCCCCTGGATGCCCTGATTCTGAATTGGGAAGGGAAGTTTCTGTATGCATTCCCTTCCTTCCCACTCCTGTTCAAAGTTTTAGTCAAAATAAGGTCTCAACCTTGCAAAGTGATTCTGATTGCTCCAGATTGGGCCAGACAGCCCTGGTACCCCCTGTTGCTGTCCCTAGCAGTCCATCTTCCCTTGTCTTTTCCCAGGAATTACAAACTGTTAACATCCTCTCAGGGGAGGATTTGGTACCCCAATCTCCAGTCTCTCAATCTCAAGGCATGGCTCTTGAAGAGTTAGAGTTTGCAGATTTGCATCTGTCTCAGGGGGTTCTGGATAGTCTCAAAGCTTCTCGAAAGCCCTCCACCAGAAAGACTTATAACTCCAAATGGAAGAGATTCAGCATTTGGTGTTCTAAGAAGCATATTTCTCCAGATACTGCTGGATTGCCTACTGTTCTGGATTATATGGTCCATCTTAATGGGCTAGGCCTCAGACCAGTTACTCTTAAGGTACACTTGTCAGCTGTTTCTGCGTTTCTCTCTGTGGGGAAGTCTTCCTCACTATCCTCTCACCTGTGTTCTGTAAATTTTTTTTTTTTGTATATTTTTATTGATTTTGTAAGAAAGGTCACAAAACAATATGTTACATAGGTGAGTAACGCAACATTATAAGATATAGAAGTTACAAGTACACACATGGATAAGTACTCTCCCCATTCGTTACTTCAAGGGGGAAATAACAATAATACCATATTGCAATTATAAAGGTAGTCCCATAACTTGCAGCTTAAACAGAAGTATCCACGAGCACCTCCCTGCAAGACTAGAATCCAGTCTTGCAGTGCTCCCAGTGTTTCATCTATAGTTAAAAGAAAAAAACAGAGCTCTGACAAGTACCTTCTCAATTCCCATTAAATAAACCCACTCCTCATTTTAGACAATAGTTGAAACATCCTTTCTTATACCCTAGCATGTACATCTAAAAAGAACCTGCATCATGTAACATACATATAGAAACATTCTTAAGCTAACATATTAACAGAACTTAATGTTAGGATCCCTCAGTTTGTTGCCTATCTTTAACTGGATAAAATAGCAAGCCCCAAAGAGTCTGAGGCAAGACAGTCCAGTTAGCCAGCATATCAGGTCTAATTTTTTTTTTTTTTAGTTTTAGTTGACCGGGTAAGTGCACTAGACAAATCCTGCCTATTTTCAGGCACGACCCGGGGGAGGGGGGATACAGATGAATGCCAACTGACCTTGAACCAGATTAAGCTGTTGGTCGTATTTTAATAGAAAGCCAGGCCCCAAACCCCAGTTCCCACTTAACTTACAGTACCCGAGAGTCTATAGTGGAAATTCAGTCTCCCTCTTCTGAGGACAACTCTTCGTCAGCCACAGGTTCCGATTCCCTGTCCAACAACTGAAGAAATTTATCCACATCACCAGGTTCGTTAAACTGGTACTTTTTCTCTCTCCACACGACCCGCAATCTTGCAGGAAACAAGAGCTGATGTGGTATTCCCATCTGTCTCAAACGACCTCGGACGCCATCAAATGCTCTCCTTCTCTGCCTAGTACTGTACGAAAGGTCTGGGAAGATGCTTTAGCGATCTGATCCATATTGCAGAGATCTCCGTCGGCGAGCCACTGCCAGACCTCTGTCCCGGTCTCCCACATTTTGGCATATAATGAGCACATTTCTCGGGACCTGCGAGTTAGCCATGGGTCTGCGGGGGGAGATCTGATAGGCTCGTTCGATAGATATCTGGGGATCCTCTTCGTCTAATCCCAAGATAGAGGGCATTAGGGCTCGGATAAACATTAGACAATCATCCCCTTCAGCTTGTTCCAAGAGCCCCAACACATGGAGGTTCCTCTCACGGGCCTGGTTCTCAACCAGTTCCAACCGTTGACGAAGCAATCCATTCTCCTTAATTAGTTTAGTAGTTGCTTCACAGGCCCGCAGCACAGAACCCTCAGTCTTTTGCACAGTATGCTCGCAATTGTCCATTCTAGTTTCTACCTCCAAAACTCTGGGTGTTAAAGCATCCAATTTTTTATCTATATCCTGTATGGACTTCACCAGTTGGTTTAAGGTAGCCTGAAGAGTGCCAAGAGAGGCCCCATCCACATCGGATCTCCCTACTTCCATCTGTTCAGCAGGCCTCTCAGCTCGTGGCTGTGTAGACTTCTTGGGAGCAAAAAAGTCTGGTGTTGCAGCTGCATTTCTGTGATTTTTGCCCATAATTATGTCCCTGGGGTATTAGCAATCCTGAGAGGATTAAAACCGAGTGGAAAAACCAGTTTATAAAATAAAATAAAAAACAAAGTTAGTGCAATCTAGCCAGAGCTCTGTGTATTTGCTGCTTCCAATAAGCTGCTCAGCAGCGCCCCCACTGTAAATTTTTTAAAGGATTTCTTCACACCAATCCTCCTTTTAGAGACCCTGCCCCTGCCTGGGATTTGAATGTTTGCATTGCTCAACTTATGCAACCCCCTTTTGAGCCTCTGTCCTCAGCAGAGCTTAAGTACTTGACTTGGAAAACTGTGTTCTTGGTAGCCATTACCTCTGCCAGGCGTTTCAGTGAATTGCAAGCCCTGTCAGTGGAACCTGATTTTATCTCCTTTCACAGGGATAAAGTGGCCTTAGAACTAATAGAAGGTTCTTGCCCAAAGTGGTTTCAGACTTCCATTTAAACCAGTCTATATGTCTTCCTGTTTTCTTCACTGATCATTCTTCCTCAGGAGAGAGGAGGCTACACAGTTTAGATGTTAAAAGAGCCCTTAGTTACTACGTAGAGCGTACCAAGGGTAACAGGTTTGACTACCTCCAGTTGTTCCTCACTTATGGAGAAGTAGGAAAGGGCAAACCTGCCACCAAGAGATCTATTGCCAGGTGGATTGTGTCTTGTATACAATTCTGCTATGAAAAACTGGGGAAAAACTCCACCCTCAGGCCTGAGGGCTCATTCCACAAGAGGTACAGCTGCTTTCCTGGCTGCTGCCAGGGATATCCCTCTCTTAGAAATTTGTCAAGCAGCCACCTGGAAAACAGTCCATACCTTTACCAAGCATTACTCTCTGGATATCCAGGCTAGGAGTGATGCTCGGTGACATCACAGTACTTCAGAGCCTATTCCCAAGTAGGTTCTGTCCTTCTCCGTGGAGTACTGCTTGGTAGTCTGCCTTGTCAGAATACAGCAAGACTTCAAGTTGTTTGAAGAAAAAATTACTCACCTTAGTAATTATGTTTCTTCTATTGGAGTCTTGCTGTATTCTGATCTTCGTCCCCTGCCTCCCTCTCAGAACCTGTTTTGGGAAGTGGGTGGGCAGGTGCAGTGTTGCACCTCAGGGGTGCTTTTTCACACCCTCTTCTTGTATGGGTGTTTATTTTGTTATATTCCTGTTTGGGTTTTGAGTTTTGGGTTTCCTGACTTGAGTCTTCTTTTGGTAGTCCAAAACTTTTTGTTGCCAGTTGGCTATTAAAAATATTGTTTTACAATTTCCACATAGAATACTATTTGAGTGTTGCTCGTAAGAATCTGATGGTTAGCTTTCAAAGGGAAACAGACAGAGACATAAGCCCAGCTCGAGCTCAGCATTCTATGCTCTGCATAGAAAGGTTAACCCTTTGTTCTCTGGGGCAGTTTAAATGCTGGGGCTAACTGCACTTGTCAGAATACAGCAAGACTCCAATAGAAGAAACATAATTACTAAGGCGAGTAATTTTTTCTTCTCTCTCATCTTGCGTTTTTGGCCTTTGGCGGGCAAGAACTGGAAGGCGGGATGGGGGACCGGCGATTTATACTGATGTCGCATGACGTCGGTCACCTGATGTGGGCGCGGTCCCCCGCCAGAGACTGCTAACTAGAAATTTTTCTGTGAGGTGCCGATGCCTTCCGGCTTCAGTCCTATAAGTAATTACCTACTGCAAGAGCCTCTCTCGAAGATCTACTGTTATGGTAAGTTCTTACAAAGCTGTACTTTCAAACAACATGAAGTCTTGCTGTATTCTCTGGGGCAGTTCAAGTGATGGGGCGAGAATACAACAAGACTCCATTAGAAGAAACAACATTACTATGGTAAGTAATTTTTTCTTCTAGGAGTGGTATGTGTTGATCTTATCTGTGTCAATCTTCACCATTCATCACCTTTGGGTATATGACCGGAGGTCATGACCCCACGGGATCTCTTTCTTTCTTTTTTTTTTTGTTTTGGTAGGCAGAGCGATGCACCTTCGCCACCGGGCTGTCCCCGAGGCCAACGATCAGTGGCGCTGCGGGTTTGGCCATTAGGTGCTGTCGACCACTTGCCTGCCAGTTCTTCATCTCCCGCCATCGAGGTCGCCTCTTGGGAAGCTCTAGAGAACTTCAGGCCTACTGCCTATGCAGTTGCAGTAGCAATTTTCTGACTATTCTTTAGGTGCTACATTCTGTCAGTTTCTTCCTGCCGGTTCTAGTTGCCACACTTTCGACGTAGCTTGGTAAGACCTTTCCAATTATTTGTATTTCTGGCAACGTCGGAGTCTGTATTGGTGTTTTTCCCGTGGTCATGTCACAGGTTGGAGGGCAAGAAGACTTCAAAGATGGGATGGCCCCCATGCGACGCAGCCCTTGCAGTCGAATTTTCCATCACCGACCAGCACGACCGCTTGTCTTCACGGTCTTGGCCCGCTCATGACATGGATTTGTGCAATACCTGTTTCTCCATGGACCACGGGTCATCGAGCAACGCGCGTGGAAAGTGGGGCGAGTTCCGCCGACTTTCGGGGGTCGGGCGCGCACTTGTCAGGCCAAGCCACATACTCTCGGCCTTTCCTCCATGTCTCCTCCTGGTTCTATACAGACTGAGAGGAGGGAGCCTCAGCTTCTAGTAGCCTGGCCGTCGCTGAGGCTCCTTCCATGGTGCAGGAGGCCCACTCCGCTCCTTTCAGGGGGCGAGCGGGAGGCACCGCCAAGGCAATCGCCCCTTCGAGTGAAGGCTCCCCCGGTGTCAGACCCATGGTTCGCAAGGCCCGGGTCGAGCGCCATCCTCCGTCACCATCGGGTCAGCGCTAGCCAGCCTCAGCACTGTTCGCAGTGCCGTGTGCCCTGACAGAGCCATCATCAGCGCCGGTTTGTCACTTGGCGCCGTGGCTGCTGTCAGCACCGTTCGCACCACCGATAGTGCTAGCAGTGCCATGGGAGTCTCTACGGTGCCATCTTTGTCCTCTTCTCACCTCGGTGCCGTTCGCGGTGCTGAGGTTGAGCACGGCGCTGTGTCCAGCTCAGGACACGGCACTGTGGGGGCTTCAGAAACTGCTGTTGGTGCGGTCATTGGCACCGCCCTGCCCTTGGTGCCGTGGAGCTGGGCTGCACTGTCCGCTGCACCGATGGCACCGTCAGAGCTGTTGTCAGTGCTGTCCCTGCCCTTGGTGCCGCTCGCGGTGCTGTGGGGCCGGACGGCGCCGTGACTGGTCCTGACTACGGGACTGCTGTTCAGGCCGGGGCTGTATCCTCTGCAGATACCGCTTGCAGTGCTGTGAGGGGCACTAGCACTGGCTCAGGTGTGGTCTCGGTTTCTGGCACCCCATTTGGCAAGGATGGCAGCGGGCGCCCTCCTACGGTCTGGCACAGGGCCTCGGCCTCTACCTCTTCGGAGGCGGAATCGGACTCTGAGTCAGACGAGCAGTCTGACTCCTTGGGGTTGACTGTTGGGGTGGGCAGCCCAGTAGTGTCTTCGACAAGCCGGAGTCATCCCCCTTCTGAAGTGCGGTCGGTGGCTGCCGAGACTGGGGTCAGGGATGCTGACCAGCGGGCAGTGGTGCAGGCCACCATTGCTCTGCAGCCTGGTCTTGGTGGATTCACTGACCCCTCAGCAGTGGTACCCCTGACTGTGGTGTGCCTGGATCACCCAACTTTGGGACCAATCAGAGCACCTATGGGAAGGGAGGGTACTGTGCCCTAGGTAGCTCCTTCAGGTGCTGGCCAGGGCTGTCAGCTACCTAGGCTGGTCCTCTCAAGGAGGAGGGCTCTCTCAGATTCCATGGGGTCGAGGGGCTTGGGGTCTGCATGGCAACCTTTTTCTGGGGCCCACCTGGGCTCTGGGAGAAGCCATAGTGCGAATCTCTGCTCTTCCTCCTCGATCTCTTTGAGAGAGCCCCATTCTTTTGAGGTAGGGGACCATCCTTCTGGACCTATATGGCCTCAGTCACCTCACAGGGGGGAATCTTCCGGGTGCAGCCAAGGCAGTACCGAAATGGTTGTTCAGCTGTCGGCTGTGGAGTCTTCTGGAGCACCTTCTTCTTCGGGTGCTCTTGGTCCTCTTCCTAGCCCAGGCGGAGATCAGCCAACTTCTCTTCTTGGCTCTGTCCCTATCCCTCTGCCACATTCTTCTGTGCTCCCAGGCATCCTTGGTCCTAGCAGGCCTCTCTCCTGGGAGCAGTTCAGGGCTGTGGCTGCTCGGTTCCCAGTTTACGTCAGGGCAATGGACAGACAGGTTTTTCAACCTCCCCCCGAGCAACCGCCCTCTGAGCAGTCAGTGCCCTCCAACTCTTCATCCCCCTCTTCTGGGGGAGAGGAGCCTTCTGTCCACATCTCTCCAGCCGCTGATCTCACTGAGTATCAGAGTTTCCTCATGAGGATGTTGGAGGACTTGCACCTCAGCCCTGCCATTTTAAGCAATTCAGAGCACTCGACGCACGTCTTTCTAGGCGATTTCAGTGAGGACACCCTTGTGGTGCCCCCCTGGCCTGCTCCCTTTTGGGAGGCATCACTGCGTTCCTGGCAGTGGCCCTTCTCCAGAGTTCCTGCCCCTAGGGACCTCTGCCAGTGGTATTTCGCCCCCCCCGGAGTCTCTAGGTTCCATGCCTCATCCACAGTCCAGATTGATGCAGCTGGACACTCCCAATGGATTTCGCACCTTTCACTGTGACCAGCCCCCAGATCAAGGCTCCTCAGATTTTGACTTCTGGGGTAGGAGGGCTTTCTACTTGGCACGGTTGTTGCTTTCTATTTCTGCACATCAGGCCCACTATGCAGCCTATGACAGGTTCTTGTGGTCCAGGCTGGGTCAGCTCCTAGCCTCGTTGCCTGACACGGAGCAAACCAGGCAAGCCATTGCACTCTCTGCGCATGGCCTGGAGCTAGCAAGGCACCAAGTGAGGGCATCTTATGATGCCAATGAGGTAGCTACCAGGGTCGTAGGGACAGCGATCTGCACTAGGCAGACAGCATGGCTGCGTCTTTCCCGGTTGTCACCCTTGGCCCGGCGGAGGGTGATTAACTGTGCTCACCAGAGAACCTATCTTTTCTCCCGTAGAGCGAGATGGTGTTTGTTGGGGCAACTTCCTTCTTTCCCCCTCTGGGGGGTCCCCGTCTCACTCTCCCCATTCTCAGGCCTCTTCAAGCCCTGAAGGTTCTCCCTCTTAGTGTGTCATCCACTGAAAGCTAAGGGACTCTGTCCCTTAGGGTTAAAAGAAAACCCTTTGGGGGCTCGCATCATCTGAGGCAGGATGATTGGTGAAGAGTGACACAGATAAGATATGAAAAATGATGACTCCACTGTAATTATGATCTTTCTGTGTATCTTCACCATTCATCACAATCTCGCCTCCATCCCCTGGGCCTCAGTCTCTGGGTCCCCTCTCTGTGCCCATCTCGACCCTCCTTCTCTGTCAGGAGTGGGGTAAACAGGGCACATGGGGATGATGTTTCATGGAGAGTGTCAGCATGGGGGGCAATCCTTCTCCAGTGCATTAGCTCCACCCCTGTGGGGTGGGAGTTGGCAATTGCCCTCCATTCTCTCCTCCTCCTTGTTCCCGTCTATCTTATTGTCCTTGTCCTTTGGGCTATCCTTTATTATAAAAAAAAAAGCAAAAAAAAAAAAACTTTTTCCTTTTTCACCAAAATCTTTCCTTGAGAGGGTGATGATTCTCTGTGCCCTGTCCTTCTTCCAGAATAGCCTATTCTGCTCAGATGGAGTCTTTGCCAGTCATTCTGTGCCTTGAATTCTGGCAAGAAGCCTTTGGCTACTCCTTGCAGTTCCTATACAGTCTGGAGATGGACTAAGGTCTGAGATGTGGCTTAACCTTCTCCCCTCTCATCCTACTTCCTAAAATCTTTATCCCACCCTACCTCTTCTATTTCCAGAGATTGGGACCCCTCCCAATCCCCTTAGTTTCTGACTTCTCCTTCTTCTTCTGTCCTCTCAGTTGTTATTTCTACTTTTAGTTTATATATTTTTCCCTTTTCTGTCCCTTGGACTTCCTTTTCCCACCCTCCACTCCCTTCCTCTTACCTCCAGTGACTCAGAACTGGCAGACAGACAGAGTCGACAGCCTAATGGCCAGCCCATAAGCCATGCAATGCCAGCCTCAAGGGCGCCGATGAAAGTTATCTGCCTACCCAAAAAAAAAAAAGGAGCTCCCGTGGAGTCATTACCTCCAGTCATATACCCAAAGGTGAGGAATGGTGAAGATACACAGAAAGATCATAATTACAGTAGGTACGTAATTTTCATTTCATCCACACAGACCCACCCTACCTCTCCAGCTGCAGACGCACAACACCTGGCTTCCAGCAGGCTAAGATCTGGTGTCATGGGGCCGGGCCGAGGTATATACCACCCGTGTGGGTGGGAGGAGCCAGCTTGAAGACTTCCAGTGATTCTTAAAGAGGAAAGAAACATGCCAATAAGTGTGGATGAACAACATATACCACTCCTAGAACTACTGTTACAGGTGAGTAACCTGTTCTTCCCTCAGTTCAGGTTTAGAGCTACCCTGCTGATTGGAAGGTGCATTTTGATTAGCAATGTTCTCTAATTAGTTTATGTTGATAGGGGCTTGAATGGAAATGTTACAAAGGGGAATTTGCTTGTCAGAGTCATTAACTAAGGGCATTCTATTCTCTGCTTGGCAAAAGTTAGTAACATTCTTAGATTTGGGAAAAGCTGAGCCAATACTTGCCCTAATGTTTTTTTGAGGGGTCCTCTTATCAGGATTCCTATGTTTCCTTTTCTTCTTGTCATTGGTGGCCTCTGACAAAGGATAATTAGAGGGAGTAGGTTCCTCCCTTTGAAAAAGGGGAGGAAGATTAACCTGGATGCCTCTGTTTTCCCTTGTGGTCGATTTGTCCCTGCTATCTTCTTCTAGAAATATCCTATCCAATCCTTTTCATGTTTCAAAAATTTCCTTAAGATTGACAATCTGGGCTTGATTAGTAGCAACAACAAAATGTAAATTCTCTATTTCTTGTTTAATAGCCCTTAAATTCTCCAGTATAACAATATTGGTGTAATAAGGATTTTTAATAATATCTAAAATTTGATCAGATAAGGAAGATGCCAAGACAAATTTCCCCACAGAAGTAGGGATATCAGCTCGGGTCTTGGGGACATAAGTCTCCTTAGAGGGGTCATTGGTAGAATTCAAAGATCAGGGTGTTTCAATAGCTGTTTTCTCTGGGGAATCATTAGTTAGAATCTTATCTCCAGTTAAGAAGTTAGTAGCAGCTAATTTTTTTAGACCTGATATTGTTTTACTAAGGTCATGTATAACTGAATCAATATTACTTGCTCTATAATGAGAGGGTTGTTTATCAGAGCCTGTATCTGCAGTCTTGTGGGGATGCTTTTTCCTAGAGTCCTGAAAAGAGTTGGATAAAGGGGTACTCTCAGAGGAGAAAAACAAGGAGTGAGAACTAGTTGAATCATGCGAGTGAGAGTATAAATCAGTAGGTACGCAATCAGAATCATAATGAGAAATCTCACTATTGAGAGTATGTATATTCAAAGCAAAGTCAGACATTGAATACATTAAACTAACCTCATTATTAAAATCTGGTGTTGCTGACAATCTTTCATGATGATCTAGTTTTACCGTATCCTCAACATTACTACCAGAGGCAGCCATACTTAATACTGAATCCCCTTTAGAATATCCCTTGGGTCCCACAGAATTTGAGATAACAGTAGGGGTAGAAGTATTTCGTTGTACGAATTTCATGATTTTAGTTTGGCCTTTATTATTTGCCATGTTTTTTTTTACTGGAAAACCCTTGGTGGGAGAGATTTGAATTTGTATTTCCCCTACTGTACCCTTTTTTTTTTTTTTTGCTATTTTCTTTTTATCTCCTTGCTGGCTGACATCCGGAGGGAGCCCTCAGCCCTGTTCCCCGGCATCCACCACCCGGTGCTGACCCGAGCTCCCAGGGCTCCCCCCCTCGGCAGGGCCGGCGGGGTTCCCCAACCCCCACTGAGGACTGGATCCAGTGGGCCAGCGCCATGGCTGGCCAAGAGCGGAGCTTGCAAGGCGCCCTCCACCATAGTGCCACGGCTCTTCCTTTTTCCTGGTTTTTGCCCCAGGAGTTGGGGTATGCAATGACGCACGTGGAGAGGAGCGCGCACGCATCCGCACGTGCTCCCTCCAAGCATCTGCCCCAACTCCTCCCCATTCTATAGCGCAATGCCCTGCTCCCCAGCCTCTGCTAGGGAGGAGGCAAGTGCCAACTACTGAGGACCCCCTTCCCTGAAGAAGGAGAGCAGTCTGTTGGATGCTCAATCTTTCTCCTCCCCTGCCAATCCCCAGTGGCCTGTGCTTGTTCTTGAACACGGGTCGCCGGCATAGTGCGAGACAAGATGACCAGTGCCTCAACGCCACCGGGCCGGACTGTACCCTTGGTTTTAGATTTTTGTTTATCTTTGGGTTTATTTTTTACTACCAACTGAGGGGAAGTAAATGATGTGTTTTTACTGCTTCTAGTAGTAACCATGCTGGATAAATTGCAAAAATATGCAAACATTTCCTCTAATCACCTAGTCCTTGAGTCACAATCCAAGACAAAAACTATTTTCTACTAACTAAATGGAATTTAAACCAATAAGTAATAAACTACTTGAATTGGCTATAAAGTAATATACAAGATGATTCAAATAATTTCAAAGTTTCACTGTAGCTGGAAAGTACTAGCAGTTAATTATTAAGAGTCCCTGGAGCATAGAAACACTGAAGTTAATACTCAGATTGTGCAAAATCTTCAAGTGCCCAGGCTTGTTCTTGTTATTTTTATGTTCTCTTGTTCAGAAGATCTGTTACAAATGTCTCCAGATTGGGTGTAACATGTTGATTGCTGGTATCTTGCAGTAAGAGGGTTTAGTCTGGACAGCATGCACCAAAAAAGTGCAAAAGCTTTGATGCAGTGCACTGAAATTAAAAAAAAAAAAAAAAAATCTTGGACAATAAAATTAAAAATGCCATAACTATAATAATTATAAGAACTGATTTAATTGACACGTAAACTTTTGTAAACAGTTGGTATTTATAAGTTACAAGTATATTGCTAAGTATAGCCTGTATAAAAACTCGTAAAAAAGTGAGCTATTATTAACTGCATTTAAAACTGTATATATATATATATATATATATATATATATATATACTTGAGCTCTGACTGCCCAAGGGCTTAATAAATAGTGACTTTAATTCAATTCATGTAAAACACTATTAATTTTAATCTTGAATTAAATATAACTGCTCGGTGAGGCTGCACCTCGAGTACTGCATCTAGTTTTGGAGGCCACATTTAAAGAGGGACATTAAACTCCTGGAGAGGGTCCAGAGGAGGGCAACCAAAATGATTTGGGGCTTGGGGGACAGGACCTATGAGGAGAGGCTCAAAGAGCTAAATATGTACACATTGGAAGAGAGAAGAGGCCGGGGGGACATGATAGAGGTCTTCAGGTACATGAAGGGGGTAATTAGGGGAGGAGCAGTCAGGGTGCTTCAAAGGAAGGAGGAGGGGGCCACTAGCGGGCATGGGTGGAAGCTGGACAGGGGAAGATTCAGGGGAGAAAGGAGGAGGTGCTACTTCACTGAGAGGGTGGTGGAGCCATGGAATGCGCTGCCTAGGAGGCTGGTGGAGGAAGAGACGGTGGTGGGGTTCAAGAGGGGGTGGGACAGGTACAGGGGAAGGGTTCTGGAAGCAAAATTCAGTGCAGTGAGAATATCCAGAACTGGGAAGGGAGAAGCCAGAGAAAGCGAGGGGGCAGCAAGGTCAGCTCCCAGGGTGGGGACTGACCAAACGAGCAGACGCGAAAGACCGTTAGACCTATTCTGCTGGCATTTTAAGTATGTTACTATGTTAGTAATTAAATTCAAGAGAAAACTTAAATATTTAGTACTTACTCCTGGTGAAAAGAAATAACAAAAGCAAGAGAAAGCTAGTCAAGCCAATTTTTCATTCAGACAACTTCAGCCTAAGGTTTTAACCAAAAGGGGTTTGCTGCGTTTCACAATGTACTCAGGAAAAAATTCCCTAGAAACAACAATCACACAGTCACACAACCAGAAACAAATTAAATTACTTGGCTTTTACTTTATACAGCAAAGCAGAACGAATTTATAACAAATAAAGCATAAATATACCTTTTAAATCACTGACAAAACATATGCAAGCCCAAAGCATGTCTAAACCTGTGGGGGCCCAGAGTCAAAAGAAGCTACCAGCAGCAAGCCTGTGGATATTTTAACCCCCAATTTAACTGGCTTGATTGATTAAATGTTGATGTTATGCTGTAGTTAATCAGGAAAGCCACAAGGTTTAATCAGAATAATCAGCTCCCGATTAATAGGAGTATGCAGTCCTTAATAAGGGTAAACTAGCTCAATAGATCCAGCTCAGTAGTTCAATAAGTCCAGCAAGAGCCTTGTGTGCAACTCTAAATCACCACAACCACCGTAATGAAACAGCAATAAGAAGCAGTAAACCACCATGCAGAAGGGGTGCACGTTCAAATAAAATAATTGAGAGCAGAGAGAACTCTCTGTGTACTTCAATTAAGTATCCCAACTGAGATTCAAATATCTCCTAGACAAGGCAAGCACATACGAGGTCAGGAATGTGCAAACAATATACAACAAAGCCAAAAAGAATCCCTATGAGGCAAACAAATTCTACTGTAATCATAGTCGTTTGCCAACAAACACCATGGGCCTACAAAAATTTGGTGTAGCCCCAGAAGTCAGTGTCAGTGGCTCAGTATGTAGCACACTCGCCTCTGAGGCCAGGAGATCAGAGGGCTGTGGGTTCAGTTCCTACATCTGGCACTTGGGTTAATATCCCAGTACTGACACTGTAGTGCAGCATGAGAGGGGTACTGCACTTCTGAGGTGCCGTCTTTCAGATGAGATGTTAAACCGAGGTCCCATCTGCTTGGATTGGTCGTAATTCAGGTGGATGTTAAAGATCCCATGGCACTTATCGAAAAGAGTAGGGGAATTTTTATTGAGATCAAAACAAAATCACAGCAAATGTGAACAAAACAGTAGTACATTGCACAAAACCATAAAAGGAAAAATGTGAAACATAAATAATTATCAATCCATACAAGAAACCCAAACAGAAAAATACATTTCTAATTACACCCCCCACTCGAAGAGTAGGGAAATATTTGTTAAAGCAAAACAGAATCATAATATTGACAAAAAACACAAGCCAGAAAGAAGTAGTAAATACATATCATAATCCCAACAGAAGAAGAAACTCCTAACTAACCCCCCCCACCCTAAGAGTAGGGAAATTTGTATTAAAGCCATAATAACTCAAAAACAAATCATATACAAATCAGTATTACATCATACAAATTTGTGAAAAAAGGGAAAACAAGAACATAAATAAATATGTCATATAGTAGTCCCAAAACTAAGGAAAACATTCAATACAAACCCCCTTCCCCACCCCACTGAAAGAGCAGGGGAATTTTATGCAAACAAAAAATACATAACAATATATACAGATCAAGAAATAGAGTAAACAAAAACATAAGAAAAAAAAATACAAACCAGAAATAAGTATTAAATCATACAGTACAAAACACAGACAAAATATTGCTAAGCAAAATCCCTCCCCCTTCTCCATGCTAAGAGTAGAGGAATATAAGTGGGGAAAAAAAAACTGAACAATTGTACAACATACCAACTGATTAAAGATAAAAACCAAAAGGAGCATAAAACAAGCATGTCATCACACAATAACCCCAACCGCTACCTACCTCCCTCCCCACTAAAGAAGAGTGGGATACTTTTCCGAGATCCGGTGAAAAACCAAAACAAAACATGCAGAAAGCAGTATAAAGGTAAGAAATACTTCATAATTAAAAAAAACGGTGACCTCCTTCCTAAAAGGAGAAAAGCAAGTAGAGGGAGAAAAAGTAGGTTAATAATCATGGAATCAGGAAGAATGAACCACCCAGTTGCAGGAAATCCAATGGAAAGAACATTTTCTAAAGGGTAAGGACTGTTGCTCATTGTTATATAATGATTGAAAAAAAAGAACTTGTTGAACTACCCCTGCAGGTGTGATATCCTTTTGCTGAAGTAATAAAACACATCTAGCCTGCCACATGTAGTACTTACCAGCCGCAGAAATTATCCTTAAAGTACTAGGATTATAAGGATGAAAGCACTGGGGATACAACCCCAGAATTGCCACCTCATAAGACATGGGGAGTAGGTGAGGCTCTTTCCAAATCACTTGCAAAGCTTGCCAAAAGGCAAGTGCAAAAGGACAGGAAATGAAGAAATGTTCTAAGGTTTCTAGAGTGTCCGTACAAGTAAGCCTTGGACACATTCTATCCGCAACAGCTTTATGTTTAAGTGTTCCTCTGACTCCAAGTCGGCCATGACAAGATAGCCACACTACATCCCACATTTGTTTTGAGAGTCTCTTATCAATGAATTGGAGACGGGCCTCCGAGACCTGTTCTGGAGGGCAGACAGGAAGGGTCAATGGGACATACAATACATCTAGTAAAATAATATTATAAAACGCCTTTCTACTACGTGAAATAACAAACGATTGCGTAATGCTCCATTGATGCAATTTAGTCCAAGGGGGTTTCATAGAGATGGGGATAGTCCTCGTGGTATTTATCATAGAAACAGTCAGTAGACCAGAATCCCATTTGTCCTGAAGGGTAAAAAAACAGTCAAGGAAGATATTAAACCAGGACAATGTTCTAGTAGTAAAAAGCAGTGAAAAATTCCTGTACAAAAAAATACTATGAAAAAAAAACAATGGGATGCAACATTCGGATCCCACCTTGTTCATAATCATAATATGTAAAAATATGTCTAATAGGGTTCAATCTACTACCCCAGAGGCCTTGAAAACAGACATTGAACAGCTGTGGCTCTAGGGAAAAGGGAATTGAAAAAATATTAGCCAAATATAAGAAATGCAGAGTAACAAGAATTTTGAGCAAATAAATCCTTTTCTTCTTAGAAATTGTTTTAAACTTCCATCCTTGTACAATCTGGAGACCCCTAGCTGTTGCCATTTTCCAGTTATAACTAGTGTCATTCTGTACCAAATGTTAAACCCAAAATACAAACCGGCGAGGATGTCATAGGTATATCACAACATGCCATGGAGTGAGGAAGCCGAAATTCAGGATTAATGGAAAAGCAAACACTCTTATCATAATTTAGTTTGGCACCAGATACTATTTCATAAACAGAAAGAGTATGCGTAATTACCGGGAAAGCAGTAAGAGAGTGCACAGTGAGACATAAGTCATCAGCATACGCACTGATGTTAGGAATAGCCCCATAAGCGGCACCCGAATACTGGGAATATTAGGGTGGCGCAAAATAGTCCTAATAAGGGGGTCAATAGAAAACAGATAAAGAACAGGGCTCAGAGGACAACCTTGTCAGACACCTATATGAATAGAAAAGGAGGTGCCAAAACGTTTATTTACAAAGGGTTGAACAGTAGCCGAGGCATAAAGTAGACGAAGCCAACGGGTAAATTCAACAGGAACTCCATAATGGTGCAAGACTGTAAAAAAACAATCATGGCTAACCCTATCAAAAGCTTTCTGCTGATCCAAAGATAAAAGCCATCCAGAGCATTTACCTTTAGAACCCAAATCCATTATATCCCATAAAAACTGCAGATTATGGAATATAGATCGATCAGGGATCCCGCATGTCTGAACCTTAGTGATAACAACCTGAGCAATAGCACTTAAGCATTTAGTCAATATGATAGCAAAGATTTTATAATCAACTTTCAAAAGTCTAATAGGTCTCCAGTTTCAAAGGTTCTTTTTATCACCTGATTTATACAACAGTATAACTAAAGCCCGAGAAAAGTCCGCTGGGAGGGAAGATATATGCAACAAAGTGTTAAAAACCACAAGTACAATATGGATCAAAAGACCTGAAAAAGTTTTATAAAATTCTGCCGTAAGACCATCAATTCCTGGGGAAGCATTTGTCCTAACTTTAGAAATAGCCTGCTGAACTTCAGCCAAAGTTATGTCCTTAATGACAGAAGAACATAGGTCAGTAGAAAGCACGGGGATCTGTAAGTTCTGTAAGAAAGCTACGGGATCAGGAGTATCTACAGGAATCCCAAATTGAGCAAATAAATAGTTTTGTACTTCAGATTGTATGACGTCCAAGTTGGTAGTAATAGTAGAGTCTGTTTCCCTCTGCAAAGAATCTATAATAGTATGTTTGACACGATCCTCACAACTGCGAAAGGTATCTAAAGTGGGCTAACGCCCCTGAGTGCCAAACTGTGCTTCCATTTTCAAACTAAGGAATCTGTTGTACTGAAATTTAACCATATCAGATTTAGTTTGCGCTTATCTGTGATGATAAATCAAGATTATAAGTAGCGCTATGCTAAGAGATCCTGCAGTTGATGACGAACGCCAAATATTTGGTATAAAGCCAACGGCTTTTTCCAGAACCATAAGTGATAAATAAAGACCTAAAATCAGATTTTGAAGCCAACCACCAGTCGAGAGGAGTCTTGTATGCTTCAAGAAGAGACACCCGAGCCCGTAATAACTCCTCCCATTGGGCAACCAAGTCCTTATCCATCAGTAAAGTACTGTTTAGTCGCCATCTAGGCAGTCTTTGGGTAGCAAAAGAGCCACCAAAGCTACCGAGACAAAGTACAGCCAAATGATCCAAAGTTTTGATAGGCATAGTAGATGCACTAAGGATTCGCAAAGATTTAGAGGTAAAGATGTAGTCAATCCTAGTCATTAAGCGTCCTTTAATGAAAGTCTTCTGCCCTTTAGTATTGGTCGCAAAAAAAAAACCTCTTCCAAATCAGCAGTAGAAATCATATCTTGTAAGCAAGACATGTCACTAAACAATTTCTGGGTTTTACAGCCTCTATCAGCTGGAGAGAGACCACAATTAAAATCACCCCCAAGAATTACAGTCTTGTGAGTATGTAAATAAGGGCATATCAAAGTAAACAATGCCACTCTAGCCGCAGTACTCTGTGGAGTATACACACATATCAACCAGAGATCCAGGCCATGAAAAGAAACATCCACTAAAAGGGCCTGGCCCGGTTCAATGTCTGTAAGTTTGCAAACTTGGAAATCTGGGCCTTTAAGTAAAATAGTGACACCATCACAGAGGTCAGGCCCCTGGGACCAAAAGGATAAGCCCACTGACCAAAATTGTTGAGCCTGGGAAAGCTCATACGCAGTCTTAATATGAGTATCCTGCAGGAAAAAAAATATTATTTGCCAGACCACATAAGATATGAAATGTATTACTTCTTTTCTTAAAGGATTTAATGCTGCTAACATTTAAAGTCAGAGGAAACATAGAAACATAGAATTTGACGGCAGAGAAGGACCGCTTGGCCCACCCAGTCTGCCCATTTCCCTACCTGATGGATAAGCTGCAGATCCTAGTTAACCAGCAGCCTACTTCTTCCTACCCCCAACCCCTAGAATTGCCTTATGACTGTCCCATGCATGCTTGAATTCCACCACTGTTTTGACTCCACAACCTCCTCTGGAAGGCTGTTCCATGCATCCACAACCCCTCTGTGAAAAATACTTTTAAATTACCTCTGAGCTGCCCTTCTATCTTCAAATTGTGCCCCTTGTTCTTGCACACCTCTTTTTTGAAAGATGCTACCCTCTTGGACTTTGTTGATTCCTTGAGGTACTTGAAAGTTTCTATCATGTCCCCTCTCCCTCCTTTCCTCGAGGCTATACATATTGCTCCTTAAGTCTCACTTCATATGTTTCCGTGCAGACCCTGCACCATTTGTGCCCTCTCTCTGGACAGCTTCCATCCTGTCTATGTCTTTATGGAGATTGGGTCTCCAGAACTGCACGCAGTACTCCAGATGTGGTCTCACCAGCTGTCTGTACAGAGGGATAATAACTTTGTTTTCTGCTGGTGATGCCTCTCCTATGCATCCCAGTATCCCCCAGCCCTCCTTGCTGCCGCTCCCATTGCTTGCCCACCTTTAGGTCATCTGACATGACTACCCCCAGGTCCCTTTCCATTTTTTGTTGTTAGTATCTCACCCCCATTGTGTACTCCTCCTGGGTTTTGTTTCCAGGTGCATTACCTTGCACTCTTAGCATTGAATCTAAGCTGCCATACATTTGACCATTCCTCTAACTCTTGCAAGTCCCTTCTCATCCTTTCTACCCCACCTTGTGCATCAACTCTGTTGCAGATCTTTGTGTCATCTGCAAAGAGACATACTTTTTCTTCCAGTCCCTCTGCAATGTCGCTTATAAAGACATTGAAGAGGACCGTCCTAATACTGAACCTGTGGTACCCACTGCTAACCCCCTTTTTCAGAGTGGACTCCATTTACTATTACTCTCTGTGTCCTATTCTCCAGCCATTCTTTACCCAGGCTGTCATCTTGGGACCCACTCCCAGGCTGGCTAACTTGTATATTAATCTTTTGTGTGGGACTGTGTCAAATGCCTTGCTAAAGTCTAGGTAGGCCATGTCCACAGCCCCTCCTGATCTACTATTTTGGTCACCCAGTCAAAGAAATCTATCAGATTTGTCTGGCATGACCTTCCTGTGCAGAATCCATGCTGCCTTGGGTCCTGTGCCCTCTGGCCTCTAGATATGCAACAATTCTTTCCTTCAGAAGTGATTCCATCATTTTCCTACCACTGAGGTTAAACTAACAGGTCTGTAGTTTCCTGCTTCTGCCTTGCTCCCCACTTTTGTGAAGGGAATCACATCTGCCCTCCTCCAGTCTCTCAGGTACCACCCCATCCTCCCATGATTTGTTAAAGAGGTAGTCAGTGGTGTCACTAGTTCTATCGTTAGTTCTTTAGAATTCTGGGATGAATCCCATCAGGCCCCATTGCTTTGTCCACCTTTCAGTTTTAAGAGCTCTTTCAGAACTCTTTCTTCTGTAAATGGCTGGTATCAACTTCTGTATCCAGAGTGTTTCTACTGTTTGTTTAGGTACCTCCCTCTTCCTTTGTAAATACTGAGCAAAAATATTTGTTTAGTATCTCTGCCTTTTCACAGTCACCCTCTGCCCACCCTCCCTCCCCTTTATTAAGCCTCACTATCCTCCCTTGGTCTTCCTTTCCCCTGATGTACCTATAAAGGTTTTATCCCCTCTTAACTAAGTTGGCTATCTTTTCCTCGATTTGGGCCTTTGCTGTTCTGACTCCTTCCAGCTTCTTTTGCTTTAACTGATACAGTTCTCTGTCCTGTTCCTTCTGTGATTCCTTGTACTTCCTGAATGCTTTCTTTTCTCTTGAACCTTCACTGCCACTTCCTTTGAGAACCATAGTGGTTTCTTACCTGTTTCATTTTTTTGCTTTACACAAGGCTTGTTACCTCTGTGATGGCAGTTTTATTATTCCCATTGTTCTTCCACCCTCCTTCCTGCCCATTTGCTAGTGCATTCCTTAGGCACTCACCATTTTGGCAAAGTCAGCCTCCTAAAATCCAGTACCTTTGTCTTTGTATGGCTTGACTCTATTGCTGTGTTTATTGGAACCATACTGTTCGATGGTCACTAGTTCCCAGATGGCTACCCACTTCTACATCTGTGATCCTCTTTTTCATCTCCATTTGAGAGAACCAGGTCTAAGATTGTTCTCCTCGAAAGTGGGCTCCAATACTAGTTGTCTAAGGCATGCCCCTGTAGGGCATCCAGAATAACCCACTCTTAGAAGTGGCTGCTGCAACTGCACTCCAGTTAACATCTGGCATATTCAGATCACCCATCAGCAATATCTTCCCTCTATCTGCCATTCTAAGTATACTTTCTATCATTTCCTTGTCCATTTCCTCCCCCTGAGAGAGGGGTCTGTATACAACCCCTGTGCGGAATGTGGTGCCATTGCCTGCCTCCAAATTGACCCACAGTGCTTCTTCTCCTCCCTGTTTACCCTTTTGTTCTGTTGCTTTGATTTCTTCTCTTATGTAGAGAGCTACTCCTCCTCCTCTTTTACCCTCCCTGTCCCTCCTGTAGATAGTGTATCCTGGACTTAGAAACTGTTCCATTTAAGCAAGAGAAAGGGGAGAAGAAAAAACAAAACCAGATCAACCATTAGGTTTCTGTTTAAGTTTCCCCTTTCCTCTGACCTTTTTAACAGAAGACAACTCCACAGGTAGCTCGGAAACAATGTCCTGTATCCCAGAAGCAACAGAAGAAGCATCAGAGTCCTTATCTTCTTCCCCACAATCTCCCCATTGTTTCCTCTTATACAATAAAGTGAACCTATTTCTGGTCACTACAGGGGAGCTAGGAGCCTGGGTGCCAGGTTTCTTTCTGGATTTTTTTGACTTAGATGACTGTACTACCTCCATCGGGGTCTCGGACGGTGGGGGCATCACTTCTGAAACTGGGGAACTAGGGACAACCCCAGAAGTAGAGGGAAGCACAGGTACTTCACTGGGGACAGGTAAGAAGGGGAGCAATTCAGGCAAGGGGGGGTCCAACACAGGAGCAGGTGAAGACGGACCAGTCGGGAGAAGGGTTCCTACTGATAACTCCACTAAAGGGGGGGGTACCTCCAAGGGAACCGAAAGGGACTGGTCCCTGGCCTGTGACAGCTTAGTTTGAGGGGCAGTTATAAGGGACTCAGGGTCCTGCAAAACCTTATCCAGCCTATTCCGTGCAGCCCATGGACATTTAAAATAAGTATGTCCAGACTCTTCACATAGGTTACATCTTAGTGGATTAGGACACTCCAAACTAACGTGTCCATACTCCAAACACAGATTGCAGTGGGGGAGGGAACAGGAAGAACTAAGATGAGTTCGGGCACCACATTTGTGGCAGGTTTTTGGCTGACCAGGATAAAAACAAATACCATAGTCACGGCCTATACAAAAGCTACTAGGAAGATGTTGCACTCCCAAATCAATGTGAAAAAGCTTAATCTTAATTTTCCAACCCCCTGTCCATAAAAATCATCATCCAGGACAGGGACGGGGTTCTGCATAATTTCACATCACTGTCGAAGCCAGTATTGTACGTCCTCAATATTAACTCCTTAATTTAGAAACAGTAAAGTAATAGTGTTGACAGAGGGTTTAGTTAATGGAATGGGAAAAAAATCCTGCCAAATAGGCTATTGCTTGACCAGTTTCAACTTTTGCCAGAACCTTTCAAGAGTATTAGCAGTTTGAAAACTAATGTCATATAAATTCTCCCCTTTAATATGGATAAATGCAAACAAATCCTGGACTGGTATCCCCATAAACTGTCTAAGCAAGTGGTGCAATACAAATTTCCTATCAGGAGAAGTCTCCTGTGAGCCTGTGTACTTTAGGCGTACAGCATTATGTCTTTTAGCAGGTTCTCCAATTTGTTTAAACAAATCTTCCATACAAAAAGAGGTAGCTGGGGGTAAAGTAAAAGAATCAGTACTGACCATATCCAAGGGAGAAGCTGTATCGTTAGAGTCCAAATGTGTAGCATGTAGCCCAGAGGAAGCCGGTGGTTCAGAACGAGGCAAGTCACCAACAGGCGCCTGATCCATAGCAACCGTGGAAGCGCAGCACTGTGCAAAACAACCGGCGGGTCAAATCCTGTGTCATGTTGGCTAGTCGGCAAGGAAGTCTCTGGTAACATCGAGGTCCTAGCTATCACATTGGAAGACACAGCAGTGGTCTGTAGGGGTGTCATGAGAGAGACAGCAGCAGCAGTATGTGCAGAGGAAGAAGTCATCGGGGAAAGCTGAGCAATCTCTGCGGCCGTGACAGGCTGTGGCGAAGTCCAACCTTCACCGCCAGTAGATGGAAGCCATCCAGCAGCCTGTAGAGCCGAAGTCGGATCCCAAACCTGAGATGTAAGTACAGTTGTAGAACTAAAGGTAGGCAGGATAGTAGGCAAAACAGAAACCCGAGCGGTTTGATCCTGAGGACATCGAACAGCAGTAGGTGGAGCGAGTGGAGAGGGAATGTCCTGAGAAGTAGAGAAGGACAAACGAGTTTTAGGCATGTTACAAAGCACAGCAGATTCCATGGTAACCTTAGGGTCGACTCAGGCAGTAGCCCGATGAGACAGTTCAGCTGTTTTCACCAGAAGTTGTAAAAGAAAAGCTTTATTATGCAAAATAGCAGACTGTAACAATTTTTCTTCTTGCGCTGGCGTCAGCAGGTTTATTCCAGAGATGGTAGGGTTCTCCAATCTAATAGTTAGCACATCAGTCGCAGGCAAGGCACTATCCGAGGTCTGGTCAGCAGTAATAGAGCCATCCTCCATATCAGCATCTAAGAGAAAGTCCACAATATCTTCCATCGCAGTTCGAGTAGGATAAGGGTCAGTAGTCATAACAGAGGAACTAGGCAAAGAAGAGCCTGGAGTGGGCCCAGCAGCTCTCCCAGCTCCAGGACAGTTCAAACCTCCGCACTCCATGTCAGCCATCTTGACAAATGGCCAACAAAGGGTCCCCCTATCGACAAGAGTAGGGGAAATTTTTATTTAGGAGAAACTGTACATTACATTCCAAAGAAACATAATACATAGAAAACAGAAACAAGAAATCCCACAAAAAAAATCTAATAAAACTATCCTATTTTGTCCTTAAGGAATGGTACCTCTGTCCAACGTAGGACCCAACAATCTGAATGCATATGTTGTTTTTCAAACTTACATTGTTTCAAGAGTTCATTTTCCACAATAATAACAGTTTGTTTGGGTTCTTGATACAATTGCTATAAAACAAACTTACATCTTGTTTGCCATAAAACAAACTTTATAAAGGCAAGAATGATTCGTATTGTTCCCTTATGTATACCCAAGTTTTGGAAACTAAAGCCACCAACAATTTCTACATATGAGATATTATTCCAGTATCTGTTGTTCCACCTAGTGGCTATAATACTCCATATAGCTTTAAAATATGGACATTCAATAAAAAAAATGTACCATTGATTCCTCCTGTATAATACAATATAACCTTGGGCACATCCATTCTTCCATTCTTTTATGTTTAGCATTACCTTTCACAAAGAGACAGCCATGTGCACTTAACCAACAAATATCCCATATTCTTGGTGGAATATAGGGGTCCTTCAGAGAATCCAATATAAGATTAGTATAACTAGGTTCTGTCTGCCTAAAAGAGAGAAATGGTGAATTGATAAAATTATGGATTGTGGAATAGTGTTTTAGTGGTGAATTTGGACAATATGTTAAATTGTAACTTCCAGGTTTTTAATTTACCAAGTGCAGGCCTGAAAAAAACACAGTCCATTTTAACCTGTGCTTTCAAGACACCTTGTTCTTCCCAAACATTGTAAAGAGGCTTTAACCATTCACTAGCAAATATAGACCATACAGCTAAACTTGACTTAGTCAACTTAATGAAATTAACATGGAAAAAAATTACAAAAGAAAAAAAAAAGTACTGGATTAATCAAATTTAAACCACCTTCTGCTACCGGTAAATATGTTATTTCTCGTTTAATAGGGTTCAGGCGGCTTCCCCATTTTATCTGGAATACCAGTCCTAATAGTGTAGTTTCCAAAGACTTAGGTAAAGGATAAACAGAACTAAGAAAAATAAATATTGGGAGAAAAAAGGTTTTAATTACCGGCACCTTTTTCTTTTTTGTCTGGTTCCATTTTTTCCATACTTCCACCTTTGTTTTTGCAAGTTCTAGTTTCTTTGTCCAATTGTATACACTGTTATCCTCCCGTCCAAACCAAATTCCTAAATACTGAAAGGGGTCAGTAGACACCTGAATACCTTTCCAAGACATAGGAGAAATACTTGAATTATTTAATGGATAGATAATACTTTTCTCAATATTCAAACTAGCTCCAGATAATCTAGAAAATACTTCAATACAATTAAGAACCTGAATACCTGAAGTGTAATCAGCTACTAGAACACATAAATCATCTGCATAAGCAGTCATCTTAATGTCCATATCACCTCCTGGTGTAGGGATCCCAGCAATACTTGAGTCCTGTTGAATAAGACGAAGCAGTGGGTCCAGGCACAGTACATAGAGTAAAGGACTGAGTGGACATCCCTGTCTTACCCCCTTGATATATCAATATAAGTACCCAGATGACCAATGACAAAGGCCATTGCCCTAGCATTCTTATTACAGTAATGAGATCCAGTTCACAAAACTAGCAGGAATCCCATAATGTGTTAATATTAAGGAAATGTAATGATGTGGTACACGATCAAAGGCTTTTTCCTGATCTAGGGACATAACAAATCCCTAAGTTTGACCATCTTTACCCCTTCTATGATCTCCTGAAGTAATAATAAATTGTGCATGATTGAGCATCCCAGAACTGAACACGTTTGAGTTGATATAATAAGCAATGAAGCTATATTAAGGAGCCAATTATGTAACATTTTCAATAAAATTTTATAGTCAGTATTTAACAAACTCAGAGACCCCCAATTGTCCAAAATTGTTCTATCACCTTTCTTATAAATCAAGATCTGTATTGCTACACAAAAATGCATATCGACCTGCAGTGTATCCAACACTAACTTAAATACTGTCATTAATATAGTCTGTAATATATCAGTGAATTCTACATAAAATTCAGAAGAAAGGCCATAAATGCCCGGGGCTGTGGATTGTTTCAAATGTTTAATAACCTCTCCGATCTCGGCTTTAGAAATAGGTATAGTAAGATTCCTTAAAAGGTCCTCGGGTATGTTTGAAACCTGAACAGTTGACAAAAATGAAGTTACTTGTGAAATATCGATTGGGGTCGTTCTATACATTTCTGATAAATATTGAGAGACAGCCTGTAATATTGCTGGCCCATTTAATACACTAGTCCCATCCCGTAACCTAACAGAGTCCAAAAGTCTCTCAGAGGCCCTGTGTCAGCAGACTTTAAATGCCTCACCAAACCCAGTTTTCCCTGGTGAGCAAATCCTATGCTCATTTAACATAGCTGTACCTCTCAAATATTGTAAGGACAACATCTCTTTTTTTAGATTAAGGATCTGCGGTGTCAACCCAATATGTTGGATATTAATAATAGAGTAGAGCTTAAACCTCTTTTTGTTTCCTCCCACCAGGTACTAACGTTACTCACTAAACATGCAACAGACATTCGTGCCTTAAGATATTCAATAATCTTGTGTTTTACTTTCTGTTCCTTCAAGAGTGTAGTGTTTAGTTTCCAGTATCCTTGACCGTATCTTGGCCCAATTTCACCTCCCAGTGCAATCTGAAGGACTGCATGGTCTGAAGTCTCCAAAAGAATAATGTCTGCCTTTGAGATACTAATATTCTTTTTTGTAAATATAAAATCAGTTCTTGTAGAAAGTGCACCTCTATAGTAAGTATGACCCCCTGCTTTATGTACACATCGAAAAGAATCTTGCAGACTATTCTGGTGAATAAGTGAAGTAAGATAGTTGGAATCACAATACATTTTAGTTGTATTTGCTCCCCTATCAAGTCTATCCACTACACAGTTGAAATCTCCCCCCATATCACTATTTTTGTTGAGTATAAATAAGGGCTGATCTTTTGTTATAGATCAATACGTTCCCTTTTTGTGAGAGGGTCATAGATATTAATCAGTCTCCACCCAAATCCCTTAAAGGTAAAATCTAAGAGATGAGCTCTACCCTCTGATATGTCTACAAGATGTGACACCCTAAACCCATCCCCTTTAAACAATATACCCACTCCCTCACAAATCCCTGTGCCAAATGAAAAAAAGGAAGGGCCCCAACGCCACAATTGTTGGGCTGAACGAACCAAAGAAAGTGTATTTAACCTAGTATACTGTAATAAACATGTATCACAATTCAGATCTTTTAACACAGACAGTGTTATCAACCTACGTTTAGGATTCCAAACACTATTCACATTAATGGACACTGCCTCTAGACAGGGAAAAGCTAATGGCACAGGATGCAGGATACTTTAAGGTGGTTTCCTTAATCTAGAACTTCTGCGAATTCTGGTATGAATCCTAGGAGTCTGGTCCCCATCAACTCCCTCTTCAATTCATTCCCCCCTCTGATTCAGAGGAGAAAGGAGCAAGGGAAGAAACCTCTGAGTCCCCTCCTTGTTCAGAATCTACCGTAGAGGGCCTAAGAACAGCAAACTTATTTGATAAAATAATACCTTCATCCCCTGGGATGCTAGCTTTTGCATCTTTAGACCTCGGTTGTGTTTGCTTCATACCTCTTTTTTTTGCACTACTCTTAGCCATGGGGGATCATTTGGATTTCCATGTCTGTGGTCTCAAGAGGTGATTCAGAAACTGCAGAAGAAAGTACAGGATCAGTAATCTGAGGAGGAACTATGAGGGGGGTAGGAATTACTTCCACAGTCAAATTTTGAGCTTCAGCGTTAGAAGGGCCCGAAGGGGGTGGTGGTGGTGGAAACAGAGGGTTTGTATGCTCCGGTGGGGCTTGACTAGTTTTCTGTCTTTTTTTCTGTATTTCTTTTTTCTGAGCTTCTTGCAAAATAAAATCTTGACTAACACGATCATTTCTATTGTGAGTATCCCAAGGGCAGGCTCTAAAAGCATGTCCAACATCCTCACTTAAATTACAGCATAAATCCTCAGTGCAGTCAGAGCTATGGTGACCAAATGCTAAACATAAATTACATTTGATTCTGTCACATGCTGATCCCAAATGGGTATATGCCCCGCACCTAAAGCAAGTTCTTGGTTGGCCAGGGTAAAAACAATGGCCCCTCTCATTACCCAAAAATAAACTGTTAGGAAGATGTACTGGGCCTAGGTTATTGTGTCTTAAATGAACCTGTATAACCCACCCCCCATTCCAAAGACATTCCTCATCAAATATAGGTCTAGGATTCCCTAACACATCACAGCGTTTCTGCAACCAATAAACAATGTCATGGATGGAAACAGCTTCATTACAAAATACAACAGTAATGTTTTTTATAGAAGGTTTTGTCACTGGTATTGTTTTAAATGGCAACCATAGTTCTGTGTACTTGAAAGCATCATATTTGGTCCAAAATCGGTCAAGACCCTGTGGGGAAGTAAAACTTATATCATAAAGTGCAGAGCCTGAAACATGAATCAAAGCATGGATTTCTGTTGAAAAAAAAACAGAAGACCCCTTCAATAAATCGTGACCAATATACAAACAATCAGGAGCCACCTCCAAGCCCCCAAGGTATTCCAGGCGAACTGCATTGCATCGCTGCAGGGGGGGGATCCTGTAAAGCGGTCTTTCCTCCGAAAAGACTCCCAAGCAGTTCTTGCATGCTCTTGAAAATTTGGAGTAGTTCTGGGAGCCTCTTGCCCCTCGTCCCCTGACTCAGCCCAGTGAATCAATGTTACTGCTTCTTCTTCTGAAACTGAGGACTCTGTAACTTTTTGGGGGCTTGAAACAGACTGGGACAAACTTTCCCGATTAGAAGTACATTTCTGTGCTAATCCCTGGGTGACTGCTGCAGTGTTATCAGTCACAGACACAACTGTACTGGGAGGAGAAGAGTTCCCTGGGATCAGGCTATGGGCCGGATCTGGGATCCAAATCCTGGCAGCACCCTGCTTCCAACCTGCAGCAAGCAGGGAGTGCTCCAAAGATGACGGGGAGGATCCCCGAGCGGGCTATGTTGTCAGATCTACCTCCCTGCCTTTCCATAGCCCCAGTGAGGAAACAATATCACTAGATGACTGTTCAGGAAGGCTGATAGTTGTACTTACTAAAGGCATAGTTTGAAAAAGCAAAGCTGAATTTGTTGCTCCTGTCAGGGGAATTTGCTGCTGTAACTGTGGAGCATTCACCGGAGGTGACTCAGGTGTCTGGAATGTACGTAGAGTGACGACGTCGCTTGGGTTAGACATACCGCCTTGGACTGTATCTTTCACGGCTGTTCCTTGCTTGAAGATTAACTTTGCCGCTTCTTGCAAAAATTCATCCGAAACATCAAAGTCCTGTCCATTAGCAGTGTCAGGCATCGCGGTATTCATTATTGCGCTTTTGGTAGCAGCACAATGCAGTTCCTTATTTTGCTGCAGAATATTATCTAAGAAAAATGAAAAAATCCAGCACCCGCATAGCAACCACACAGAAATGTGAAAACACTACACATTTATTGAAGACCACCACAAGGCACATAAAAAACTGACGTTTCACTTGGCCGACTGTCAAGCTTCTTCAGAGTAAAAGACATATTGCAAATACATGTGTTTAAATATCTTTTTCACCCAAACATGTGGTTTCTCATGCACCAATGAATGTAGAATACACTTCATTATTCAATTAGACAACAAAGATCCTTAAAGCTATATACACTTAAAAAACTTATTTTACTTCCATTATTTAATATTTATTAATACAAAAACTCTCTAATTCATAAAAAATGGATCTTTTTCTAGTCTTAATTATTTATATTTTTTCAGGAACGCTGCCAACTCAATATTATCATTTAAGCCTTTATTTTCACAGGCTCCCAATGTGTAGATCCAGTAGCTCTCCCTTTGACCTATTCTTTTATTCAGATCACCTCCTCTAGGCCCTAATTTTACCTGTTCCAATCCTAAAAATTTAAATGCATGATTCTTTCGGCCAGATTTCTGTATATGTTTCACTATTGCATAAGAGTCATCATTTTTGTTAATGCTCTAATATGTTCTCCTATTCTGACTTTAAAATTTCGTACAGTACGTCCCATATAATATGCCCCACATTCACAAGTTAATAAATGTATGTTAATAAATGTTAATAAATGTAAATAAATAAGAAACAGGACAAAATATTAATTAATGATTGTTTAAGTGGCATATCAGATATAGGACATGAGACATCTATGAAACAAATGAACGCTGGGTCTTTAAATGAAATGATCGTTTCTGATGGTCACAAAATTGTGGGTAAAAATGGTGATGTGCAAACATGTATGTCACATGCACAATTAGATTTGTGTCAATTGGATGATGCCATCAGTAACAAGAATATTTTAGTCTCAGTGATTAATTTGTCTGATTATGTACTATCCCAATCTGAATTGGACATATTGTATAAGGGTTTATCATTTTGTCCTGAAAAAGGCATTGATTTATTCAATACTTATGTAGACTTGCATAAGTTTGGAAGAAATTTAACTTTCAAATGTCTATATGAACAAGAGGAATGGGATGAGAGGTCTAACACTTCTAGATTGCAACCTAGATCAGAATATTGTCCTCCTTTGAATCCAACAGTATCATTTTTTATTAAAAAATGTGAACTAGATTTGAAATCCCTGAAAGAACGAGAAGGGAAGTCTAAATATAATTGTACAAAGAAGGAAATGGAAGCTTTAAACAGTTTAAAAACTAATAAATTGATTACCATTAAACCTGCAGATAAAGGTGGGGCAATTGTGGTTCAAAATACTGTTGATTACATCAGGGAAGTTAAAAGGTTAATTGGAGATGAAACATTTTACATCAAAACAACACACGGTATTGTTGAAAAGTTCAAAAATAAAATAGATGAATGTTTGAACAAAGGGTTTATTAAAGGATATATCACTGAAGTAGAATACAAAACTTTGGTGGTTGCACACCCTGTGATTCTAATAATTTATGCACTTCCCAAAGTACATAAAGATCCAAAAAATCCACCAGGGAGACCGATTGTATCGGGGAATGGTTGGCTAACGGAGCCTATATCGATGTATTTGGACAGTTTTTTACAACCTTTAGCCCAGAATCTAAGATCTTATCTGAAGGACTCAACACAGATAATACAAATAGCTGAGGATCTTTACATAGAAAAACAATGGTATTTTTCTGTAGTAGATGTTAACTCTCTATATACTGTCATACCACATAAGGAAGGTTTAGAAGCTATAAAATATTTTCTGAATACTAGAAGTGAGGAAGATCGAGTTAAAGTGCCTACTGAGTTTTTAATACAGTTAGCAGAGCTTGTATTGACTATGAATGTATTTTTATTTGAGGGAGTACTGTACCATCAAATTAGAGGCACAGCTATGGGCACTACTATGGCCCCTAGCTATGCCAATCTGTTCGTTGGTAAATGGGAAGTGGACCACCTATATGAGGTGGACACTAACCCATTTAGGTACAAAATTGATTTATGGCGTCGTTTTATCGACAACATAATTATAATTTGGAAGGGAACAAAACTTGAATTTGATGAGTTCATTAAATGGATGGAATCCACGAGTAGTTGCTTAACATACAAATATGAAATAAATTTGATGGAAATTAATTTTTTGGACATAAAACTGTACAAAGATGGAAAAGAAGGAGTACACACTACTTTGTTTCAGAAACCTACAGACCGGAATACTTTGTTGAGATACGACAGTTGTCATCCACATTATGTTAAATTCAGTATACCAAAGTGCCAACTTATTAGAACGTTTAGAAATTGCTCTGAAGAAACAGAATACAAAATAAAGCGAGCTGAACAAATTAAACGTTTTAAAGAAAGGGGATACAGCTATAACAGTATAGCAACAGCAATGAGAGAAGTAGACAAATTAGACAGAAGTCAAGTAATATATTACAATAAAGTTCAAAAAGCTGAAATTAATTGCCCTTTTGTCACTAGCTTTTCTAATCAAGCTGATGACATTGAGCACATTATACGGACTAATTGGTCAATTTTAAAATTGGAGCCTAAATTGAATAAGGTTACTGAAAAAGACCCAAAAATTATTTATAGAAAGAGCAAATGCATAAAGGATTATGTGGTATCTAACACAGAGTTTATGGAATCTAGAAGCAAACAGAAGGTGTTTGCATCACAACCTATAGGTACATTTAAGTGTGGAAACTGTATTTACTGTAAGTATATTAATAGCTGTAAGAGTTTTGTACATCCGGTCTCTGGAAAGATTATGGAATTGCGAGATTTTATTACATGTAATAGCACAAATGTAATATATTTATTAACTTGTGAATGTGGGGCTTATTATATGGGACGTACTGTACGAAAATTTAAAGTCAGAATAGGAGAACATATTAGAGCCATTAACAAAAATGATGACTTTATGCAATAGTGAAACATATACAGAAATTCAATAAAGAATCATGCATTTAAATTTTAGGATTGGAACAGGTAAAATTAGGGCCTAGAGGAGGTGATCTGAATAAAAGAATAGGTCAAAGGGAGAGCTACTGGATCTACACATTGGGAGCCTGTGAAAATAAAGGCTTGAATGATAATATTGAGTTGGCAGCGCTCTGAAAAATATAAATAATTAAGACTAGAAAAGATCCATTTTTTAGAATTAGAGTTTTGTATTAATAAATATTAAATAATGGAAGTAAAATAAGTTTTTTAAGTGTATATAGCTTTAAGGATCTTTGTTGTCTAATTGAATAATGAAGTGTATTCTACATTCATTGGTGCATGAGAAACCACATGTTTGGGTGAAAAAGATATTTAAACACATGTATTTGCAATATGTCTTTTACTCTGAAGAAGCTTGACAGTCGGCCAAGTGAAACGTCAGTTTTTTATGTGCCTTGTGGTGGTCTTCAATAAATGTGTAGTGTTTTCACATTTCTGTGTGGTTGCTATGCGGGTGCTGGATTTTTTCATTTTTCTATGGTTTAATTTGTTTCCAGAAGCACCGCGTTATTTCCTGGTGCTCCTTTGTTCCTCACTCTGTGAGGCTAATCCAGAATATTATCTAACCAACTGTCATCCGACTCAAACAGTCCATGTCATACTTGTTCTTGTACCTGAGATGCAGCAAATTGATTTATACTTGCTGAATTCAATACTTCCATGTTCTTTAGTGTGGTCTCCTGAGCTGGACCTGTGGGCTGGGAGACCTTCTAACCCACAGGTACACCAGCAGAATGATTCTCCAGTACACCCTTCCTCCATAGTGGCAGCACCCCTACAGTCAGAGTAGGAGAATTTCCCCGGTGTCCTGGCCAACTTTCCCTCATTTCACTAAAAATACCACCAACAGCTTAATCTGGTTCAAGGTCAGTTGGCATTCATCTGTATCCCCCTTCCTGGGTCGTGCCTGAAAATAGGCAGGATTTGTCTTGTGCACTTACCTGGTCAACAAAAACTAAATAAATAAAATAAAAATAAAGAAAAGTGCTTTAATAGAGCAAACCACTCAGTGGAAAACTGAAACACAATATAAAAAAAGTACAACACATTAAACACATCAGCACATCAAGCATACCAAATGGGGCCGGCCTGGTGGCGCTGAGAGCTGAGGAGCTGGACGTCTTACCTCGTACCACACCAGCGACCATGTTCGGGAACAAGCACGGCTCACCGGGGGTCAGCCAGGGAGGAGAAGGATAGAGCACCCAACGGTTGCCTCTCTCTCTGGGACCTGCAAGCTCCCACTGTGGCATGACAGCCACCTGGGAGAACCCAGGTGGAAGGTGCGGTAAGAGGGGAGAAGCAGATGTTAGCAGAGAGGCAGAGCAGGAGGCATGTCTCAGTGCATCTCCTCGCTCATTGGTCCTCATTGCATGCCGATGTCTGGGGGAAGAACAAGGGAAAACACCGCTGTCTCTCCTAGGTGACGACTCCTCGCTGCACATCCTTCAATCGTCAGGGCAGATTCCGCTGTACAAGTCCACTTCTGAGTGGTTGCTGGGGAGGTAAGTGGGTCCCTCCTCACCCTACACCGGGGGGGTTATCTGGGCATCTAGGATAGTGGAAGTAGAACTGTGTACTCTAGGGGAAGACCCCGACGTGAGGACTGTGTAGAAGAGGCAGTCTGAGAGAGTGGAGAGAGAGAGAGGGCAGTAAGGTGTAGAAAGACAGAGTTAAAAAAAAAAAAAAAAAAACAACCAGTGGAATTAAATAAGAACACTGGCTCCCCAAGCCTTTCAATGTGCCTCTAAAATATTGTTTAGTTTGCAATGCTGGACTTAATACAAAGAAAGTATATTATAAATTATTTTCCACGGTTTGCTATCTAAAGTTCTTAGATCCTGTATTTGTCAGTTCTGTATCCTTGAGGTTTCAAGTGTTTTTTTTAAGGATTTTAAAGTGATGAAATGAAATGTTGCTTGAAGTTATATGGGCCGAGGTTCGAGATCAGCTGCCTCGATCTTTGTCTTAATGTAAGGGTAATTTTTCTGGGCTCCAACGACCCAGTATTCCAATGAGAATCCTCAGGGGAAAAAAGCTGGAGAAGGAGACACAACAAAGAAAAGCTCCTCCAGCTGTGGGTGTTTTATTTTTTTAAAAGCAAATATAGTAGTATATTTATAAGCGGTATAAAAGAATAAGTTATATCAATTCGGGTAAATAAAATAAAATAAAAATTCTGAAGCATACCAGAATCAAAAAATTGCAAAACTGTATGATTAACAGTTATTACATGACTTTCTGTGGCTTCATCATCCACCACAGCACCGCAGCTGTGCTCCGAGCTCCGTACTACATGCTTTGTGCTCTGTGGAGTAGTGCTCAGTGTTAGCTGCGGCTAGGAAAAACAAAAACTCCTCCAAGTGTAGCCGTAAAAATTTCAGGTCAAATCAGACAACTATAATAAAATTAACTGAGTAAACTCAGCAGCATACCAAATAGAGGAGTTCTATGTACGTATCATAGCCTCTCACTCTCACTGCTTTCCGACTCTCAGTCCAGGATAGGATGGCATTGTGATCCACTTACCCAGCGACCCCTGTGGGCAGACCAGGGAGCTTGCTCCCTCAAGAGGAGGCTGTGTTTGTGTGATGGTGCTCAGTTGTGCGATGCCAGTACATAAAAAGAAGGTGGTGGGAGAGCAGAAGAAAAACAATGGAAAAGCCTGCCCACTGCCCACACATAACAGCCCTGACACACTTAGCTCACCCCCCCAATCATGTAGTCAGCCACGTGCAGGAGATCTGGGTTGTTGGGGGAGGGCAAACCTCCCCTGGAGCTCCACCACAGGAGTGAAGCCTTGAGGAACAGCAGAAGTGGCAAGGTTAGTGGTTGATGAGGATGGGTGGTTGCTGGAGCCAGAGGAGGACTGATGTATGTATCAGAAGGGAACACAACTTACATAGGAAAAAGGGCCAAAAAACAATTATGTCTGAACAATCATTTCTGCATTCCTGTACCCTGTAATGTTTATATATGTGTTTGAATTGTTGCTAATTGTTCTTTATGTTGCTCATGCACTGGGATTCACCTTAGATCTTAGAAGGATGCCAGAGTAGGTGGCTCTGTCACGTAGATGCCAAGATGGCGGCATAGCCAGTTCACTCCGAAACTCAAAGTCTGAATATATGAAATAAATAAAATGCTTGGGACCCTGGAAATCTCAGAACATTTGCAAATGCTGTCTGTACATATGCAGATGTGGTAAACAAAAAAGCTTGTACAAAAGTTTGTGATGCTCCACTGGACAAAAGGAACAAACTGAACCCATTAACGGCAAATGGCTCTCTGACTATGGCACCAAAATTATAAACCACGCAGGCACTGTTGGTAGAGATGCAGGCAACTGGCTGTGCTGTTGATACACCAGTACAGGATATGGAGCAAGTAACGGGTACATAATCTAATATACAGGCCCAAATGTGAAACTTTGCCAAGCGCTTTTTTTTTTTTTTTTTTTGCTATTATTTTCTGCTCCTCAGTGCGGTCCCCCATCTGAAGAGTGCCCCCAACCCCGTCCCCCAGCTTGAAACAACATGAAGTCTTGCTATATTATAGACATTAGCAGTTTGATCCAGCTCTAGAACTGCCCCGGAGTGAAATGGTTAAAACCATTCCAAAATAGAATTTTGGCACGAGAGCAGCTCTATCTGTGTCATTTCAAACTTGAACTATCAGATTCTTTACTCCGCCTCAGTGAACAGTCGCTCCGGAGATTTCTCCTTCTGCTTGGTTCATTTCTCGGTTTAAAAAGTGTTTTCTCGGTTGGATTTAATGGTGAATAGTTTTATTTTAACCGCAAGACCGTTCGGTTCAAGCTCTATCTGTGGTAACCGTACGTAAATGAAGGTTTTGTCTGTGTGGAACTTGTAAGTTATCGGTTCGGTTTTGAACCGATCAGTGGGTTTAAAACTCATTTAAAACTAAAAGTTACTATTTTAGAGTGTGGTTCCCAGTTCTTATCGGTTCTAAAAAAAGCAGTTTATTACGTTTTTCCAATACCAATGACACGGTTAGGAACCGATAAAGAATTGTCTTTACCTAACTGCCGTTAAAAGGGCAAGTTTTTGGTTAGGCTGGCATTATGTCTGAGAAACCCAAAAGAAAAACCGGGCCCACTGGGTTTCAACACTGTGATGTTGTGGGGAAGTCTTTGCCAAGGCTGACCCACACACCACATGTGTTTATTGTCTGGGGTTTGACCACCTCCAGTCAGACTGCCAGGTATGTAAGAATTTCCCTGCAGCCACCCTGGAAAAAAGATTGGGCAGGCTCAGGGAACGAGAGGCCAAAAAGTCCGCTGACCCGGATGGCCAGCCCGGTTCGGTGCCAACCGAACCAGAGGGAGTGCCCTCTGACCAGGGCCAGACTTCCTCGGGCCAAAGAAAAGCTGGTTCTGAGGAACCAATTCCAGTAAAGAAAACAAGAAAATCAGCAGGTCTGAGTCCAAAATTCCTTCTCCAACTGCTGCAGAGATAGCAAAGCCATACAAATTGTCCAGTCACTGTCTCAGGGTCCGTCCGAACCACCACTATCTGGTAAAAGGTCGGTTCGTCGGTCCTAGTGGTTCAGGATTATGATATTGAGGAATTTTTATGAACCAGAGGAGGGAGGAGGATTATGAACAGCATGAATGTGGCTGGGAAGGTCTGTGTGCCCATTGAACCGACATCTCCCCAGACAGACCTTTAGAATCTCCCTATGCTGTCTGAGTCCCCATCTCATTTTATGTTTTATAAAAAGTTGCTGAAACCCTCCAGCTTCCTTTAGAAGAGGCTGTGGATGAGCAAGAGGAGCCTGATTTTGTAGAAATGATGGATATTCCAGAGTCTAGGAGATTGTCTATTCCTTTACATAAGTCTTTTGGAAACAAACAATTAAAATTTTAAAAGCTCCTAATTCTGTGCCTCCTGTAGATAAAAAGATGGACAGAAGGTATACATTGTCAGGCCCTGATACAGAATTCCTTTCTCAGCAATGCAGTCATGTTAGGTAGTTCAGGCTGCTGCCTGTGATAAAGCTAATATTCCTTGGCTTCACATCCTCCTGACAAGGATTCCAGGAAGATTGATGCCATGGCAAAAAACAGTATATGGCAGCCTCTCTGGGACTCAGGCAAGCAAATTATATGGCTTATGTAGCTAGGTATCAGAAATCTAGATGGGATACTGTTATGCAATTGGCTAAGCAGGCCCATGGCCAGCTGGCTAGTGAACTAGAACAGGTGGCTGCTGATGGCATTGAAGCTTCTAAGGTCAGTTTCATGCTGCTGTGGATGTTAATGATGTTTCCTCTAGGGTCATGGCCACATCTGTAGCTTTTCGTAGGTTGGCCTGGCTCAGGTGTACTAGTTTGTCAGGGATACCCAGACTAAGGCTATGGATTTTCCTGTGGTGGGAAATTCTCTGTTTGGAGAGCAGACAGAGAACTACATGAAGAGATGGATGAATATAGGACCACTTACAAGAGTGCCCAGGCTAAGGAGCGGCAAGCCACTCCTCAAAGGCATGCCCCAGGGGTAGGGGTAGGCCTTTCACAGGCCTTTCTACCAGACTCAGGCCTCTGCCTATGCTCAGAGGGGCTTTTTCAGAGGCAGGGCAGACGAGGGTGGGCAGACCTGCTCCCACCCCCCAGCCTAAAGCTCCTATCAAACAGGCAGCACCCTGATGGGGTGCCCAGGGCCGATTCTCCTGTACCAGTGGGGGCAGGCTGGCTTACTTCAGTCAGAATTGGCTTCTTTAACCTCAGACAAGTGGGATCTGGAAGTAAGCCAGGGTCTGGTTCTCAGCTTCAAAAGTTTCCCAAGTTGAGAAGCAGACTTTTCTACCTGCAAGTGCTTAGAGACCCTCGCTCTGGAAACAGAGGTCTCATCCCTGTTAGCTCTCAGAGCAGTAGAAAGGTTCCTCCCTGCATCAGGGCAGGGGTCTGTATTCAGATACTTCCTTACCCCAAAAAGACAGGAGAGTGGCGGCCCATTTTAGATCTCAGATATCTGAACAAGCATCTTTTGAAACCAAAGTTCAAAATGGTAACTCTGGCAATGATTTTACTTTCCCTAAGGCCAGGGGACTGGCTAGCTTCCTGGACCTCAAGGATGCCTATTTACATGTCCTAATCAGAAGATCCCGTCGAAGTACTCAGATTCGAACTGCCCTCAGGTCATTACCAGTTCAGAGCAATGCCCTTCGCCTTACCTCTGCTCCAAGGGTATTCACAAAGTGTCTAGCAGTGGCAGTGGCCCACTTAAGGAGGCAGAGGATTGCTGTTTTTCCCTATCTAGACGACTGGCTCATTGTAGGCCAGTCCCCAGAACAGGTAAAATCTCACCTGCAGGTCACCCAGCAGCTTCTCACCTCCCTGGGTTTTCTGCTAAACCTACCAAAGCCAGTTCTGGAACCAGTCCAGGTACTCACCTTTATAGGGGCAGAATTGGACACAAAGCTAGCCAGAGCCTTTCTTCCCTCAGAAAGGGTAAGGAATTTAGTGGCTCTGGCCTCTTCTTCACTCTGCAGGTCTCGACCAGCAAGACACTTTCTGCAGCTCCTGGGGCACATGGCTGCATCCACAGCTGTTGTGTGGGAGCCAGATTTCAGATGAGAGACATTCAGTTTCACTTGAGAACCTTTTGGTCTCAGAGAAGAGACCCCTTCCAAGTTGGTCCCAGTGACTCGAACTTTGATCCTAGCTCTCCAGTGGTGGCAGGATCAGAGCAATTTAAGAGCGGGGGGTCCCCTTCATTTCCCTTCTCACGACTTGACTCACTACAGATGCTTCCCTTCTGGGTTGGGAGCCCACATGGGCGACCTTTCCACTCAGGAGTTTGGTCCCCAGGAATCTCTGCTCCACATCAATTTGCTGGAACTCAGAGCTGTCTTTTTAGCTCTTCAAGCTTTTCTGCATCTGTCCACGACAAGGTGATACAAGTCAGAACAGACAACACCACAACAATGTGTACATCAACAAACAGGGGCACTTGGTCTTGCCTTGTGCACCGAGGCAATGAAGTTGTGGTCTCTTGCCTATTCCCTGAACACTTCCTCATAGCAGTTCATCTTCCAGGGAAGGACAATGTCCTAGCGGATGCCCTCAGCAGGATTTCCAGGGCCATCACGAATGGTCCCTGGATCCTCAAGTGCTGGGATAGTTTTTGCCAGGTGGGGCATCCCTCAGATAGATCTTTTGCAGCCCCAGACAATCACAAACTCCTCTGTTCTGTTGCAGGCCTCCAGTGCTGGGCTCAGTTCCCTGGATGCCCTTCTTCTGGATTGGGAGGGAAGTTCCTCTATGCTTCCCCTTTCTCTCCTATTCAAAGTACTAGTCAAAATCAGATCTCAGCCTTGCAGGGTGATTCTGATTGCCCGGATTGGGCCAGGCAACCTGGTACCACTCCTTCTGTCTCTGACAGTCCATCTTCCCCTGTGCCTCCCAGAAATCACAATCTGTTGACTTGTGCCCAGGAAGGGTTTGGTATCCGGACCTCAAATCCCTCAACCTCAAGGCCTGGCTCTTGAGGAGTTAGAGTTAGCTGATTTACACCTCTCTCAGGGTGTTCTTGAGATCCTAAAGGCTTCCAGAAAGCCTTCCACTAGGAGCTACTTATAGTTCTAAATGGAAAAGGTTTTCCATTTGGTGTGCTGGGAAAAATATTTCCCAGAATCTGCTGAATTGCCCATTTTGTTAGATCACATGGTACATCTTAATTCCTTGGGTCTCAGACCAGCTACCCTGAGAGTTCATTTGGCAGCTGTGTTCATATTGTGTCAGCAGGAAAGTCATCCCTTTTCCTCTCATCCTGTGTTTTCCAAGTTTTTAAGGGATTACTCCATACTAATCCTCCTTTGGGAACCGCCCTGCTTGGGACCTTAATGTTTGCATTGCCCAGTTAATGCAACCCCTTTGAACCTCTGTCTTCTGCAGAGCTTAAGTACCTAACTTGGAAAACTGTTTTTCTAGTGGCTATCACTTCTGCCAGATTACAAGTGAATTGCAAGCCTTGTCAGTGGAGACTGACTTTATTTCTTTCCACAGGGATAAGGTAGTCCTTAGGACTAATAGGAAGTTTTGCCTAAGGTGGTTTCAGATTTCCATCTTAATCAATCTATCTCCTTCCAGTATTTTCACTGATCACCCTCTTCGGTGAGAGGAGGTTGCACACCTGGATGTTAAGAGAGCTCTTAGTTATTATATAGAGCGTACCAAAGGTCCACAGTTCAAATCCTCCAACTTTTCCTTACCTATGGTGAAGTTGGGAAAGGCAAACCTGCCACTAAGAGATCAATAGCCAGGTGGATTGTCTCTTGTATCCAATTTTGTTATCAGAAAGTAGGCAGAGCCCCCCCCCCGGTTTGAGGGCTCATTCTACCAGGGGTACAGCTGCGTCTCTAGCTGCTGCCAGAGATATCCCTTTATTAGAGATTTGCCAGGCTGCTACTTGAAAGCGGTATACACTTTTACCAAGCATTACTCCCTGGATTTGCAGGCCAGGAGAGATTCTCGTGTTTGGCACAGCTGTTCTTCAGAGCCTATTCCCTAAGTAGGTTCTGCCCCTCCTCCATGGAGGTACTGCTGTGTATTTTGCTAATGTCTATAATATAGCAAGACTTCATGTTGTTTGAAGAAAAAATTACTCACCTTAGTAATGTTGTTTCTTCTAATGGAGTCTTGCTATATTATAGACCTCCCCCCCAACCTGCCCCTCTCAGAACCTCTACTTGGTGGGGTGCGGGCAACTTAGTGTGGGCACTACTTATGTCCTGTTAGCATTTTGTCCCCTTTGGGACTTTGGGGGTGTGTATGTGTACGCGTGTGTGTGTTTTATTATACTTATGTTCCATTTTCATATTATTAGAATGGTGTTAGTATTTCTGGTCCCCTGACTTGAGTCTTGGGTGTTGGGACCATCAATGGTTGTTATTATTTAGGTAGCCATTTGGCTAGTGTAGGTTACAGCTTCCACACAGACCTTAGTGAGTTTGGCTCAGAAAGATCTGACAGTTCAAGTTTGAAATGACATAGATAGAGCTGCTCGTGCCAAAATTCTATTTTGGAATGGTTTTAACCATTTCACTCCGGGGCAGTTCTAGAACTGGATCAAACTGCTAATGTCTATAATATAGCAAGACTCCATTAGAAGAAACAACATTACTAAGGTGAGTAATTTTTTTCATCCACCAGCTGACCACCCCGAGGGCTTGCCGCCAGGGTTCCCCAACCCTTGCCAGAGACCAGATCCAGTGTGGCCAGCGCCGTGGCTAGCCGAGAGTGGGGCCTGCGAGGCGCCCTCCTTCATCCTGCCACACTGCTCTTTTTCTCATTTTTTTGTGCCCCCTTGTGGGCATGCGGAGTGCAGTGACACCTACAACAGGGTCGTGCACGCGCCCACATCAAGCGTCTGCTGCACTCCCACCCCCACGCTGTTGCAGCTCCATGTCGCCGAGCCCTAGCCTCCGCTAGGGGTCAGGCGTGCACCGACCACTGGTCCCCCCCTCCCCGGAGATGGAGAGCAGTCCATCAGATGCTTGATCCATCTTCTCCCCTGCTGACCCACAGCAGCCTGTGCTGGTTCCTGAACATGGGTTGCCAGCATGGTGAGAGGAGTGGAATCCAGCGCCTCAACCTTCCGCACAACCAGGCCATGCCAAGCGCCTTTCTGAAGTGGAAACCCATATCAAAGACACTGATGATCATCAAGATGACATGGATGATATAGTGAGGAGTTTGAGTGAAATCTAGCCTGGTAGCTAGTAGGGGAGGACTGTAGCCACATGGGTATAGATGGCGGTGGCTGGCCTGGTGGCACAGAGGGTTAAGGCAGTATGCCTTGCCTCATGCTACACCAGCAACCTGTGTTTGGGAATGACCTCGTGTCATCAGAGTGCTGGCACGGGGTGGGGTGGTAGCAGGATTGAGCAGACTAATGCCAGCATGCTCCCCCTGCATAGTTCCGTTACCACCAGGTGGAGGTCCAGTGGCTGCGCAGGCAGGAGGGGCGGCAAGTCAAGACGGTGTCTCGGACAGCGGCGTATGGGTGCTTCCACACACGAGTGCCCGAGTAAGGGGAAGGGTGAAAACTGGGGGCACAAAAACACAAAAAAATGTAAATTAAAAAAAAATTAAGATAGCTGTGGTGATTGGGGGGGGTACCAGAAAGCAGTAAAGGAGAATGGAAAGTGAGGTGCTGCAACCACATAGAGAGTGAAGTAGCAAAAAAATATCCAAGTTACTATTTCAGTGTACAACGTTACTGCCCTGACCAACATTCCCTTTCTTTAAAATTTGTCATTTCATTGTACTTTCATACAAGTACACAAAGGATGAACAGGCAGGGGGCTGCCCAACAACAAGAATTAAGCTGCTGTTGTAAGGATGTTATATCAACATAATGTGATGATTCTTGCAACTAACAGTAGTAATAAAGGTTTGGCTAAAAGCTTATCATACTCAGATGCTATATGAATTTGTCCTGTATCCCCTCTAGAGATCACAGCGATATAACTCCCATGAAATGTAAGTGAAATATAAAAAAACAATAAGTAATTAATTATGACCACTGGCACAAAGTCAGACTTTTTTGTCATAATGTAGAGAACCCATCTTCTCCATCTGATCTCAAATGCTGGGTATGTGTTATTGAAATAGTTAATTTTTATGTTTGCTTGCACGCATGTGCAAGAAACACAGTGCCACCATACGAGAATTTGTAGGTGTGCCTCCCCCACTTCCAATACCCTGCTACCTTTCGCAGGCACCGCCGCACCGTGCCAATGAATGTAGGAGCTGTCTATGACAGCCGTTCAGATGCAGTGGCGTACAGTTGAAAGCAAAACTGCTGCAGTCAGGAGTGAATGTGAGGCCCTTTGCATACTGCCGGCACGGGCAGTATGCAAAGTGCCTACACATCGGCACTGCACTGAAACAGCTGTCATAGACAGCTCCATCCCCCACAACAAGTAGCACACTAGGAGCCCACCCCAGCGTGCTCATGCGTTTCCTCCCCCCACACACACACTGTATGGCTGATGGGGGTGCCCAATCCCCCATCAGCTCCGATGCACTCCCCCCCAACAGAGTTCCAGGTGCCACGCTAGGAGCCCACTCTAGCGTGGTAACAGTCCATACGGCCGACGGGGGTGCCCAATCCCCATCGGCTCCACTGTATTCCCCCGCCCAACACACTTCCAGGTACCATGCTGGGAGTCCACCCCAGCATGGCAACAGTCTGTATGGCTGACGGGGGTGCCCAATCCGCCATCAGCTCCACTGTCCCCCCAAACAGCCTTCCAGCTGCCATGCTGGGAGCCCACCCTAGCGTGGCAAAGTCCCGCGTCATCTTTAAAAAAGAAATGCCCTGTAAGAAAAAATGGTTCCTCGCTGACTGTCTTGACCCCCTGCCCCACCCATGCCCACCCTCTGTGCACCCTGCCTCCCCACACCCCACCTCACCCCATACTTACCTCCGGAGTCCAGGCGACGATCTTTGGTGGACTGGGAACACGCTTGCACCTTTCAAAGCCAACCGCGAACTGAGGAAATGCCGGTAAGCTGTATAATGGAATAAATAGTGTTTTTCAACTTTGATGCATATCTCAGGCATTTTTGAATTTTTCACCAAATTTTAACATGGGGTTCTTGGGACCCCACCTCATGAATTCTGGCACTGTCATTTTGTTATTCGGTCCTGAAAGGTGATTTCACAGTCACTGCGTGGAACTACCTTTTGGAACCGATTTATGAAACGACAGTGTCACAGTTCATGAGGTAGGCCCCCAGAAACCCTATGTTGAAAATTTGGTGAAAAAATTCCCAAAAATGACTGTTTTACAAGTGTGCATTGTGCAGTTCCAATGTATACTCATAAGTTCACACATTTTTAATATTTTCACTCCCGATTTTCAACATTGCCATTTTACCACACCTCCTTATGAGCAGTACAGCTGTCATTTTTCACATCTTGCCCAAAATGTGATTCCGCACATGTAGCGCACAATGGCGCAGTCGGTGTGCAAAATCAATGTTCGAGACAGATTAAGAAAATTATAATGACACTGTTCATGAGCAGAGGTCTTAAAATGGCTATGTTAAAAATTTGGTGACAAACGTCCATAAAATGACTGTGTTACGAGCGAACATTGCAGTTTCCATGCACCCTCGTAAGTTCATGAATTTGTAATATTTTCAGTCCAGATTTTCACCACTGGCATTTTCCACACTTCCTTATGAACAGTACAGTTGTCATTTTTCACACCATGGCCGAAATGTGTTTTCGCACTTCCAGCACAGAAATGCGTGGTCGCTGTGGGAAATCACTGTTCGGGACAGATTAAAAAAATCACAGTGACATTGTTCATGAGCAGAGGCCCCAAAATGCCTGTGTTGGCAATCTGCTGTAAAAAATCCCCAAACTAATTACATTACGGGTGTGCGTTCCACAGTTTCTACACACGCTTGTGACTTCACTAGTTTTTTTAATATTTTCACTGCAGATTTTCAACACTGCCATCTTTTACACCTACCCATGAACAGTACCGCTATCATTTTTCACATCCTGTTCAAAATGTGTTTTCGCACCTGTGGTGCCAAATGGCATAGTCACTGTGCAAAATCTGCTTTCGGCTAACGAACTGATATTGCCACTTTTCATAAGGTGGGGGTCACAAAAAACCCGTGTTGAAAATTTGGAGTGAAAATACCAACAAACGCCTGAGGCGTTAGGGTTTCTGACCATAATGCCCCACCCTGTAGAGACAGACAGGCATCAGGGGTGTGACTTGGGATTGTCACCTGTAATGCTCATACCATTCCACCCCACCCACACCCTGCAGCCAGTGAGAGGCATCAAGTGTGCCTTGGACTCTTCGACCCCAAAGTTCACCCGTGCTCTCTATACTGCACCCATCTCACCATATTTCCTGATGGAATGGGGTGAGCATAAGGGCCAAAGATCCCAAGGCACACCGTGACACTTGTCAGTGTCTGCAGGGTAGGATGTGGTGAAATAGCATGGCCATTATGCCTGATGACCCAAAGGCACACCCCAGTGCCTGTCAGTCTCTGCAGGGTGGTGGGGTTGGCTTCAGTTTAATACTTCACTGCCATTCCTATTATGCAGCTCTCTAACTCCTACACTACCAATGCCAATGCCAGCAAGCAAACATTCAGCATTGACAAATGCTTGTTCCATTTGATATACATCACACATCCGATTTAGCCACATATCCACGGTAGGTACAGACTAAGTCAGCCACAGCTTTGTGGTAGCCTTTTTGGCTGTACCAGTGACTATTTCTAGGATTTTCTGGGAGTCCGAGGATCTGTACCCTGCTGGAATGCATGTATGTCCAGAAAAAGAAATGGGAATGCTGTAAGTTGTAGGTCTGCATTTCCCATCTCCTGTAGAGTTTGTTGCAGGGCCTGTATAAACGGAACTAACAGAGGGCAGGACCACAAGATGCCTGTGCAGTGCAATGGGGGTCCCAAGTTGTCTCCAGCATTGAGCCCCCTTTAGGGGAGATAGTCTACCTGTTTATCAAGCATAATAAAAAATATTACTACAGTTTTCCAGGACTACTCCTTCCAAATATAACAAGAAGTAACACTGTGTATTTATTAAGGCAGGAATCCCATTGTTGCTCTGTCACGATTGTGTTAAGGTCCTTCTCCCAGGCTCTCTGTATGTGTGCGGTTCAAGTGCCCTGTAGTGATAATAAAGCTTGTTAAATTCTAGATATGCGGTGCCTGGTGTAACCTACCCTTTTTACTTGTTCCACCCTGTTAAGAACCAATACACTACCAGGAGTATGACTATGAATGCCCTAGAAATCCCATTCCATAAAACAAACCTGGGCAAGCATTCCTTTGCAGTAAGGGCATCTCTATGGCTGAACGAATTACCTGAAACCCTGGTGACTGTCCCTACAATTGTCCATTTTAAGAACATGCTGAGAAAAGAACTCACTACAAGTTCCAAATGCTCCTGTTTCAACTAATATGGACACTTTGCTGACCCTGTATCCCCTGTATTGCTTATGAAATTGTCACTCTACCAGTCTTCCTATTGCTGGCTGATGACTATGCTTAAATGGAGCTACTGTTACTAGTTTCCGTATTGTTTATAGTTATGTGTCTGTTGTCTCAGATGTGGAACCTTTGTAAATGAGCACTTATTCTTAAAGGTGTTTTCCAAATGGCTAAATAAATAAAGTTTTCTTCACCATTAGTGTTCCCTGTCTGCTTCAACATTAGTGTTCCCTGTAGCAGTGCTCCAGTAAAGGGCACAAGTACTTTCTGGCTTGCAGGTATCTAAAAAATGTGTTCTGGGAATGTTTTACGTCAGTTGTAAGTCTTCAAAGAACTTTACTGAGTTTGTCTGCAACATCTGAAACCAATTCTTAAGACCCATCCGTGCCCATCTAGAAAAACAATGATCTAGTCTGTTTGGAAAAAAATCCGCAGTGCCTATCAGAGATAAAATGAGAAATCAGAATGGGAGCAGTTGCGTCATTTTTGAGTGTTTAAAACCAGACTGAAATTGTGTTAGCAGTATATAGGTTGTCCATACATGTTGGGCAGGGTCAGGGTTGGATGTTAATAAAGCTTTTGATATGTCCAGCAGGCCTTCCTCTGCCATTTCAAGGGTCTTCCAGTGTGTGTCATAGCTATTAATTACCCAGCAGAAGACTACATAATTGGGTACAGTATAGTAGAGATTAAGGTTAGGTAATGCTAGGCCACCCTTATTTTTAGGGAGATGCAAAGCTGTTAACTTGAATTCTGGGCTTTTCCCCTTGCCAACTGGAGATGAATTTATACTGTTTTTGAAAATAATGGGGGGGGCCGGGGTTGACAGGTAAAGTGTGAGCTAAATATAACGTTCTTGGTTGTAAGGAGGGAAAGAGGGAGATGAGACCAGGTTTCAAGATCTTTGGTTAGGCCTTCTGTAAAGGTATCATAGTTAAGAGTACAGACTGTGGGGACCTCTGTAGAGAGAACTCCCAAATATTTAAAGTGTGTCAAATTCCATTTAAAATATTTCCATTTCGTTTTCTCTTTTTTTTTTACTTTCTGGTTTTGTCCCACATTTTCGCCTCACCAGGCAGTGACCAGGACTTCCTTCCACCTACCCAAACCCTTCTGCCAACTACAGGAATCCTTCAGTGGTTCAGCCCACAGCCTTTGCTCAACAACCTCCCCAGATACCCCAACCGTAACCCACGGCTTATCCCCTGTGGGTGGGACCCCCTAGCTCCCCAAGCCAGGAGGAAGATGATACGTCACTCAATGGTCAGGGCCCATGAGGAGGAGCCAGTCAAGTATGGGAGGAGTCAACATGACCCTGCTGTGATGTGGGGGGGGGGCTTCACCTGTCCAGCACTGCTGGAGGTATTTTTGTCCCCTGCTAGGCCTTCCCCTTATCCCACCCCAGGGGGGTCCTCAGGTTTCCCTTGCTGTCTGTTTTTTTTTCCCCTTGCATATCTGCTGATATAAAAATATGTGCAAATCATTGTATGGAAATGGAAATGTAACTGATATTGGGATCCCTTTTGTTTAGAAATGATTAATGTTAATTTTTTAAATGTATATAATTTTGGTTTGAGCTGATTGCAAAAAGCTATTGGAAAACTCAAGAGGTTACCTGAGTGCAATCTTTAAGCCTTTTGCAGAAGAGCTGTGGAAAAGGGGCCTCAGTTCTGGGACATTGTGTTCTTGCTGTACCTGCCTGATACTTACAAAAACAGGATGCTTGTTAAGAGTGGCACTGGAGCAGATTTGTCCTTGGCAAATTGGGGTTAGTACTTAACAGATGTGAAGAGGGGGAATAAGAATGTAAAGGGAAAACTGAGAGACAGTGAGAGGCAGAGAACTGCAAGATTGTCAGGGTGATCAAATCCTAGGTCTCACAAGAAAATTTGGTTGCGCAACCAGACAGACAAGAGACAGAAAAGGTGAGAATAGAACAGATCCCTGCATTCAAACTCTTTCCATAAAAACTGGGACAAGGTCCTATTCTACCTTGCTACAAGTGTAACCCCCTTATAAATGGGGGTTCCCAAAAGTCTTCCTTGGGTGTGCTTAAATGCCCATTGCCAGGTGGGCATTCTGTGTCTTTACAGGTGTAAAAGTGCATGCATACGAGTGCCCTGTTAGCCTCCTTGCCTTCCCCTTTAAGAGACATTATTTTTGTAGTGTATAATTAATCTGGGTAGGGGCCGAGTGTTTCCAGGCTTGATTCCCGCCCGAGATGCAGTAATATTGTTCTGTTCTATTATCACTAATGGTGCAGAGGGAGCTCTGTTAGAACAGGTAATTGTTTGCTGATTAGCTGCTCCAATAATAATGGTATTATAGTTTTTCTAACCTGCCTTTCTTTGCAGCATGGACATTACTGTATTGCACCAATCAGTACCTTTTGGGGACCTTAAAATGGAGTCCGTCTCCACCGGTCTTGTGGGAGTGCATTTCTGTAGGAAATGTAGTTTTTTCATTTTGGCCCCTTAATGAACCTTGCTTTGACAGACAGATGAATCAACCAACCAAACCCTTTTTGGATCAGAAAGAAGTCCCGGTGCTGCCTGCAGCAGTGAGTCAGTCTGAGTTTGGAGTTGAGAGAGTGAACTGCTCAAGACATTCCAGCAGCTGCTCCTGTGTAGTAGTGCAGGAAACCAGTGGGAAGGCTGTGTCTGGCCTGCCTACTTCATCTTCCCTTCTGAGGGATCTGCTAGTGAAATAAATCGGACTGAATCCAAACCAGCTTGTGACCAGAAATACCGAATTATGACTGCCCTGTTGCCTGGAGAAGACCAAAGATTTGCTGTAAGCGATCAGCCTGTCAGGACGTCTGAATCACCACAGAGATCACGGTTTTGCTCAGGAAAATTGAAATTGCAACTGGACTGTCATCTGACCTGTGGTATTGTGTTTTGCTTTACTATAAATGTGCTGTAAGCTGTCAGTGGGTCGCGATTTGGTTCCCCACTACTTAAGTGTGTCACGCTTGCTGGAAGCTGTCTCCAGCACCTATCAAACTGAATCCGAACTGTTCACACAGCCTGGGCCCTGCCACCTTGGCCAGTCAACTACTTCAGACACAGAGATCACCATCGACGAGAGACTCGCCCGGGGATCAGCCCCCTGCTCAACATCTCGAACAGAAACTACACCTCTGTGAATCGTGTGGGCCCTGCTTCTCCTGACATACCAGCCTGTCAACTTGCAGTCTCCATTTCATCCCTCCTGTGTTTCGTATTGGGTAGCGTGAGTAAACACCAGGGTAGCTCCCTGCAACATCAGCTAAATCAAAAGTGTTGTCATCTGATTCAGTTGTTGTTTTCTTGTCACGAACTGAGCCTCCAGGCTCCAGATTGCAAATTGTGTGTGGTTGTGCATGTCCCTTCTTTCCATCACAAGGCCCCGACCAGCTGCAATGCTGGCCTACCCTGGGCAATGTGTCAGGCTAGCCCACCTTTTTTCCCAACTGAGTACCTAGAGTGTGTGACTGTGAAGGGACTCTAAAGTGCATGCACGATTGCCTGATTGAATCAGTTACAGAACTAATCAGCCAAATTACACCCGTCCCTTGTTCATTCCCCCTGAATAAATCAGATCTAATTCTTTTTGCATTTACCTTAACTGTGGTTCCATTTTGTACAAGAAGCACTGTACTGTTGTTACCTGCTGTGTCTAACCTCATTTTGTAGGGGCTCTCCAGGGTCAAACTGGTGGAATCAGCCCTGATGGTAAGTGCAAACAGAGTGGGAATTTGTATGCTGGTTAGAGGTTATTGAAACCATGTCTGTTGTTCGTTGCTTAGGCCACTAGAGGGGGAAAGAGGGGGGTTACAGTGTCCCAGAGGGCTGTACCCAGATCAGCTACGCTACCAATAACCCTGTCCTCCGGGTGGAGGCACCTGTTATAAGAACCCAGGCCCCTTAACCTGCACCTAGTCACACAGGTGGGGGGAGTAGCCCTTGAGATAGCGCCATCTAGGGGTTACATCTTGGAGGCTACTGCTGGGATTAGCACCCCCGAGTATCCAAAATCAAGAATTATTGTTAAAAATTAATAGCTACCACAGTAGAAATGGCTGTACACCAGTTGGTGGGGTGGTGTACGGAGCAGGATATCGACCCCCAAAATGCTCTACTTATACTGGATATCCCCCTGGGTACCAGTAAGGACACTATAGAGGGAGCACTCTCCAAAGCTGAATGTTTAAAAAACGTTGTGGTGGTGGGTCGACAGGCTGATTTGATCGCCCAAACTTTCATGGCCTTGGTAGAGTGTAGTGACCTCGTGGACAGCTCTAAAGTGCCACAGACTGTTGCCTCAGAAGAGGTCCCAGCCGCCTGGAGAGTGGTAACAAAAGACAGTAAAGACCCCGGGAAGGATGAGCCCCCCCACCATTATCTGAGACATTTAAGGAGAAATTTGCCAAGTTGTTACTGGAGGAGGGTAAAACCGTGAAGGATTTTAAAAAATTATTCCTGCCACCTGGGAGTGTCCCTTCCCCACTGTCCACACCAGCCCCAGCACCTGTTCTTTCACCAACTTCTGTACCTGCCTCTGTGCCAGCAGGTAATCATGAGCCTTACTGCAAGCTCAAGCTGTTCTCTGTCATCCTCCCTACTCCTAATGGAGAAGTCTACCTGGAGACCTGAATAGACTCTGCTACCCTTGCGGTACCAAACTGGCAATGCTCAGAGGCCGAAAAAAGGGCCTGCCTGGAGGAAAGCCTGCAGGGGCCCACTCAACGTGCTTTTCTCTCCCAGAGGTCCTCTGACCCTGACGCCAAAGCCCAAGAGTACTTAGTTGCCCTTGAAAATGTGTTTGGGGGCACCACTAGTGTTGAGGTGTTGAAATGGAAACTTAGATGTTAAACAACAGCCAGGGGAATTGTTATCTGCGTACATGGATCGATTAGAGGGAATCCTACAAACCATTTTTCAGAAAGGAGGCTGGGCCTCTAGTGAGGTGAATCAGGTAAGACTGGATCATATACTGTGCTCTGCCCGGCATTCCAGCTGGGTGTTGCTCAAATTGCAACTGCACCAAAGGAAATCTGGTCCCCTGCCCTTCCATATGTTGAAGGACATACGGGAAGTTGAGGAGGAGGAAGAGGAGGAAGGCTCTCAGGAACCCTGTGTGGTCATAGCTGCCGCAACCCCTGCTCCAGGCACGGGGTCAGTCATTGATTGCCTGGAATTCCAGAAATCACATGACAGAATCTGAGGACTAAATGCTAGTGCCAGTCCCTGTGAGCCCAGCAAGAAAGGGACTGCTAAGGATGCTCCGTCATGGGACAAACTGCTGAGGGAGTTCAGAGAAACAAAAGCTGGTCTCTTTATGAAGACTGCTCTTGCTGGTACAGACCCTGATCCTTATCAGAGTGCATCTGCTATGGGGGTGGGGGTGCACACCCAGGCATACAGTATTTATTGTATGTGTGTTTTATTATATTGTTTATATAAAGCGCCTTGATTTTTAGAAAGGTGCGGTATAAATAAACTTTATTATTATTGTTATTATTATTATCTCCTGCTGACAGCAGCTCAGAAATTGATGAATTGACCATGGAAGTTAGAGAATTACTGAGATGTCTCCCAATGCTCGCCACACCACAGACAGAGGTGGAACCAAAATTTTCAGTTGGTGGTACCCCCACCTCAGCTCCCAATGTGATGTATCAGCCACGCCAGGCCCTGGAAAGCATATACTGTCATAATTGTGGGAAGGTCAGGCATATGAAGAAAGAATGCCGGTCCCCAAAAGACCTAGATAAAGTTGTATACAGACCTCAAGGGGAGCTCCAGAAAGCGAGACCATGGCCGAGGAGCACCAGCAACGACCGCAGTGAAGGATCAAGAAATACTAACCCAAACTTTTTTGTGGCTAAATTGACTGTCCAGGTCCCTGCTACTGCCCCTCCAGACTGGTCCAGATTGGTGGGCCCTTCGATGGAGACTACTGTGACTGTCAGTAGTGTCCATGCTCGGGCTGTGCTCGACAGCGGGTCGAAAGTGACCATTGTATTCCACGACTGGTATGACAAACACTTATCTGATGTGCCATTACAATTTCTAGATGGCCTACATGTGTGGGGCCTGAGTGACAAGTCTTATCCCTACATAGAATATGTCTGGCTCTGGCTGTCTTTTCCTATGGCTGTAACTGGTGTAGTTGAACAAGTAGAGATGCAGGCCCTGGTGTGCCCTCCTACAGGGATGTATGATGGAGTCCCCCTACTCACTGGAACCAACACCCACAGGTTTATGAGGTTAGGACAGTTGTGCCAAGAGAAACGAGACTGACAGACTGGTCAGGCAATGAGAATTCCATCTCTGACCAAGAAAGCTTATGACCTGCAGAGGAAGTCTGTGGCAGAAGACCAGGATGATCCCATTGGAGTTGTGTGGAAGAAGGACCCTGATTCCTTGATATTGCCACCCAATACTCAGTATACTGTTCATGGAGAAGTCCATCTTAGAAGAGACGTGAAAAACAAAATATTAATGCTGGATGCACCAGGTGAAGGAAAGTTGCCAGAGGGGCTATTGGTTAAACCCAGTATCCTACCTGCCCATGCCCATTCCTATGCATGATGAGTGATGGTCCAGATTCGAAATGTGTCAGATCGAGAAGTCCAAGTGAACAGAAGGTGTACACTAGCTGCAGTACACTGCGCAGACACTGCAGTATTACCCAGCAACAAATATTCTGGCGAGAAGGAGGAGGTGACCCCAGACCTATTTGACTTTGGTGATTCCCCTTATCTGCTGAGTGGAAGACTCGGATCAGTAGGAAACTTGCCCAGAGAGACCAAGTGTTTTTGCTAAAAGAATGGGATGTGGGGTGCACCCATGGTGCTGAGCATAATATTCGGCTGCACGATGACAGACCTTTCCGAGAGCAGTCCTGCCGCCTTGCTCCACCTGATATAGACGATGTTCGGTGGCACCTACAGGAGATGCTCACTGCCGGAATTATTCAAGAGTCAAGAAGCCCCTACGCATCTCCCATTGTAGTTGTGTGCAAGAAAAATGGGTCCATGAGGATGTGTGTGGATTATCGGACCCTTAACCAATGGACTGTCCCAGATCACTACACCATGCCCTGCATACAGGATGCCCTGGACTGCCTGAACAGGAGTCAGTGGTTCTCAGTACTTGATCTCTGCAGCGGATATTATCAAATCCCGATGGCCCTGGAGGACCATGAGAAAACAGTCTTCATCTGTCCTTTGGGGTTCTACTAATTTCTGAAGATGCCACAGGGGATTTTGGGTGCTCCTGCTACCTTCCAGAGGTTGATGGAACGTGCAGTAGGAGACATGAATCTGCTAGAATGTTTAGTGTACTTGGATGATGTCATTGTTTTTGGTTGCACGCTAGAAGAATATGAGGCCAGACTGTTCAAAGTCCTCAATCACTTGGAAGAATTCAGCCTCAAGCTATCCATAGACAAGTGCCAGTTCTTTCAAGCATCTGTAAAATATATGGGACATGTAGTGTCAGCTGACGTAATACAGACAGACCCCAGTAAAGTACAGTCCCTGACCACCTGGCCCCAGCCCACCAACCTGAAAGAGCTGCAGCATTTTCTGGGGTTTTGCGGCTACTGTCGCTGATTTATTAAGGACTATTCGAAGGTAATCCGGCCGCTCCTTAATCTTACCCAAGACTATCCTCCCACCAACCACAGATACAAGAAGGGGTCCCTCAAAGAAGAAGACAAGGTGTATTTTCAAACAGGGGAACCTTTTGTAACCCGTTGGATCCCTGAGTGCGAGGCGGCATTCTTCAAAGTCATCTATCAATTAGCTTACCCACGCCCCAGTCCTTGCATATGCTGATCCCACCAAACCATACGTCCTGCACACGGATGCCAGTCTGAAAGCGCTTGGGGCTGTGCTATATCAAGAATATGAGGATGGCCTGAGACCTGTGGCCTTCGTCAGTCGCAGCTTGACACCCTCAGAGCAGAATTATCCTGTGCACAAGTTGGAGTTCCTTGCTCTAAAGGGGGGCATAGTCAGTCAGTTCCATGAGTACCTCCATGGGGCCAAGATATTAGTAAAGACTGATAACAGTCCTCTAATGTATGTATAGACTTCAGCCAAGTTGGACGCTGCTGGGCACCAGTGGCTTTCTGCCTTGTCAGTTTATGATTATGCAGTTGAATACCAGCCTGGACTGAACCATATTGATGCTGACGCCCTTGCACAGCGGCCAAGTTCCAAAGACAATTGAGTGAGGCTGTCTGAATCTTCTATTAAAGCATTGTGCCAAACGTTTGACAAAGATGAGCAGTTGTCTGCAGACACTGTGGACTGCCTAGTGGATTGTTTGGGGCCCCCCCGATACTTGCATACCTACTGCTTATTGTCATTTTTCTGCATTAGATATCAGTGCTTTGCCCCAGTTTGATAGTGACATCATTCAGTGGGCTCAATCCCATGACCCCATGATTCAGCCCGCACTTGATGCCCTGCATGCGGGGAAGGATGTGTCTAAATTATGTTCTACTGACATACGAACTACACTGTTATTCAAAGAAGGCCCCAGACTAAAGTTACGAGATCAATTATTATATAGAGAGACAGTAGATCGTCAAGGTCAAGTGGACAAGCAGCAGTTGGTCCTACCCACAGCCTTCAAACAGCTGGTACTGAGGGCCCTCCATAACCACATGGGACACCTCGGTATTGACTGGACTCTTGACTTAGTACGATCCCGATTCTATTGGCCGAAAATGGGTGCAAATGTTGAGAATCATGTCAAAACTTGCAGTCGCTGCCTCCAGCAGAAAGCTTTGCCCCAGAAAACTGCCCCACTTGTCAACATCACCACCAGTGCCCCCATGGAACTGGTTTGTATAGACTTCTTGTGTCTGGAGCCCGATCAAAAGAACATTGGCAATGTACTGGTAGTAACCGATCACTTTACCCGATATGCACAAGCTTTCCCAACCAAGGATCAAAAGGCTTCTATGGTGGCCAAGGTGCTAGTAGAAACATTCTTTGTCCACTATGGTACACCCCAATGTATCCATTCCAACCAAGGAAGAGACTTTGAAAGTAGACTAATCAAAGAAATGCTCTTTCTATGGGGGGTGCGAAAGTCCTGAACCACTCCCTATCACCCTCAAGGGGAACCCCAGCCAGACGCTTTAACAGAACCCTTCTGGACATGTTGGGTACTCTCCATCCTAATGACAAGTCTAAGTGGAGTCAGCAGATTAGCACCTTGGTACACGCTTACAATTGCACCAAAAGTGATGCTACCGGATTCTCTCCCTGTCGCCTTATGTTCGGGAGGGAAGCCCGGCTGCCCGTAGATGTTTGCTTTGGGGTCTTCCCAGATGGGGTCAGAGCCGAGAACTATTTACAGTATGTACAGAAACTGAAAGCTCAGTTGAACCATGCATATCAACTGGCTCAAACAATGGCTGCCAAGAGAAACCTTGCCAACAAAGAGAGGCACAACAAGAAAGTGAAGGCTCAAGAGCTACAGCCCAGACCGTGTATTGTTGCACAATTTGGAACTGCATAGAAAACATAAAATTGCTGACAGGTGGCGTCACCTTCCACACATAGTGATCGGTAAACTGGATGAACTGCCTGTGTACAAAGTGCGCCCTGAGAACAACTCTAGAGCTGTCAAGACCATGCACCGCAATCACCTACTACCCATTGGTCAAGTGATCATTAATGCTGAACCAACATCCGATTCTTCCCCCAGGCTGGTGACTCATGCTGCTGCCAAAAAGAGACAGAGTCAACCTGCCCCTGTTGTTCCAGAACTAAGGCCCCCCCCCCCCGGCAGGCCCTGAATGATGATGACTGTCAGTCCATTTCTGATGAAAGTGAATGTGACGCCTACTATCCTTCTTATGAACTGAGCCAGTTATTTTGAGGTAATCCTCTGCAGAATCACGGGGATGAAGCTGGGCCTTCAGAGCTGCCTAACCCCCCAGCTTCTTCCCTGGAAACAATGTCCCCTGTAAGTGAGGTGCAGAGCATTACATCTGAAATAGCAGATTCCTTGTGCCTAAGTGGAACTGTTTGAGTTACCCGAGGAGGAATCTGCTGTGGAAGATCTCCCTGGTGACACACCAGAACCTGCAGAGCAATATGGCACTGTTCACAGCACCCCTTCAGTGCCACAAAATTCAATGATCCAAGAGTTCCTTCAGGATGAGCAACCTGGGCTCTCTTCAGGAGAGAATAATGAGCAAAGTATTGTAGAAGTAGAATCTGCCATGCAAGGAGCCGATAATGTTCCACTACTGGAGACTTTGCCCAGTGCAGAGGTACCCCTTTCTACTGAAGAAGAGACTGATGGAAATGCTTGTACTCCAGAGACTGTACCTGTTTCCCCAAGGAAGTCTGGGAGAGTGGTTAAACCCGTAGTACGTCTAAACTATGACTCCCCTGTAAAATCAGTAGGTCTTCCTTCAAATGCTGTCCACAAGGGTATCTATGTTTCAAAGAGCTCACTGCCCAAACTGAGCCTTTCCGCTACTTCCAAGTTGATTGTCCATCCTTCAGAACATGGTGCCCCTGCCTTGTGTAACCCCAAGTTAGCTGATAGGGATGGGATCCTATCTATGTTGTTTAGAATGCAAGAAACTATAACATGAATGACTACAGTAATATTATTGCGTGAATCATAGTGAAATCATTATTGAATGTATGAAAACTGCATAACTGATGCCATTATATATATAATCATATGTATTAGCTATTTTGGATACGTATAGAAATGGTAATGAAGCATATATTTTGTATAAGTATAATGTCTTCAAATAACATTGTTATGAGCATGGACTTGACACGGACGCCAAGTTCTTTCCAGGCAGGGAAGGGTGTAACCCCCTATAAATGGGGGTTCCCAAAAGTCTTCCTTGGGTGTGCTTAAATGCCCACTGCCAGGCGGGTGTTCTGTGTCTTTACAGGTGTAAAAGTGCTTGCATGCGAGTATCCTGTTAGCCTCCATGCCTGTCCCTTTAACAGACATTATTTTTGTAGTATATAATTAATCTGGGTAGGGGCCAAGTGTTTCCAGGCTTGAGTCCCGCTTGAACTGCAGTAATATTGCTCTTTTCTGCCATCGCTAATGGTGCAGAGGGAGCTCTGTTAGAACAGGTAATTGTTTGCTGATTAGCTGCTCCAATAATAATGGTATTATAGTTTGTCTAACCTGCCTTTCTTTGCAGCATGGACATTATTGTATTGCACCAATCAGTACCTTTTGGGGAACCTTAAAATGGAGTCTGTCCCCACCGGTCTTGTGGGAGTGAATTTCTGTAGGAATTGTAGTTTTTTCATTTTGGCTCCTAAATGGACCTTGCTTTGACAGACAGATGAATCAACCAACCAAACCCTTTTTGGATCAGAAGGAAGTCCCGGTGCTGCCTGCAGCAGTGAGTCAGTCTGAGTCTGGAGTTGAGAGAGTGAACTGCTCAAGACAGCAGCAGCTGCTGGAATGTGTAGTAGCGCAGGAAACTGGTGGGAAGGCTGTGTCTGGCCTGCCTGCTTCATTTTCCCTTCTGAGGGATCTGCTAGTGAAATAAATCGGACTGAATCCAAACCAGCTTGTGACCAGAAGTACCAAATTGTGACTGCCCTGTTGCCTGAAGAAGACCAAAGATTTGTTGTAGGCGATCAGCCCATCAGGACGTCTGAATCACCACAGAGATCACGGTTTTGCTCAGGAAAATTGAAATTGCAACTGGACTGTCATCTGACCTGTGGTGTGTTTTGCTTTACTGTAAATGTGCTATAAGCTGTCAGTGGGTCGTGATTTGGTTCCCCACTACTTACGTGTGTCATGCTTGCTGGTAGCTGTCTCCAGCACCTATCAAACTGAATTCGAACTGTTCACACAGCCTGGGCCTGCCACCTTGGCCAGTCAACTACTTCAGACATAGAGATCACCATCGACGAGAGACTCGGCCGGGGATCAGCCCCCTGCTCAACATCTCGAACAGAAACTACACCTCTGTGAATCATGTGGGCCCTGCTTCTCCTGACATACCAGCCTGTCGACTTGCAGTCTCCATTTCGTCCCTCCTGTGTTTCGTATTGGGTAGCGTGAGTAAACACCAGGGTAGCTCCCCTGCAACATCAGCTAAATCAAAGGTGTTGTCATCTGATTCAATTGTTGTTTTCTTGTCATAAACTGAGCCTCCAGGCTCCAGATTGCAAATTGTGTGTGGTTGTGCATGTTCCTTCTTTCCATCACAAGGCCCCGACCAGCTGCAATGCTGGCCTACCCTGGGCAACGTGTCAGGCTAGCCCACCTTTTTTCCCAGCTGGGTACCCAGAGTGTGTGACTGTGAAGGGACTCTAAAGCGCATGCACGATTGCCTGATTGAATCAGTTACAGAACTAATCAGCCAAATTACACCCCTCTTATGTTCATTCCCCCTGAATAAATCAGATCTAATTCTTTTTGCATGTAACTTAACTGTGGTTCCAGTTTGTACAAGAAGCACTGTACTGTTGTTACCTGCTGTGTCTAACCTTATTTTGTAGGGGGTTTCCAGGGTCGAACTGGTGGAATCAGCCCTGATGGTAAGTGCAAACAGAGTGGGGATTTGTATGCTGGTTAGGAGTTATTGAAACCATATCTGTTGTTCATTGCTTAGGCCACTAGCGGGGAAAGAGGGGAGTTACAGTGTCCCGGAGGGCTGTACCCAGGTCTGCTATGCTACCAATAACCCTGTCCTCCATGTGGAGGCACCCGTTTTCAGTACCCAGGCCCCTTAACCTGCACCTAGTCACACAGGCAGGGGCAGACTGGATGGGCCTTGTGGTCCTTATCTGCCATCAACTTTTATGTTTCTATGAGTAGCCCTTGGGATAGCGCCATCTAGGGATTACACAAGCACCATGCTTTTCAGCTGCCTGCTGGAGGTCGGAGCAGTGTGGATCAAGAGCAAGTGAGAGAGACATCCCAGTGGTGCAGAGGGCAAAGGCACCATGCATCTCACCTCTCCCGTGTCAGTGATCCATGTTCGGAAATGAGCTTGGGTCACGGGGGGTTGGCCAGTGGAGGGCAGAAGGAAGTATCGAGCAGCTGCCAGGCAGTTCTCCTTTCCCAGATTGGGGAGGTAAGCCTTACTAGCCCTTGGCTGCCACTGAGTGGAGGCTCAGTGGAAGTGTTGAGCAGTTGGGGAGCTGGCATTAGGATGGGTGGGTGGAGAGGGGCTATTAACAGGTTCTGGCACGCATGCGCGATCATGTTTGTTGGGGCTCAGGGGAGAAAACCAGGAGGAAGACACCTCCCTGGTGACAGAGTGATGACCGACCCCTTGCAGGCTCCACACTGGTGGCTGAGTACATGCCACCAGTCCTGTGGCAGAGGACAACAGCAGAAGGTAAGTCCTGGGGGAGCCGGGTAATGGGGCTGAGTGGTTCAGTCTAAGAAGGTCATCAGGAAAGCATGGGAAGAAAACAAAAGATGAAAAAAAAAGCAAGTGAGAGAAATGCCAAGGAGGCCTGCAAGCTGTGTGACATGATGGTCTGTCCCATTCTGGGGGTTTTCGGAAAGGAACTCTCTATAGTTCATGGGAAAAGAAGAGGGGGTTGTGGGGATGACACTGCCTTCCCTCCCCCTCTGTCCAGTAGGGGTGCTGTAACACCCAAGGCCTCACACTCTCCAATTGGATCTGGTTATTGGTGAATTCTAGGTTATAGCTGTCCACTCTACTATGAAGGGGCTCATTCCTTGGGGTTCGGGGTCAGCAGTGGATCATGGGGAGCAAGTCGGCCCTCAGTCTAGAGATATAGGAATGGGCATTAAGTCTGGTCAAAGGAGGAGGACCAGACTGCTCCATGCAAGGGTGAAATCTTAGGTCAGAATTAAAAAATGAGCTGGCCCGCCAGCACAGTGGTTGGATTTCCGCTTGAGACGCCAGTGACCCAGGTTTGGGAGTGGACTTGGGTCATTGGAGGGCTGGCCGGAGGGGAGAAGACTGAAGCGTCCCAGGGACTGCTCTTCTTCTCAGGGAAGAGGAATCAAGGGCGTAACTTGTCCCACACCCCAGGCGGAGGAGGCCTGGTATGATAGGTCCTGCAGATAGCGGAATGGGAGGAGCTGCGCAGACGCCGGTGCTCAGCGCCTGGACATCAGGGTGTAAACCACGAGAAAGGGGAGAACATGGAAAAAGGACACCAGAGCGCCAAGAGGAAGAAGCACGAGTACTGGCCCTGATGGCTCCAGCCTGCCTCATTGATGAGGGGACCCCATGGGACAAGTAAGTATCGGGGTGTACGGGTCCCAACTCATACCCCACCTGGAGCATAATCCACGGCACTGTGGGGGGTCCTCTGGAGATCACGGCAGGAAGAGGGGCAGATACATGTGTATCCCAATGGAGCGGAGCTCCAGTGTAGAGGTGGGGAAATAAACATAAAGTATAAAAAAAAAAGAATTTAAAAATGAATTAATCAAGACCTCAATGTCTGAGCTGTTACCATGAAGAAACAGCCTGTGGTGTTTGTCTATAAAGTCTGACACAGAAATAATACGTGCCCCCTAATCCAAGGCATAATGGGTAAAACATGCAAATCTATATAAAGCAGTCCAGGCTGGCTTTGCTTTAAACAGGATACCTCTGTATGAATGTGCAATATCCTTATATCCACAACTGAGCAAAATCAAAAGCAGACTGGTTAATCCAAAGGAAGAGCTCTAAGCGTGCACCGCACTGCGTTGTTGGCAGGACTAGATGCCAGTGCACATCTCAGCCTGCCAACGTCTGACTCAGAGAAATTTACCCTGAGAGAAAAAAATGTTAATCCAAAAATAAAATCTCCTTTCAGAATCTTCTGGCTCCAGGGACTTGAAATTAAGTGACAGTTCAGGCCAACTCCAGTTTCCGAGTGTCATGATATTCCTGCACCAATAAATGTTCCTCCAGCAGGGAATCGCAGTTCCTGTGTATCCACGTATTACCAATTTACTCACTATTAGATACCTTCACAGGTGCTTACATTCCTGATCAAATGCTTCTCTTATTTTCTTAAACTTTCTTTTGTTGATGCTGTCAGTGAAAATGTCATGGCCCTAAACTGTACTGCTATGTGGCTGGCTAGCTTCACAGTCTGGGGCTTGAAAACAGTGCTGGCTTTCTGTTGCTTCCCTTCATTTTCTCATCATAATATTTTGCTGTTTAATAGTCCATAGATTCGAAAGTCAAGTAATAGTCTTTCCACTTATAATTTGAAAAATAAATAGTTATTTTATGAGAAAAACAGTCTGGTGGCAAGAGCTGTGCTGGTGCACGCCTGCTCCTGTGGAGTGCAGGTTTCACCCCCACCCCAATCATCAAATGCTTCTCTGAAATTACTGAAACAATGTGGGTGACATTTTTTATAAGCAGGTTGAGAGCCCTTGGGAATGTACCAATAACTTGAAAGAAATTACAAAGATTCACACAGAAATGACAAATATATTTATCTTTTTTACTAGAAGAACTAAATGTAACCATTCTGAGAAATGAACTCAGCCCAGCAGCTCAGTAATAAGGGTGCATTGTTATTGTTTATTGAAGAGAAATCGGAATTACAATCCTTTGAGTCATAGACTCCTTTGCAAAGGCTCCACGTCAGAACAAGAAAGGTTAAAACATTACATTGCACAGAAATTAAACAATTTACATAGTAGGATAACAGCATCCAGGATCTTAGAGAAGACCCTAGGTCAGTTGTTGTGGGATACTGCAGGTTATAGTTTGAAGGGTCATTAGAAGGACCCCGAGTCAGGGTTTATATACATAGGCCCAGATATTCAAACTGCACCAGGCTGTGGCGCAAGCCTGGACGCAGCTCAACTTGGCTGCACAGGGGCATGGACTGGGCGATATTCAACGGAGCTGCACCATGGCTCAGCAGCATTGAATATCGCACCCTGGCCACCCGCATTGCGCATGGCGAGTGGCACTCGTGCCAGCGCCAGTGGCCAGAGTGGAGCATGGGGATGCGCCGCAGAAGGCTGAACCCATTAAGCGCCAGGGCACAGCAACCGCGAATATTCGTAAGTTGACATACAAATGGGGCCATAATGTATGCAAGGCGCAAATGGGGCCATTTGCATGTCATTATGGTCTATTTGTATGCAGGTGCGCCAATCCTCGACGACTTGCGCCTGGCTCCCTGCCAGGCAGCAGCCGCCTGGGACCGACGCCCCCTGCAGCACTGCAATGTGCCCCATAGCCCAATCGTGGGCTGCAGTAAAAAAAGAAATAGAATCCCACATCCCTGGTGGTCCAGTGGACCGCTGTCCGCCAGATCGCGGGCTTAAGTGTGAAAAAAAGATAACTCCTATATCCATGGTGGTCCAGTGGACCGAAGTCCGCCCGATAACAGGCTTAAGTGTGAAAAAAAGATAACTCCTATATCCCTGGTGGTCCAGTGGACCGAAGTCTGCCCGATCGCTGGCTTAAGTGAACTAGTACCGACCCCCATATCCCTGGTGGTCCAGCAGACCCCCCTCCCCACCCGCCCACTGATCTCCACCGCCCGCTTCCCCCCCAGGTCAGCGACGGGTGGCAGCACCCCACCCACCTGCCGCCTGCCAACTGACACTGTCGGAAGGGCTGTATGCCCATTGGTCCACAGCGTGAGCCAGTGGGCGTGCAGCCCATACTGTACTAGACATTCGCCCCCATCTGCTGGACCACCAGGGATATGGGGGTCGGTACTACTTCACTTAAGCCCACGATCGGGCAGACTTCAGTCCACTGGACCACCAGGGATATAGGAGTTATCTTTTTTTCACACTTAAGCCCGCGATCGGGCAGACTTCGGTCCACTGGACCACCAGGGATGTAGGATTAATCTTGTTTTACTGATGCCCGCAATTGGGCATGGGGGGGTGCCACCACCGAGGTGCAGCTGGAGCTCGGGTGGCCACCCACTGGTGGCAGCTGCCGTGTTGCGCCCTGCAATGTGGCAGCTCACCTGTGGGTGGCCATCCATTGTTCCTTTTTTTTTAGATCAACTTTGTGCTGGCGCAGGTAGGGGTTGCGCATGCATGGCTCCACACATCCTGGGCTGAATATCAGGCTGTGCAGAGTATGCATGGGCACACACACCCCCACCTGCACCTGCATATATTACTGATGCACTCTGGCGCATTGGGTTTTGTGCCAGGTGCAATTCCCATTTGAATATCGCGCCAGGGCACATCAGTGGGTTGCGCATGGCACAACACTGTTGCGCCATACGCAACCCTTTTGAATATCTGGGCCATAGTTTGTAGTAACACAGCTCTACCCTCCCTCCAAGATAGACATGTAGCTCTATCCTAACACGGTCATGCAGCGGGAGACCAACACATACACCTCCACATAGGACACCCAGCGCATGACACTCATTCATGGGAAACCTGGGTTCGAGAACCTCTTACCTCATGGTAATGGGACTGACAGAGGGCAGGTGTGTCTTGGAAGTGATATGATCACTCTTAGGAGGGTGGACTAAGATGAACTGATATTTGGTGAGGGAATAAGAACAGAGCTGCAGTGTCTTCTGGAGGAATGGAGAACAGAGCAACACTGCTGTCCGAGGAGAGAGGGAGGGAGGACACAGCTGTACAGCGGTTTGATGTGGAAGGGACAATAGAGCTACATTACTAGCCAGGGAGGACAGAGCTACAATACTGTCCAGAAAGTGAGGGAGGGTGGACTTGCATTGCTGTCTGGAGAGAGAGCAAAGACAGAACTGAATTTCTGACTTGGGGGGGGAGGGAGGACAGAGCTGCTTTTCTATCTTGGAGGGAGGCAGAGCTGCATTTCCATTTGGGAAGGAGGAGGGGGGGGGGAAAAGAGCTACATTTCTGTCCACAGAGGGAGAGTGGACAGAGCCATATTGCTGCCGGGGGGGTGGGGATTGGACACAGCTGCATTGCTCACTTTTTTATTCTGTATTTCTCACACTACTCAAGTACTAGCACCTGGACTTGCCATGCCTTATTCTCACCATGCTCCTGCCCCATCCTGATTCCATGGCAGTCTGTGACTTACCCCCACAGTGGGGTCATGTACCTCTTCTCTTCTGGCAGACAAAGCCCATGTGGAGTTTGATGGGCCAGACAGGGTCTGATGTTCTGGGTAGATGGCATTATGGCCTGGTGCCCTGTCCAGGAGCCCTTTTCCATTTTTCTGTTTCCCACCCTCCGACTCCTTCAACACTAGGTGTATCTGGTTACTGATGCATGTTCACAGTATCTCCTACCCCCTCTGTTTATCCAGACATGACTCCAAGCACCCCAAGGCTAGAGTGTCGGTATATAATGTGGCCCATAGAAAGGGAAGACATGGCCATAAATTCAAAAAATTCACTGATGACTCAAAATTAGGCAGTATAGTGGAGTGAAAAGGCTAAGAATTTACAGGAGGACCATAATAATGTAAACGTCTGGGCAGACAAATGGGGCATGATCCTCAGTACTAACAAATGTAAAATGCTGCATATAGGCAAAAACAACTTAAGATACTTTTACCACATAAAAGGGGATTAGTCAACAAAACTAGGGAGGAAAGAGACCCAGTTACATTTATGACCGCGACACTTTCTTATTCAAATCATTGAACAGAACTAGGAAATAAGGCCAAAGGGATTCCTGGATGTGTATGTGTTCATTTTGTATCCAGAAACAAGGATGTTGTCATCCCTCTGTATAAGAACTTGCCGAGACCTCACTCAGATTATTGTTCTCAGTTCTGGTCCCCATCTCTGGCTAAAGATAAATCCATTTTGAAGAGATTCCCAAAATGGTTTAAAGACTGGAGGAAATGTCATATGAAGACAGACTCCAATCTTTGGGCATGATATCACTTGAAATGGGATGTATCTTCTCACACCAGGCCACTGGCACAGTGGTAGCGCTACTACTTGTGACACGAGTAACCCAGGTTCCAGAACGAGCCCAAGTCATGTGAGGGCCAGCCTGGGGAAAGTGTGCTGAGCATCCCAGAGAATGCTGTCCACCACAAGCAAGGAGGGAATTCGCTCTCTGCTTTACTACCGCCATCTGGGTAACTGTAGGTGGTGGTGCAAGTGGAGCCGAGGAAAGGGTGAGAAGGAAGCTGATGTGCTCTGACATTGCACATCAGGAGCTCTCCTTGGCATCCAGGAGAAGAAAAATGGAAAATTGTCAACTGCCGCAGGAGGACATCTGCCCCTCACTGCAGGCTCCACACCTCTGAATGTGGTGATGTTCTTTTGAGGCACTGACCGAGTCTCCTTCAGGAGTAGTGGCCCCACCCTGGAGGGAATGCCAGGGTGACAAAGAAGAAGAGGTAAGTCTCGGGGAAGGCAGGCGATAGGGCTGGGTGAGGGGACAGGACGGATGGGGGCAAGTATCCTAAAGGGAGAAAGCATGTTAAATTGAGAAAGCATACTAAATAAATAAAAATAAAAAAAGAACTGATCTTCTCATGATGTTTGATATTTATCAAGGATAGTAACTTGACAAAAGCCATGGGGATTAAGATGAAAACTAGGCAGCAATTTACTAAAGGTCACAATAGACAAATCAAGTAATTCAGAACAAATAAAAGAAAATTATTTTTCATTCAGAGGATTTAATAAAATATTTTTTTTCCATATGACTTTTTACCCCTTAGGTGGCTGTTTGGCTCCTACCCCACCTCCCCTTTGCAGACACTCTACCTCCCCGGACCTACCTGGAGCAAGTCCCCCATGAGTTTCCCTCGGTGGCAGAGCTTGAGGGAGGAGGGCCATCTCCCCCCCCCAAGAGTACAAATCCAGATGCTCCCAAGTGTCCTGGTGGTGGTGCAGGTCAGAGGAGATGCGCAGAGCAACATATAACCTATGGTCCCTTTATCCATTTTCTTCCCAAGCCACTATCATGGCATCATCTCAGAATGTGCACGTGGAGGTGCGCGTGTCCTGCAGATCTGTGGCTGCAGCCATCAAGCCGCTTGCTACCTGTACTGCCACCGGGCCACCACCTGGTGGCAGTCAGAGGCCAAGATGACTGTCCACCCAACCCTGGGGAAGAGAGCAGTACCTGGGACACTCAATCCTCTCCCACCCTGCCAACATCCGGCAACCCGTGCTCATCCCGAACATGGGTCGCTGGTATGGCAGGAGGTAAGGTGTTCAACATTTAGCCTTACATGCCACCAGGCTGGCTCATTTCTCTTTTTTTTTTTTTTTTTGGTGTTATCTCTTTTTCCTCCCTACGTGCTACCACTCTCAGCCACTACTTCAGGCTGTGCCAAGGCAGCTCCGATCCATCCTGTTCCCATGCCCCATCCCTCACATTTGCAATCATCCCCAGGGTAACCCAGATGTAATCCTTCGCTGGGCAGGCCCCCCTCCTCCAAGGGGAGAGGCACCTGTGGGGCAGGCAAGCGCTCTACTTGGCCCTGGGGTACTGCTGCGGGATGGAGGTTTCTGGGACATTGACGGCATCGGACCGCCAGGTGGCCATCATCCGGTTGAGTGCGGAGCCAGTTTTCTGTTTTTCTGGTGATGTTCCCTCTCTTGTGCGCATCTGCATTACCCCCCGGTCTCCACCGGAGGTCACTGCAGAGCGACGCACGCCTACAACCCACCCCAGGAGAGGAGAGCAGTCCTCTGGATGCTCGATCCTCTCCTCCCTTGCCGACCCCTGGCACCCCGAGTCTATTTCCAAACCCAGGTCGCCGACGTGGGTCGAGGTAAGGTGCCAGCGCCTCAACCCTCTACGCTACCGGGACAGTCCTCATTTTATTAAAGACCCGGCTGGTCCATGAGCAGAAACGTCCCTGTTTTCATGGACAGCCAGGGGTGGAAATACAGAACAGAATTAAAAGTAGTTAAAGTTACAGTGTATAATAACACACAATACAGACATTATACAAAGCATTGACAGTTGCCTTTATCAAATGAGTAAGATCATAAATTTTTTTTTAATTTATTGTAAGTTATACAATTAATGATCGTTGCAGTCAAAGCTGAAAATTTAAGATGTCTGGTAGCCTAGTGATCCCCGGCCTTGATTTGTATGCATAAAAGGTATCTCATAAGGTAATCAATTTGAAGTGCTGGTTACAACATTTGATCCAGTTAAGGTGAATAAGCTGCCATCAGCTAGTGTCAAGAGGTCACTGCTTGACCTCTAGGACTGTGGGCGTCTGGAACAAACTACCGCAATCCATTATAGACTGCAATCTAAATGACACTTTAAAGAGTAAACTGGATTCATTAATTCTATCATGGCTGATTATTAACACTTATCACTGAGATAGTGGGGGGAAGGGGGCAGTCCAGATGGACCTCCTTGTCTTCTTCTGTCTCCAAAAAACCTGAGTAAACCAGACTGCTCTCGACCCACCAGTTGGGGTTGCTGATGGAGCAGAATGATGTTCTCCCTGTCCGGGGTACTGGGATCCAAGGCCATGGTGTGAGGACAGAGCCACATTAGTGTCCCTGGAGTGAGAGAAGACAGAGCTGTATTGCTGCCAGGGAAGGAGGAAAGACAGAACCACATTATGAAGCCTTATGGTAAGCTTGAACTATATGAACCCATTTTTCAAATGGGAAAGTTTGACGCAAGGTGCCTGCGCCAAATGGGTATGACACAAGTGACACCTTGCATCAAACTTTGTGACAATCCCAATTTTTGAGTGCAGGCTGCATCAAAATCAGGATGCCTTGCACCCACCCCTGCAGCAAAAGCGCTCCTGCGCCAGGTTGCAAGGGGGCTTGTGCCACAGTGGGGCTGCAACAGACCCTTTTTTGTGATTTTTTTTTTAAGCCTCACTGTGGATGCAGCAAGGGGCTCCACTAAGACCAGCGAGAAGATGGTCTGAGTGACGTGCACCAGTGCCACACACTGTGGTGAAAGGGGACAGGGTCTGACATTGGGCTGCCAGGGGCAGAAGGGGCATGGAAGATGACATACGGGGAGTTGGGGGACAGCTGGTCATGACAGGGAGTGATGTGGCACCCGGTGGGGTGCATTTGCTTTTGTATTTATTTGTCTACTGTTTATCAGTTCCTATTAGATTACCACAAAGTACTGTACCTATTAATGATGCTGTGCAGGGGGGGTAGGGGGTCCCAGGGTCATAAAGTGCAGCTGCCAGGGCTTTGCCCACCTGGTGCCATGTCACATTCTGTCCCTGGAACACATTCTGTGGTACAGCAGCATTCTGACATCACTTCTGTGGTATAGCAACATTCTGACATTACTACTGTGGTACAACTGCATTCTGGCATCACTACTGTGGTACAGCAGCATTCTGATATCACTACTGTGGTACAACATCATTCTGGCATCACTACTGTGGTACAGCAGCATTCTAATATCAGTAATGTGGTACAAAAGCATTCTGGCATCAGTACTGTGGTACAGCAGCATTCTGGCATCAGTACTATGGTACAGCAGCATTCTGATATCACTACTGTGGTACAGCAGCATTCTTGCATCAGTACTGTGGTACAGCAGCATTTTGATATCACTACTGTGGTGCAGCAGCATTCTGATATCACTACTGTGGTATAGTAGCATTCTGGCATCACTACTGTGGTACAGCAGCATTCTGATATCACTACTGTGGTACAGCAGCATTCTTGCATCAGTACTGTGGTACAGCAGCATTCTGGCATCACTACTGTGGTACAGCAGCATTCTGATATCACTACTGTGGTACAGCAGCATTCTTGCATCAGTACTGTGGTATAGCAGCATTTTGATATCACTACTGTGGTACAGCAGCATTCTGATATCACTACTGTGGTATAGCAGCATTCTGGCATCACTGCTGTTGTACAGCAGCATTCTGATATCACTACTGTGGTACAGCAGCATTCTGGCATCAGTGCTGTGGTACAGCAGCATTCTGGCATCAGTACTGTGGTACAGCAGCATTCTGGCATCACTACTGTGGTACAACAGGATTCCAGCAATCACTACTGTGGGACAACAGCCTTCCGACATCACTACTGTGGTATAACAGGATTCTGACATCACTACTGTGGTACAACAGCATCTGGAAGTGCATGGAGATCCTATACACAACAGCACTGAACCATATTTTGTATTACATTATTACTGATACTGTACTTTTTTGTCACTAGGGGGAGCAGTGAGTGAAGCCAACAGCCAGATTGGTTTGTTTATATTGCTCAAGCAGAGGGCTGGATTGGCAGAGCTTATTAATACATGACAAACCCAACAGTGAACAAACACAGAAATGAAAGGCATACAGGATGCGGGTTCAGCCATCAATGGTGGAAATGTGGCAGGCTATTATTTCTGACATATATAACATGGAATGACTAACGGCATTTTTACATGGTAGATAACGTCAATTTCTTTCTAAATGGCAGGGACTGATTACCTACATAATGTCATTTGATGACTCTTTTGTCCCATACAGGGCACAACTTACTTCGTTTAACCTATCAAGGAAAAATGGTAATTTCTATGTGCTATGTATTGTTCTATACAGCTGGACTGCCATTGTCTGGGTTAATCATTGCCTGTAATCTTTCACATGTGGATAATATATCTCCTACTGCTATCACCGGATATGCCTTTGAACCACATGCTAGTCATCTAAGCTTTTTAATATTTAATATCTGTTATTAAATGCTCTTCAGTCAAATAAAAATGTATTTAAATGAAAGGCATACATACAGAACAGTTACATAAACAGAACATTGTTATCACAAGCCGATCAAGAGGGGTATGTATTTTAGTTACAAGAATTTAAATTAAGTGGGTGCTGTGGAGCCTGAGCAATATGGTCGCGTCAGCTTTCAGCTTTGCATAACATTGTACAGAATGCGCTTAAACCTTTATTTTTTTCTGAACACCACCAGATTTCAACTATCTCAGTTGGTGTCAGAAGTGTCCAGCTTCAACATGGGAAAGTCCCAGAGAGAGAGAGAGAGAGAGAGAGAGCTGCAGGAGGGAGTTATTAGTAAAAATGCTCTGGGGCCCCCAACCACGTGGTCAGCCTCAGGTCATGTGGCAGTCGCCATGGAAGAGCCTGAAATGGAGACTCTCCAAACTGTTGGTGCTAAATGTACTACATTAATAAAATCTGTATCAGGACTCTGAAAAGTTCCACACACTCACCAATCGTGTGTCTATCCTGGAGACGCCTATGGAAGCTGTGCAAATAGCCACTTCTGAAGCCACTAAACACTCAGACTCAGCTATGGGAGCTGCAACTAATATTGTTAAAGAAAGTCACCACCTATGCACCAGACCGTAAACTTTGGAAAATCAAGCCAGATCAGTTAATCTTTGTCACATCTGAATGCCTAAGGAGTGTGAGGCTTTCATTCCTCAGTGACTGGTTCCAACAGCAGTTTGATGATGAGCTGCTTAATCTCCCTATCAGCATGCAAAAAGCCTACCATGTTACACCCAGAGGGACACCAGATAATCCGGATGCCCCTCGAGCCATTGTGGTGGTTATGGATGGCGCTGGCACCAGAGACTGTGTTGGCCTTGGCCAGGCAGAAGAGAACATTGCTCTAGGATGGCATTCCTATCCAGATTTGTCCTGATCTAAGTTTTGCCACATGGCAAAGGAAAAAATGATTTGATGGCATCCAGGCCCTGTTGCAGGAGGCTGGTGTATCACACGGGATGGAGTTCCTAGCCTGCTTGAAGATTGTTCATGATGGCAAGGTGTTTTTGTTTACTGATCCCTTGAATGCTCTGAAATGGGTGCAGAAGCATGCGGCAAGTCGTCTGGCACATACTGAAGTGAGAGCCCTGAGCTAGGATGAAGAAACTTGATTATTGCAATGTTTCTCCATTTCAGGATTACCCCCTGTTCTTTTATAGGGTGACTGACGCCCTTCAAGTACTTACTACTCTTCTCAGTTTGCCCAGTGTCTAGTAGACTGTTTGGGACTATTTCCCTATCTTGTTATACGGATTGTTGTTACTGCCCATGGTTTTCTCCATGGATGAATTTCTATGTTTAATCCTGGTGAATGTATTGCTTGCATGTTATTTTAAGAACCTAACTGATATTATCTCCCTATAGCTGGGTTGCTTTCAACTGCTATCGTTATACCTAATGTGTACTATTTCAGTATAGCATGGCTTCTTTATTGCCTCCTCTGGTAGAAGGCTAGAAACTGTGATTTCCTCTGTTTTTACCTTGTTTGGATTAACAGCCATGCAGCTAATCCTCCTGCTACACCTATATTTCTGGACTGTATCCAACCGTGATGCACTAATTTGTATTTACCCCCTATAGGATGTATCTTATTGACATAGGATGTCCCCTATTGGTTTTATTAAGGGAAGTGGCACCCTCAAGGTATTTTTGTACATCTGTTATTTTCCATGTCTGCTTTTTATGAGCTGTATGTGCTTTTGATAAAACAAGAAACATATAGTTTAAAAAAAAGAATTCAAATTAAAATATGGATATTTAGATCAAACAAATAGAAAAGGTTCAGATGTGATGGAAGTGTCTCCAGATGTTTGGTGATGTCAGTATCACAGTCTCTACTTAAAGGAATCGCATATCTTCAAATTGAAACCCAATATGTAGTGCCAGACTGCCCAAACTATGCAATTACCCAAAGAGGGCAGCCAAGTCAGACTTTTTATTTCAAACTTAATTTGTAAAAATTATCAAAATACAAAGTAGTTTGCTTCCTGAGATGTTACAAAAACAAGTACATTACAAGGTGATACATCAGTTAGGAATTGTAAGACCCTCCGATGATACATCCTCTTGAGGAGATACTAAATATGAATTAAATATCCACTGTGATTGACACAGGAGCACTTGCAGCAAATAATAACATAAAAATATTGTAAACACATAATATTTATTAGAACGTTTGTGACCGACCTGCACATAGGTCCTGATTTTCTGTCCATTGTAAAGTTAAGGGTGATATATAGGTTTCTATGAGCTCCGCTGAGCCTTCTTTTCTTGCCACCTCCTCTGTACTTAAACCAGGCAGTACACCCAACAAATCCATAAACCTTTTAAATATATTTATCTGTGCTGCCACTTCTCACTTGGACCAGAGCTAACTGGGTCTGCTAAAGAAACTACATGGCTGCAGCATGAAGAGTGAGGATGATGAGTCTGCACCCATCACTCCCAGATATACCAGACCTGATTATAGTAGAGCAGGAGCCAGGTGCATATATCTATGTGTCTGGGTCAGAAAGATTTGATGACTGTTTCTCATATAAAAAAGTGTGTAGAATTCACATTTACAACTCTTATTCATCCATAGTTGTATGTTTTCTTGGAAAATGCACATTCTTAAGAGTAACTAAAAGTTTTACATTTATGTAATAGACTCGGTTTACTTCATTTGTTCCCATAGACACCATATGGCGTCAGAACCATCCATTGCTGGATCCGACCCAAAATGGCCACTGGGAGTAAACGAGTTACTTTATCTAATTTATTTAATAGACTCGGTTTACTTAGTTATTAATGTAATTTATTTAATGTTTCACATACGGCTAGCAAGACTTCTCACAAACCATAGAGACAATGCATCCTACACACTGATCCAGGAGTTAGCACAGACCATGGAGACCCACTACCTTTTGATGATGCTCATTGGGAGAAAGTAGTTGATGCAAAGGAAAGGCAGTCTAGTCAAACACTGTCAAAGTACAACATGGTGTTTCTTGAATTGCCTGAACGTTACTCCAGCAGCCATGGGTATCATTATATCTGCTACAAGAACTTCACTGTATATAAGAGTTCCGGTAAACTTGCAGCTGATGAAACTTTAAAAAAAGACATTGTAAAGAGTTATCCAGCAAAATTGCTTCGCTCCCAAGCTCATAGTACTCTATCTGAATCTGCAGCATCTACATCAGGCATATTCCCAATTGAATGTATATTTTGCAAATCATACAAGAAAAGGAATCCTAAGGGGTCAAAGGAGACTTTTGAACATCCTACAACATGTGTAACTTATGGGGCAATAGATAGCATAAAAAATACAGCAAAAGAAATGGATGATCGACAAATGGATATCATGGTAGGCAGTATTGATCTCATAGCCAAAGAAGTGAAGTACCAGAACAGCTGTAAGAACAAGTATGTAAAAAGGGCAGAATGAATAAAGGGCATGTGACACTTGGACAGCTGGTTCTGATCGCTGTATGATTTTTTAAATATAAAAATGTGTTATGGAGTGTCTCTCATGAGACATGCTGTTTCAGCTAAAAGATAACAGCCAGGAGATAATTACAGGCTAGAAGAGACTAAATTAAGGATCCCCTGTTTATCTAGCTTAATTGTAGCTTGTCAGCTGCTAGGATGGGAAATCATAAACTTTTATAACATTTAGAGGAAGAGAGCATGTTATGACGCTTTAGTGTGAAGTCATAAAAGATTCTTTGATGTGTCCTGGGAAGAAGAGCTACTTGAGATCAAAGAGGGGATGTTATTTAAAGAATGTCATAATTTGTAAAATGAGTTTTGCTGAAATGTCACTTAATTAATTTACATCCTGATTGATAAGACATCCTGGGTGTATATTTTTTTTATATTCTGACAGGAAGGAGCTAGGTGACCTCATGCAAAGAGGTTGGCAAAGCCAGTTTTAAAACAGTATTCTGTTTTCCACTAAGACACACATGTTTGGACTCTCTTGACAACAACATCTGTCTGTCAGCACTATTAGAAGAGATACATTAGATATATAAGTCTAATTGTCTGATGGTAGGAATTTTGCACTTTTTTTAACCCTTTTTCTTTTAAATGATTGTACGTTTTTGTGATATATGGTTTTGTATTTACATTTTACATTTTTTATCTATTTTTAAGTAAACCTCTACTTTAGAGACTACTTGGTGTGCCTTTGAAATTCTTTGTCTTGACAAGTGAAGCATACCTGGTTAAAGTTGACACTGTACAAAGCTTACTGGTTTTACCAAACTGGGAAAAGGTAAGAGTTTATTCTGAGGTCTTTAATAGAGTTTTAAGGGTTCATTTTGTACACCTGGTTAGGTGCCCATAGGCGAAAGATATCTGCCCCCTCCAAAAGAGCAGAATTATCTGAGCCTGCACATTGGGTACGCTAACAAGAGGTTCACAGTTTGAATCCCTCCAGAACCTGAGACCAAAGTTTGATTCAAATCCACAAAACAGACCCTGTTCTCTTAACTGTTCACAAGACTGCGCTTGGAGGTTGGCACTGTGGGAGCAGAGGGCCTGACCAGCTGAGTGGGTTTGTGACAGATTGGTGGCAGAGGTGGGATAAGTTTGGTATTACAATATTTTATTGTTCAGTGTGTCAGCTTGAGACCATCAGCTCACTTGCAAAGATAGAAAAAGGCAGTGATTTATTTTTAAAAAGGAGACAGAACTACATCACTTGGTGTACAGTCAAGTTCCTACCCATTTTATTTTTTTCTAAAGTGCAAGTCAGAGTAGCCATAGTTAGGGAAGAAGATGGCTTCCAGCTATAGCAGGCACACTGTAGACTACTTCAAGCAGTTGTACAGGGACAGAGAAGTCCCATTCGAGGTGAAAGCCACCAAACAGAACCTCTTGGATGCCCTGATGGTAGCAGATACCCAGAGCATCGAGTCACAGACAGTGACTGTAAGGGACCGAACCTTGAATGTGGAAGGGCTAGCAGCCAGTGCAGTGTCCAGATCCGATGAGGAGGGCAACAGGGCCACTGTCAGTGAAGGGCCACAGCAGCAGGGGAAGGTCACCAGTATCCTGGATCCAGAAGTACTCAGGCTGTAAATTAAGTTGTGCAGAATGGAGCTGGAGTTCCAGAGGAAGAGGGACCATGAACAGCGGGAGGCGGACCATGAGGCAAAGTGAGAACACAGAGAGGCAGCGCGAGAACAGAGAGGCACTGACCATGAGGAGTGTGAGCACCAGAGGTAACATGAACTGGAGAAGCTACGACTCCAACCAGTGGCACCAGAGCTTGGGTTTAACTGGGACTACAGGACTGGGTTACAAATTGAATTCCAAATTGACAGCTGAATTTAAAGAGGGGGAGGATATGGATGCCTTTTTAAATTCTTTTGAAAAAGTTTGTATTCGGGCTAAAATTCCTAGGGAGTCCTGGAGCTTCCAGCTATCCCAGCTACTTACTGGGAAAGCTCAGGATGCATTGGGTCAAATAGACAATGAGGACAGTGATGATTACAGCAAACTTAAAGCTGCACTGTTAAAGAAATTTGAATTAACTGCTGAATCATACAGAGCTAAATTCCGTAAGCTCAGGAGAAGCCCTGACATGAGCTACAAGGAGCTAGCCACAAAACAACATCAGTTTTTAAAACATTGGTGGGAAGGAATTGGAGCAAACTCTGTTGATAAAATTGAAAATGTGATTCTGTTAGAACAGTTTTTCTGGGCATGCCCAGCAGAGCTGAAAACCTGGCTGGAGGACCGAGATCCCAAAACAGTACAAGAGGCTGCTGAACTCTTGGACCGCTATGCCAAGAGCAGACCTCCTCTGAGAGCGAATGGGGCAGGTATGGCAGTGCAGAAAGGGAAAAGCGCACCTTCAGGGCAGCTAAAAACCTCACTGCCTCCACCAAAACCAGTTAGCCCCAGGTTTCAGAGAAAAGATTTCTCTGAGAAAAGAAATGAATGTTGGTTGTGAAAAGAAACTGGGCATATTGCCAGACAGTGTCCCAAAAAGGCATGTAATACACAACAGGGGGCTAGGAAAAAAGTGGGTTGTTTGTGTGTCCCTTGAAGTATGCCACTGAACATGAGGGAACACATGCACCCAGTCGTGGTGAACGGTGTACAGACACAAGGGTTAAGGGACACAGGGGCATCCTTGATCTTGGTAAAGGAGAATCTAGTAGAGCCTGGTCAGCTTATGCCCAATAAATACATCACTGCACAAGACTTTACTGGTGGGGAGATAACATTGCCCCTTGCAAGTGTTCTGCTAGATTGGGGTGAAACGGGGGACTGTGCAACAGGTGGCTGTAGCCAAAACTTTAGCAGTGGATGTGATCCTGGGCAACAATCTCAAACAGGAGATGCTGTGTGCAGTTACCCGTAGCCAAGCAGCAAGGGGAAATTTTAGTTCTCTGAACCACACAGAAGCCATTGTGGAAACCACTGAGAGGCTGGTTCCCCAGCCTGTGTCTCCTGATATGGAGACTAACGAAAAGGGGTTAGAAATTTCACCAGTAGCAAGTAACCACACAGCTACAGAGGGTTGCTTCAAGGAGGGAGGGGTGACCCACTGTCAGAGGGTTGGGATTGACAGTGATCCTGAGTGCCCTGATGCTAATGCTAGGGACCCTAGTTTAGCAACTGAAGGGGACCTGTGTCATGACTTAGGAATGTGTGAGGGGATTGCAGGTGCTCAGAGAGGTGACCCTAGTCTAGAGAAGCTGAGGGCTTGGGCAGACTCTGACAGGGCACAGGGAGGTGATGGCAGACATAAGGTTTATTGGGAAAATGAACTGATGTATACTCAGGCTGTGCAGACAGAGGAAGGGGTGCTAGGCAGGCCGCTTGTCATTCCCCAGGAGTATCGTGAGCAGGTGCTCAAGATTGCACATGATATTCCCTTGTCTGGTCATCTAGGAATTGTGCGCACTATGCAGCGGCTGGCCCAGAATTTCTATTGGCCAAACTTCACCCAGCAGGTGAAGGAATATTGCAGGTCTTGTCACTGGTGCCAAGAAATAGGGAAGGCGGGCAAGAAAACCCAAGCCACCCTGATTCCATTGCCCATAGTGGAGCAGCCATTCCAGAGGGTGGGAATGGATATTGTGGGACCTTTAAATACCCTCAGCTCCTCAGGGAAGAGATTCATCATGACTGTGGTGGATTATGCCACCCGGTACCCAGAGACAGTCGTCCTATCCTCACTGAGGACAGACAAAGTGGCAGATACCTTACTTGGGATTTTCTCCCATGTTGGGTTTCTGCAGGAGGTTATCACCAATCGAGGGGGTTCCTTCATGTCAGACCTGATGAAATGTTTATGGGAGAAGTGTGGGGTGGTGCAGAGTTACACAACACCATATCACCCATAAGCCAATGGGCTTGTGGAAAGATTCAGTGGTACCCTGAAGTCAATGCTCCAGACATTTGCTGAACAGCATGGGAGGGACTGGGAGAAATACCTTCCCCACCTGTTGTTTGCATACAGGGAGGTGCCCCAAGAGTCAACAGGATTTTCCCCCTTTGAACTCTTATATGGACACCAGGTACGTGGGCCCCTAGACTTGATCCGGGAGGACTGGGAAGGCAAGAACACCACCCAGAGAACTCCCATAGTGGATTACATCCTTAAGTTTAGGGAAAGGCTGAAGGGGCTTATGGGGACAGCCCAGAGCAACCTGGCAGCTGCCTAACAGAAACAAAAAGTGTGGTACGACCACAGAGCCAGAGCTTGTTCATACATGGTGGGTCAAGAAGTCATGTTCCTTATTCCGGTCCGGAAAGATAAGCTGCAGGCTGAGTGGGCAGGACCGTACAAAGTGGTTAGGAAGGTAAATGACGTGAACTATATTGTAGAGTTACCTGACCAAAGACAGAGAGAAAGGATGTACCATGTGAACATGAAGCCATATGCAAATAGGGCTGACATGGTGTTTGCAGTGTGTAGTCCTGGGGAGGGAACAGACGAAGAAGACCCCCTTCCAGACTTGCTGGAAGAAAGTAAATGGGAGTCCTCTGCGGAGGAAGTTAAATTGTCTCCCCAGCTGACCCCGGACCAGATCCAGAAAGTAAGGGAGGTTTTAGCAGACTTTGCCCCATTATTTATCGCCAAGCCTGGACTAACCCCATTAGCAACTCACAATGTGGAGACAGGGACACAGATGCCCATATGGTGGACAGCATGTCGGGTGTCAGCAGCTGTCCAAAAGGACATTAGGAGGGAAGTGGAGGAGATGCTGGATTTAGGGGTAATCCAGAGATCCCACAGCCCCGGGCCTCTCCTGTAGTTCTTGTGCCCAAGCCAGATGGCGCTACTCACTTCTGTGTGGACTATCGTGGACTGAATGCAGTCACGAAGTCAGACACCCACTCAATGCCCTGGACGAATGAACTCCTGGACAAGTTTGGAGGGGTGACCTACCTTACGACCATTGACCTGACTAAGGGGTATTGGCAGGTAGAGTTGACGGACAGAGCTAGGGAGAGGTCGGCCTTCATCACTCCAATAGACTTATTTGAATTCAAAGTAATGCCTTTCGGAATGAAGAACGCCCTGGCCACTTTTCAAAGGTTGGTGAACTAGGTGTTAAATGGTGCTGAGGAGTACACCGTGGCATACCTGGATGACATTGCCATCTTTAGTACCAGCTGGGAGAAACACCTGTCCCACCTCGGGTAAGTGCTGGGCAGGATACAGAGGGCCGGGCTCACTGTCAAAGCCGGGAAGTGCCAGGAGGCCATGGGAGAAGTGGCATACCTTGGACATGTGGTATAGGCTGAGGACAGCTCCATCCTAACCAAATAAAAATAGAGGTAATCCAAGCATGGCCCAGATCAGAAATGCAGAAGCAGGTCAGGAGTTTTCTTGGGACAGCAGGGTACTATAGAAAATTTGTACCTAATTACAGTACCCTGGCTGCTCCCCTATCTGACCTGGTAAAGAAAAGGATGCCAAAGAAAATTACCTGGGGACCAGCCTGTGAAGAAGCCTTTACCCAATTAAAGGAGGCACTGTGCAGTGCTGCTGTTTTGACAAGTCCTGCCTATAGCAGACCCTTTATAGTTCAGACTGATGCCTCAGACGTGGGTATTAGGGCAGTACTGAGTCAGACATCCAGCCAAGAGAAAGATCACCCTGTAGCATATCTGAGTAAAAAGTTACTTCCCAGGGAGCAGGCATAATCCACGGTGGAAAAGGAGTGTCTTGCCATAGTGTGGACCCTATAAAAGTTGGAGCCATACTTGTATGGGCAGCATTTTGTGATACAGACTGACCACAACCCCCTGGTTTGGCTGACGCAGATGGGAAAAAACAATGGTAGATTGCTAAGATGGAGTCTTGCTTTGCAAGGGTATGATATGACAATATTACACAGGGCTGGATCCAAAAATCAGAACTCCGATGGGCTGTCTCGTGTCTACGAGGAGTGATCTGATTTGGGAAGCTCATCCCATGCAGGGGATAGAGCCCCCAAATTCAGTCTAGGTGGGGAGGATTGTGACACTTGGACAGCTGGTTCTGATCACTCTATGATTTTTGTAATATAAAAATGTGTTATGGAGTGTCTCTCATGAGACATGCTGTTTCAGCTAAAAGATAACAGCCAGGAGATAATTACAGGCTAGAAGAGACTAAATTAGGGATCCCCTGTTTATCTTGTTTATCTAGCTTAATTGTAGCTTGTCAGCTGCTAGGATGGGAAATCATAAACTTTTATAATGTTTAGAGGAAGAGAGCAGGTTATGATACTTTAGTGCGAAGTCATAAAAGATTCTTTGATGTGTCCTGGGAAGAAGAGGTACTTGAGATCAAAGAGGGGATGTTATTTAAAGAATGTCATAATTTGTAAAATGAGTTTTACTGAAATGTCACTTAAGTAATTTACATCCTGGGTGTATAATTTTTTATATTCGGACAGGGAGGAGCTAGGTGACCTCAAGCAAAGAGGTTGACAAAGCCAGTTTTAAAACAGTATTCTGTTTTCCACTAAGATACACATGTTTGGACTCTCTTGACAACAACAGCTGTCTATCAGCACTATTAGAAGAGATACATTAGATATATAAATCTAATTGTCTGGTGGTAGGAATTTTGCACTTTTTTTAAACCCTTGTTCTTTTAAATGATTGTATGTTTTTGTGATATATGGTTCTGTATTTACATGTTATATTTTTTTATCTATTTTTAAGTAAACCTCTACTTTAGAGACTACTTGGTGTGCCTTTGAAATTCTTTGTCTTGACAAGTGAAGCATACCTGGTTAAAGTTGACACTGTACAAAGCTTACTGGTTTTACCTAACTGGGAAAAGGTAAGAGTTTATTCGGAGGTCTTTAATAGAGTTTTAAGGGTTCATTTTGTACGCCTGGTTAGGTGCCTGTAGGCAAAAGATATCTGCCCCTCCCGAAGAGCTGAATTATCTGAACCTGTACATTAGGTACGCTAACAAGAGGTTCACAGTTTGAATCCCTCCAGAACTTGAGACCAAAGTTTGATTTGAACCCACAAAACAGACAGGAGGGTTACTGTGTTCTGTTAACTGTTCACAAGACTGTGCTCAGAGGTTGGCACTGTGGGAGCAGAGGGCCTGACCTGCTGAGTGGGTTTGTGACAGGGCACAGGTACAAAATGTGAATACAGTCAGTTGAGGGACAGTCGCCAGGTTGCCTTTTCCAGACTTGAGGAGACAGCTGTACCCAAAGAAAGGTCTGAAGAAGCTATGACAAGAACACACACGGATGACGAAGCACCAGCAAGAAATGAAACACACACAATAGAAACGAACACAGACAAGCAAAGATCAGAAGTTGATGCCCATGACCAGGCATGGCCATCTTTAACATCAAACAGCAAACAACACAGAACATCAAAGACAAAGGCTGAAGATTTTGATGAAGACTATTCCAAGTGTAAAGAAGCAGATATTGCAGCCAGTGGCACGACAGGAACAAGACACTGTACCCAGGCGCATTCAAATGTCTCAGAGGAAAAGAGCTCTAGATATTGGTGAGAAATACATTCAACCATCTACAACTGGAAAATCAAAAATGAGACAGTATCAATATACCATGACAGAAAGCTCAGAACTAAAAAAAAACTCATGCAAGCTAAGAGAAGGGATGTTGCCTGGATGATATCTTGTGCAAGTGTAGATGCTAGTCCAATGTAGTACCGAGGCAGTATACCGCAGTGGTTTAAGGCTCTGAGCTGGAAATCTGGAGACCTGGGTTTGAATCCCACAGCCCCCACTTGCATACTGTGTGACCCTGAGCAAGTCACTTAAGTTCCCTGTGCTCCCAGATTGCACCTGTAAACAAGCTTTCAGCTTAGTGTGTCTCACCTGGTTAAACAATTGGGAAAAAATAAATGTGGCCTGGATGGAATGCCCTTGTTTCTGTAGATGACCTGCCATAGCAGATCATATCATACATGGACCCTATAGAAAAGCCTCATACAAGACTTGGTGTAGTGCAAGACACCATGAATACTGCTATCAAGGTTATGGATGAATGCCAGGAGGACTATGTGTCTATTACTTATGACCTGGCCATAGCAAAACCTGCGCTACAAATTCAGTCCACGACGTCCCTGGAATATGACATACTTTTCATATGTTTTGGACCATTCCATATAAAATTAGCATATTTGAAAGGTCTTGGATACCTCCTGAATGGTTCTGGTGGAGACCCACGTTCTTGTTGGAAGGGGTGTATTGGCATTGGGATCCCTGAATGGACTTCTTCCAGGAACATTTTTCAGTTGGGAAAAGATGCTTCACCCGATGCTATCAGCGGCATTCAGAGTTAAACATTTGCAGTACTTTATTCAGTATAAAGGTTTGTCAGACTTTCAAGTCTCAAAGCATCTGCAGCAGCTACTTAATGACCCATCGCCGTCCTCAGTGGTGGGCCTAGAGAATACAGCTGAGTTCAAGACATTCCTGGAAGCATATGAAACGTTCTCAGATTCCACACACCGTGGAGAGCATGGTGCAACTGCCCAATTTTGGCTGCAGTACTGCAGTTTGGTAGGAGTTGTACCAACTCTTCTGCCGTTTCATCAGGACAAATGACTTGCCTCTCTTTGTATATAGCTTGGAGAAGATGATACCTCTTTACTTCACAACTGGGCACAACAATTATGCCAAGTGGATGACCCTGTATCATATGAATTTACTAAACATGGATGAGACCCACCCTGGAATAAGGAAAAAATTTGAGAATGGAGAATTAACCATTGCAAGATCAAAGAGAAGGTTTAGCAGAAATGACGTAGACTTGACCTTGGAACAGACAATGAATGCCGATGCTACATCAAGACTAACCGGGATTTCTTCTTTGACACAGAACATCAATTCAAGGAGGAGGTGGAACATTCTGCAGTCAGCTCAAAGTAAAATTGCTGGAAGTCTTATTGAAAAAGTTGGTCTTGTTAGCCATGAAGAAGCCAGCCAAGAGCTGAAGAGTTTTAGAGTTAAACGAGATTCAAACAATTTAAACAAGCTGTTGAACACAATAGACTCCTCCATGAATCCATTCCAGGATGCATTTGAGGACAGCAATCTTTATTCAATAAGTAGTGGAAAAGCAGTATCACAAGAGGTAGTAAACAAAGTGTTACAGGTTACTGAGATAGGTACTCAGGTGTATCATGTATTTAGAGACGAATGCATTATCAAAGGCAGTAGGTTCGAGGAACTCATCAAAAGATACAAGTTGAAGAACTTTGCACATGATGCAATGAAGATGAAGATTAAGAACAAGGACAAGAAAATCGTCGAGTTGAAAGGAACTTGAGACCTCTTTGGATGCTTGCTGTATCTATCTGCGACTTCAACAGTTGAACTTATGATGGTGTTTGCCTACCTGCTAACCCTGGTACCCCTCTCCTTAGGAAACTTTGATGGATCAATGAACACAACAATGAAGTCAACGCTGCTGAAGAAACTTGAGACCAGAGTCCAAAGTAGCCACCCCAGTGCTATAAATGCCACTGTAGTTGATGCCATGTTCTTGATCAGAAGTCTTACAAACCTGACACCAACATTCTACAGTGTGGCAAAAAGCATCCTGTCTCTTGTTTGCTGTACGTCAGCAGATGAAGTCCACCTTGTCAATGACTGTTACAAGTCACCATCGATCAAAGGTCTTGAACAAGAGAAGAGAAGAAAGCATAGCATCGCTCCACTCTTCTATCTCATAACTGGTCCTAACCAAAGCCAACCAAGAGGTTTTTCTGGATCCCTGTCTTCATCTTCATTCAAGACGGCACTCCTAAGTTTTCTAGCTACAGCATGGAATTCTGATGTGTACTGTGAAGTTCTAGGTGATAAAAAGCTCATGTATGCAGTAGAAGAAACTTTTTACTCATACAAAGTGGAAGCTGGACATATGCTCAGACTAGAGTGCAAGGCCCTAAAAAGCAAACACATAGAAGCAGACACAAGAATCATGCAACACATATACTACATTTGCAGTCAAAATGAGGGTGAAGATGTGCATGTAGTGGTCAGGGCAGATGATACTGATATTCTGGTCATTCTGCTGTATCATGCAAGTCTAAACGATAATCTCAAACTGCACATAGACATTGGCCATTCAGGGAATAACACAAGAAGATTCAAAGATGTATTCCACTTGTCAGCAGTTAGACAAACCTGTGTGTGCAGCTCTACCAGATCTCCATGCACTGACAGGGTGCGACTATTCACCAGCATTCAAAGGCAAGGGGAAGGTGTGACCTCTAACAACTATGGAAAAGAATAGAGTACACACAGGCATTTGGAAAACTGGGATGTCCACACTTGTCTAAAGAAACTGAGGATACAATTGAGAGCTTAATGTGTGCCTTGTATGGACAGAAAGTAAAGAGTGTCAACACAGTCTGCTACAGTATGTTCAATATCAAGTATCGACCGAGTGACAAAGATGCACTCTTAGAAAAGATCAAAGGAGCAAATGCAAGCTCGCTGCCACCATACAAATCAACTCTGACACAACACATCTGCCATACAAATTACATTTCATTGTTATGGAAAAACGTAGACAAACCAGAAATTATACTGCTGAAGCCAGAGGACAATGGCTGGACCTATGAGGATGGCAAATACAAGCCAATGGGGTTCACATGTGAAGTTGTACCACCAGCCTTAGGTGAACAATAGAATGAATCAGCAATCCAAATGAAGATGACGACAGTGACTGTGATGTCGATACTGATGAGACAGATTTGCTTAACATGTCAGATAATGAAAACAGTGGACAAGAATACTGATTGTTGTACTTAAGTTCATAAAATGTCATAAAAAATTGATTGTTTCAAGTTAAATATAGAATAAATAACATTAATATTAAGCCTTTGATTCATATGTTGCTGTTTGTTACAATGTCTGTAATGTTTTAATAAAAGTTTATAGAATTGAAATTAAAGAAGGAACCATTAATTAAAATATACACAATTTTCACCGACAGTTCATTTTTTCATTGAAGAAGTGCATTTTCCAAGAAAACTTTCAACTTTGAGCAAATAAGAGTTGTAAATCTGGATTCTACACACTTTTTACATAAGAAACAGTCATCAAACCTTTCAGACCTACACACATAGATAAATCCACCTGGCTCCTGGACTGTAGTGACTGAGGGGATAATGGAGCCTGACCGAGCTCCCACATCAGCTGCACCCCCGTCTCCAGTATCACCAGCCTATAGTAGTACAGTGTTCCAGTTTTACTAGCTCCCTGGGCTCATAGTTAGTGACAAGCATCTGCAATGTTACCGCAAGGAGCGCCAGTAATACATTTAGTCAGCCACCATTTTGAATGCCATGGGCCTGATTCTCAAAAGGTTACGTCTGGTGTAACTTGACTTGTGCCAAACAAAATGGTGCAAGTAGCAACTTACGCCAGCACCTGCGACATATGGTATGGCCTGCAACATGCTGCAGGCTGCTTGCACCAAAGTGGACTTACACCACCAGTTACACCTTAAACCCCCTGCGACATGGTGCTAGGGGTTTATGGCAGCAGTTGCATCCTATTCTGGAAGGGCAGCAACAAAGTCCCCCAAGGGGCAATTCTACAACAACCTCCGGGGGAAAACCGTCAACGTAAGTTACACCAGCATATAGCTGGCGTAACTGTACTTACGCCACCGGAGGTTGCCTGTATGTGCAGCCCACCCAACCCCCGATGGTATGCCAACCTCCCCCCCAACACTGCCCTGACCCCAAACAACACAAAAAGCACTGCAGGACTAGTTCTGTCCCCCCCAATGCCCTGACCCAGTAACAGCATGGGAATGCCCCATAGGGCTATCCATGCCCCCCTAATACCACATAGCCCCGTAGGGATGCAGCATGCCCCCAATCCCCTGTACGTGAAATATAGTCCCACAGGGCTTCTGCATGCCCCTCGACCCCCAGTACTTGACAAAGAGCTCGACAGGGCTACCACAGTCCCCCTAAGCCCCGATCCACAAATGCGGTGATGACAGTACTGTAGGGCTAACCATGCCCCCCCAAGCCTCAATGCCAACCTCCTGCAAATGGCACTGTCCTGTACAAATATTGCATTATAGTCAAACCCTATCCCATAATCCCTGGTTGTCCAGTGGCCCCCCACCCCCCCACCTGGCATTACCAGCCCACCCTGCACCCCCTACCCAGCTGGTGACTGGCACAGCCCACCTCTCACCACCGCGACCAGTAGCTGACTGAGCTCCGTCTGTGCGTGTACTGCATATCGTGCTCAAGGTATGAATACAGTTCATTCATTGAGCCCAGCCGCCGCTGGCTATGGTGGTGAGAGGAGGGTCTGTGCCAGTCGCTAGCCGGGGACGGGTGGGTGGGGCGGGGTGGCCTGTCACTGCTGGGTGGGGAGCCACTAGACTACCAGGGACATGGGTGCCTACACCTTACAGGGGCTGCGGGATGTGAGGGGCAGTGGATTGGGGATTGGGGCATTGGGGGCATGCTTAGCACTGCGATGCAGTGCCTTAACTGTCACAGACTCAGGGCATGGGGGGCATTTACGCCCTTCGGGTCTGGGGCTGTGGCTTGCGACTATCCTGTCAGGTACGCCCTTTGTTTGGCATACCTGTGGGAGTGTCACATCTTGCAGGACTTGGCCACAGGGACCCTGCCCCTTCCAGAATCAGGTACAGGGTCCTTGTCGTAATGGGGAATGGTGCAAGTCACCTTTGGTGGCGACTTGCGCCATCCTTGTAAAATCGGGCCCCATGTGTTGTGTGTGGCCTTAGTAAATCTAAATGTAACTTGCATTTAAACAGAGGAAAGTGGATACCTAAAAATAATAGGCAATAAATCCCCGAAGTTTCATCTCAAAGGAGATTTAGTATTTCAGTCCATAACCAGTAGCTTTCTCAATATGTTAACTGCAACCCACTACAGAGGGTATAAAAGTTCTATTCAATAAAACAAGTAAAATAGCTGAAGTCTCTGATTATTGTCCTGTATTCTCTGACAGTTTAGTTCGAGAAACAGTTAAACAAGTAAACACAGTTGACCTCCAAGTCAGAGAGTCTGTAACCATGGGAAGTAATAATCCAGGATGCCTACCTGTGCTTCATCCTCTCTGGGTGTCTTGATCTCTTCCTGTGTGGTGCAGAGACAATTTTCCAGCCATTGGAGACAGTTGATAGCTTCCTTGTGGTTGGTAAACATAAAGTTATTAGAGCCATAGCGAAGCGGAGCCATACCATTCAAACTCTCAGCATTAAAAATCATAGCACTGGCCTTCAAAAACCAAAGCAGATGGTCAGAATGTGGAGCACTGTCTTATTTTATAGAATAATATGTCTAAAATAGTGGGGCCCATAATGTTAGTGATAAGAAATGTTTCTATTAACTTAGTTCAATGATTTAACAGTTTGTATGTCCAGCAATAGCTGTAACATTATTAAGAACATCAGTAAACCTCTGTGAAGCAAGGGTAAATTTGAGCGTGAAAATCATACCGCTATGTGAAATTCATAGCAGTTGAGAGGTATGAGTGGAGCCCGGCTGGGAACAGTAGGGTAAAGGGAATGTGCCCATATCACTGAGTTGTCGCTTCACCCCATTGAAGGCCTTGTGCCTGATCCTCGTAGCATACGCAAGGTCAGGGAAAAACATGACTTAAGTGTCCCCCTCTCGGATGGCACCCTTCCTTCATGCAGCCCTCAGGATAGCATCCCTTTCTGCAAAAGAGGTGGTTGTAAAAAAGTAATATGTGTGGGCCTTCCTGAGGGTCTCTTGCTCACCATGGGTTTACTCTGTAGGCTTTGAAGGTTCTGAAATTGCTGAATCCCATACGCTCCGTAATCCAGCAGTGGACAAATTTCTGAGGATCAGTGCCCTCAACTTCCTCCAGTTGGCCCACAGTACAATCACTGGCAGCATGAATCATGTTTTCCATCTGTTCCAATCTTGTCTTTGCTGTCAATTTTTCCTTAAACACAATCACTGCTGCTGCTGCTAGGGCTTTACCGGCTATGGTGTTGCTGTCGTTCACGGCTTCAACCCTATGCTCTGTTGTCATTAGCTGTTAATTAATGGTATCAAGCTTTTTGTCCATTTTTTATCCGATTTTGTAAGTAAGTCCATGGAGTGCTTATGAGCATCAAGAGTTTTGGTGCCAGGCTGGATCTCTGTTTGCAAGTCCTGGGGCCGGATTTTCAGTCCACTGAGACTGACGCAAGCCCCCGGTTCGCCAAACATATGACGCATGGGGTGTGCATCAGTCTCCGTCCGCTGCACCAATTTAGACTGCCACTCAGGCTCTTAGACCACAGTAGCATGGATTAGCCTGTGCCACACCCAGGAGGCTAAGTTACAGGAGCTTGCGCCGGACGCTGTGGTACAAGCTGCTGTAATACAGAAACTATCATAATTGCACCTGCAATTTGAAAAGTCTTTGACTACAGCAAAGGGGTTGAGTACTGCCAATTCCTAAGTCCCTTGGTGCAGGTCTGGATGCAAGCACTGTGCCACCGTTTGAAAATCCAGCCCCTGATCTCCAGCGTCTGATTGCTTCATTGAGCTTCCCTTTCAGAGCAAAAAAGTCTTGCTTGTTATTCTTTAGACAAACCATTTTTCTCAGAAATGGTATCAGTTTGCTCAAAAAGTTGAGTCTATCAAATGGAGTACTTTTGGCAGTGTAAAATAATTTTAAAGTCAGAAAATAATTGAAATAAAAAGCTCAGATGTAAGAACTCACCAAAATGCTGTTACCAGTGGCACTCCTAGCTCTGCCTCTCCAGCCATCACAGACTTTTTTGTTGTATGACATAGGCATGCGCCATACTCAGGCCGAACAGCACCACATTCCAGAAGTTAGGACACTCTCTATAATGCTGGTGCATCACTAGCTCCTATTCCCAAAAATTAAGAAAAGGGGAGCTGGTAAGTGGGCATCACCATGCCTTCACAGCTGATGCTAAATCCACTGTTTGGTTGGCCAGCAGCTTCAGAGGTTTCACAAATGATAGGTGGCTTGTGCCTTCCCTCCCACCCTGGGAACCATATGCCTTGCTTTCAGCAATGTGGGAGAATTTGTGATGTCATACATATAGTCGTATCTCAGCCCTAAGGTGTTGCCCCAGAGATTGAATTTTAGAATGTTAAAATTGAAATTCTGCAGTATGGTCACACTCCCCCCTGACATTCCAGTGGCAGATTTATTTCTCTGCTGAAGAGATCAGGTAGTGGAGCTTGCAAACCTCACTTCCCCGGAGGTTATGGGATGCTCAATCCTTCTCCCCCTGCCAGCCCTCCGATTCAGACTTGGGGCACGAACCTGGATCACTGGTATCACAAGCAGTAGCTCTATCACTGCACCTTTGGGCCTGCCTGAGGAGTTTAACTATTCTAACTTAAATCTCTCAAACCAAGCCCTGGAAATTTGGAAAGTTACTAGAGAGCTAGCAACTAGGAGAACTCATACTTCTTAATGGAAAACTTTCAGCATTCAATGTGAGTTCTGTCCTGTCACTACAAAAACTGAATATTTCAATAGTTCTGGACAGCTTGGTGCATTGAAAGGCCCAAGGTGCAAACACTTTTACCCTTTGGCCAGCCCAGTGGCATGTGTGACAGCTGAGGCAGTGTGGAGAGGCTGTGGGATAACAAATGGACCAGACACAGAACTTCAGGTTCAGTTTATAATTTATTAAGGTATCGGATCCACCTTTGAGCCACAGGCTCTTTTACAAAGGCTCCATGTCGGTTTACATAAACATTAGAACATTTATTGGTTATATGCAAAAAGAAGAAATATAACAGCAGCTGGAGGGCTTTTCAAATGACAAAATATTACAAATGAGTAAAGCACTTAATGAAACAATTAAACAATATAGATTCATACAGGTAACCATCTGGGTGAGTGAGGCTAGGCCAGAAAGCTAGTGTTGAGAGAAAGAGAAGACAGAGAGGAAGAGGAGAGTAAGCATGGCGCAGGGTCAGTGAGGTGGTGTGTGGGGGGAGTCAGGGAGGAGGGAGGGAGAGAGTGGGGGTGAGGGTGAGGTAGGGGGGCATGGAGGGAAATAACTTGCTAGGAGTAGCAATCGCAGGAGGCACAGGTGCCGAGGTATTGACGCAGACTGAGCTTAAAGGCTCCCAGAATTGTTTTGTTGATAACTTCTGTTGGCAGGGTGTTGAACCAGGATGAGGCCCTGAAATTGAAAGATCATTAGCCTTGGGTAGTCCTGCAACAGGGAACAGTGAAGGAGAGGTTATTTGAATTCCTGATATGTTGTGGACCACTATAAGGATCCAGCAGAGCCTGAGCTCCAGGGGATAGTAGATCCAAGGTTATCTTTTTTGCTAGGATGCGGTTTGATATTTAATTCTGCCAGATAGTTGGAGCCAGTTTGCATGTCTGTATATATATTTTGCAGGTGTGTGCAAGGCGGTTGGCTGATGTTTGGAGATGACATGCCTTATTTAGTGCTGTGGTGATGCGTCGGAGAGCAGTGTCCGTGGCAGACCCATAGACCACAAGCCCATAGTCTATAATTGAGAGTACTAGGCTCTGAATAGCAGTGCTTAGGGCTTCCTCTGTGAGGCAGTTCCTATGTCTATAGAGCAAACCTATGCAGGTATTCACAGTTTTTGCTACGTAGTCGATATGTTAAGAGTATCCAAGTATTGGGTCAAGAATTACCCCCAGATATTTAAATAGATGCATTTGTTCGAGGGTGGCCCCGTCACTGTTTGAAATGGAGAGGTCTCTGTTTTTGTGTTTGCTGTGGGTACCATGGAACAACAATGATTTGTTTTGTTTTTTTGTAGTTAAGAATGAGCCTATGAGATTTAAACCATGGCTATACATCGGTGAAGCTTTCTAATAGTTGTGATTGAAGGATGGAGGGGTCAGAGTGGTAGGTGAAGATGACAGCGTCATCAGCATAGAGTAGGATTTTTCCAGGGCAAGATGAAGGGAGTCTGTTTAGGAAAATGCTGAAAAGCATAGGACCCAAGATGGAACCTTGAGGGACTACTAATCGGACCGAGAGGGCTGTTGAGAAGGATTTTCCAATTTTTACCTGCTGGGTTCGGTCACTGAGGTAGCTTTGAACCATCGAGTTGAATCAGGTGATAGGCCTATAAGAGATAGTTGTGAAGCAGTAGCGAATGGTTGACGGTATCAGATGCCTTAGTTAGGTTGATGAAGGTGGCGACAAAGAGATGCCCTTGGTCCAGGGCATTGTGGATGTAAGAGGTAAATTCTAAGAGTACTATGTTCATGCTGTGTCCCTTGCGAAATCCGTGTTGTTCTTGATATAGCAGGTTGTACTTTATAAGGTATTCTACCAATTGGTCAGCAACTATTCTCTCCAGCACTTTTGAGAGAGGGGGGAGAATGGAGATAGGCTTATAGTTGCCTGTAGCGGTTTTATCGCCACTTTTGTGGATAGGTGTCACCACCGTGGATTTCCATTTTAGGGAGAACTGTGGGAGGATAAGAGATCTGTTAAGGATTTTGGTGAGGGGGGGGGTCAGGACTTCGTCTAGGGTAAGAATGAGGAGTTTCAGGTCAAGGGAGTCACTGCTTGATCTAGACTTCCCAAGTACTTTAAGGAGGTGCTCTTTTGTTTTTGGTTTTTATTTCTTTTTTTATTAAAAGGTTTTTGTTACACTTGGTCAAGAATACATTTCAGACATTTTCTTATGTTGCCATATATCTCCAGTCAGTTTATATGATTGACAGTTAATATAATTTTACCCAAAGGGTTGAATGTTTAGTGTGATAAGTATACAATGTTCCAGTCAAAGATCATTCAAAAGGTAAAGTTCCAGTTCCATTTCATCTAAATTTTACCTTATCTACCCCTTATATTTTATTTATTCCTTATTATCTTTATATTAGGGTGAGGCATTTCCTCTCTCTTGATTAGACCCCCCTGCTTAAATTAAATTCTCTTTTCTCTCAACTCTTCTATCATTATTCAACCCTTCCCTCCTGATCCCTCCCATAATAATTCTACAAATTCTAGGGTCAAAAATGTGATTCTACCACCCGCTGCTAGAGCACCCATCTCTGCCATCTCATTATGTATATTGGAGCTTTACCCTGGATTTCTGCATTAAGGGATTCTGTAACATACATTTCGGACATTATAGATCTCCATTCTAATACTGTTGGAATGGTGCTAGTCATCCACCTGCGAGTTATTGACTTTTTGACCACCAACAAACTGGGAGGAAAAAGAGTTTGTTCCCATGGAGGGGAATGGTCTGGAAAGATCCCCAGCAGTACCTGCTCAGCTGTTAATTCTACCTCTTGTTCTAACAAGCTACTTAATTCTGTTTGTAGGGCTATCCATAAGGGAATCAAACAAGGATACTGCCAGAAATGTGTCCCAGTGTTGCCCTCGGGCGCCCACATTTTCACTAACAAACTCCATATTCTTCTGGGAGGAATTTAAGCAGGACTGACAGAGCTCTAAAAAGGCAGAAACAACACTTCCACGAAAATTTTTTCCAAAATGGGGAGGAAGTTATCTTAACTGCACCTACAGCTGATCCCCTCCACTCCTCCATAGTTATTTCTAGGGGGAGATCTCTGTTCCATTCCTGTAATATAGATTTAGTTGATTCCTTTTGTTCATTTCTCAGTTCCCTGTACATTATTCCGATTAAATGCTTACCCTAATTCCCTTTTATAGCTACCATAAATGTTTTGAGGAGTTCAAGGGGTTGGATACTGGATCTTGAGTTGTAATAATTCAGTTTCTAAGTATATGGTTCCTAACCTGGAAATAGTGAAATAGAGCTGATCTACGAAGACTATATTGGGACTATAATTTTTTAAAAGGGAGTATCTCTTGGGGGGATAAAAACTGGAAAAAATGTGTAAGGCTTAATTTTCTCCATTCCTGAAATGTGGAATCCATATGTATGAGTGTAAATGTATCATCTTCTGATATTAATTTAGTGTATTCGTATATAATACAGAGTGGCCCAGTTTGCCTTGAACTTTTCCAACATTTATAAATTTGAGCCATAATGCCCGTTAAAGTAGTAGGTGATAAAGACCTCTCCTCTGAAGAAAGAAGAATTTTTTTGATATCAAATAGATCATTTAGGTGAAATTCGATATCCTTCCAAGGGGTCGAGTAGGATTCCGTCAACCATATTAAGATCATCCTAAGAAGTGACACTTTGGAGTATAATTTAAAGTCTGGAAGATTAAAGCCACCCTGAGCCAGGGATAGTTTTAGAACAGACAACCTTATCCTAGGCCATCCCTTACCCCAAATAAACATGGAGATTAATTTATCCCATGATTTAAAGTAATATGTGGCTGGTAAGAAGGGGATGTTCTAAATTAAATAAAGTAGTCTAGGGAGTATATTCATATGCACTATTTCTATCCATTGATGGAAGGGAGTAAGAAAGGTGGACCATCTTTCCAGGTCATTTTGGATAATGTTCATGAGGGGCTCATAATTTAAAATTTCCAGCACCTCTGGATTAAGAGGGATGTTAATTCCTAAATATTTAATTTTTGTAGTATGCCATTTAAATGGGTATTCTTTTTTCAGTTGTTAGATAGGAATAAAATTAAAGGCCAAGATTTCTGTTTTTGTAGTGTTTAGCTTAAAACCTGCCAGTGTTTCATATTGTTTCAATATTTGCCAAGCTGCCGGAATTGACTGAGATGGAGATAACAGGGTTAATAATATATCGTCAGCAAACATATTTATTTTATGTACTTGTTGTGCAATTGGGATCCCTTCTACCTGAATCATATTCTTCAACTTTGTTGCAAGTGGTTCCAAATATAAGGCAAACAGATAGGGTGAAAGAGTACAACCCTGTCTTGTGCCACTACTTAGTTTAATCGGTGAGGATAAATTCCCATTTACTCGTACATAGGCCCTTGGGGATCTATATAATTTAGTGAGTAAGGTGATGAATAAATCTAGAAAGTGAAAGGCCTCAAGAGTCCTCCACAAAAATGGCAAATAAACTCGGTTGAAAGCCTTTTCGGCATCTAAACTAATAAAAACAGATGGGATTTTTCTTGTCTTCACATATTCCTGTAGTAATAGGGTCCTACGGACATTATTTGTGGTGCTCCTATTCTTTATAAATCCTGACTGATCCGATAATATAATCTTTGGTAGTATAGATTCGAGTCTGGACGCCCAAATGGCTGTATAAATCTTATAGTCGACGTTTAAAATGGAAATAGGTCTGTAAGGTGCCAGATTTGAGTGATCTTTATTTGGTTTAGGTATTGGGGCAATGGTGGCATAGTCCCATGATAGCGGAGGGACTCCCTCTTGGGTTGTCTCAGCAAACAAAGTATGTAATTTCGGGATCAATTCTTTTTTAAAAATCTTATACCACTTGGATATAAACCCATCAGGTCCTGGGCACTTTCCTGGGTTCAGGTTTGTAGTAGCCTCCTGAATTTCCAATTGAGTTATGGGTGCTTCCAAACTACCAATTTGAGAGGAGGAGGAGGAGGGGGTAGGTAGGGCTAGTTGATCCAGAAAACTGGTTATTTCTAAGAATTCAGGGTGTGTTTCCGGTGAATATAGATTAGTGTAGTACTTTGAAAAGGTCTGCATTATATGAGCATCTGAATGGTGTGTTATACCTGTATAAGAGTTTCTAAGTTTCAAGTTGGTACAGGTTGTTTTTTTAGCTGTATGTTTCTGAGCCAGTCTTCGAGCTCCCCTAGTCCCCCCCATAGACAGTTTGTCTTTAATATATTAATGATTGTTGTATTTTGTTACCTATGATTTTCTGTAATTCCACCTTTGTATCCCTAATTTTTTTATTTTATTTTTATTTATTTATTTATTAAACTCTAGGATTACAAGTACCTTTAATTTATTTCAGAAATTTAATTTAATTTAATTCAGTATCTCGCTCTCTGTATAACATCTGGTAATTTAGCAGCTGTTCTGATAATTCAAGTTGCCTCACCTCCCTCTCTTTATTCTTCTTTGAAGTGTATGCTATAATCTCTCCCCTCAGCGTTGCCTTCATGACATCCTATCTTATCGCCTCAGTAATTTCTTGTGATTCATTTTCTGTATAGAATTGTTGTATTCTTTTTTTAAATATCTCCTGGAATTCCTTATCTTTTAATGTTAATGGATTTAATCTCCATAAGGTCCTCTTCCTCTCCTGACCCATATCTAATTTCAAAATTAAGGCGTGGTGATTGGATAGTAATTTTACACCTATAGTCATATCCTGGACTGATGTGAAATGCTCACATGTCATCATAAAATAATCTAGGCAGGAGTATGATTTAAACCTTGGTGAATAATATGTATAACCCGGGCTAGAGGGGAATAGATGTCTCTACACATCGATAATGCCTAAATGTTCCAGTGTTCTTTTACATTTTTTAACTGTAGCATTTTTCCTGTGAGTTTGTTGATTAGAGCTATCTAAATGTGGGGATAAGGTCATATTGATATCACCCCCCATGATCAACTGGCCCTGAAGATTATCTAACAGTGTAGATAAATAACCCTTCAGGATTGGGAATCTTGTCTGAGGGGCAAAGTAAACACTAGCCAGGATAATCTTATGACCATATAAAAGGCCCTGTACAATTAAATAATGGCCTTGAGCATCAATATGAGTTTTTTTTGTATTTCCATAGGGGTTGCTGCTGGAATTAAAATTGCTGCCCCTCTTTTCCTACCCCTTGAATGTGAGGAGGCCACAACCTTGTATCTAGTACCCCAGGTCAGCTTCTTGTGCTCTGGTTCAGAAAGATGAGTTTCCGGGAGATAAATGAGGTCTGCCTTCTGTTTGTTCAGGTATTGTTTAAGGCAGGACCTTTTTATAGGGTCATGGAGCCCATTAACATTTAATGAAATAATTTTAATTGGATCAACTGACATCTTTATTTCTTTTCTTTTTTTTTTTAACTCCTCTATTTATCCCTCCTTCCTACCCTCGATGTCCACTCCTTCGGACTGCTCATGCACTTCAGACCACCGTTCCAGGATCTGCCCCTAGAGTGCCTCTTCCTCCTTCTGTCCTGCACAGCGGGGTCTGTCCCGCTATTGGTGGTCTGGGTTTACGGTCGTCATCTAGGACCACTGAGGGGTTTTATCCATTTTTCTGTGGTCCCTTTTCCCAGCCCCTGAGACACCGGTGCAGGGGCGTACATCCAGAGATGCGGTGCTGACGCACGCCTCTCAAGCACCGACAGCCGTCTCCCTCCCGACTCCGTGAAAGCGGAGCTGTTAGCCCTCGAGAGCCCGTGTTCCACTGGCTCTCTCAGGATGTCGGTGCATATTGCACCCCTGGTATCCCACCCCAGAGGAGGATAGCATCCGTTGGGATGCTCAGTCCTCCCTCTCCCAGCCGACCCGAGTCCGTTCCCGAACCCGGGTTGCCAGCGTAGCGCGAGGTGTGGCATCCAGCGCCTCAACCCTCAGCGCCACTGGGCCGGCTTTTATTTCTTATTAACCTAACTATCTGTATATTCCTTTCCCCTAGGTGGCAGAAGATTTGTTCTTTCCAGACCGTCTCCCCACCAGGATCTGTGGCCCAGAAGTCACCATGAAGAATCCACTGTTTTATGTATTTGCAATACAACAATAAACATGCTTTAGTCTTAACAAACTCTTGACTCATATATTTTTTATCCCTTCCCCGTCCCCGTCCCCTCTCCCCTTTGTAGTAGCCGGCTATCCAGTTATCCTTTGTTATGTATGTTTTTACCCAAGTGTACCCAATTGCTGCTTTAAAAACAAAATTAATTGAATGACTTATCATTAGGCTTTTCCATAATATAACAACATTGGGTCTGTAATGAAAAGCCAAGATAACCCTCCCTCCCCTTATTCTTTTAACTTCTTTAATCAAATAACATAACTGAACAACTTGTACATAAAAACTATACTTTATCTTATTAACTTTAACCAAAACTTTATACAAAATGACTTCCATTTGAGAGGTGCTCAACTGGAGCTGCCCCTGGAACCCCCTGTCTTTGTCTCCATTAGAAGCTGGAGAGGGGTCTGGAGCGTTATACCATATCGGAGTAACAAAAATACCCAGTATGGGTATGATGGCCCCAAATAGAATGGAATAAATTCCATTCCATAAAGGAAACGGTATGCCTAATGGCATTTTCCTGTCTTATTCGAGAAACTTCCCATCTAATGGTCTAATTATGTGGCTTTACTTTACTTGTTTGCCTTGAGAAAGAGGAAGAACGACCTCTAGTGGGCATTATCAAAATCAAGCCCAAACCTCCTTTAGCTTAGGCTTCCTTGACTGTCCAAAATTCAAAAACTTAAATTTCTGTCTTTTCATTTAACCTCCTACTTAACATAAATCGATGCGTTGAAATTCCTGTAGATATACAAGTTTCCACACTTTCCCAGGTAATCATAAAAAAGAGTACGGTATTATATTTCTATTCTCTTAATCTTATAACTCAATTACCATCTGTAGTTTAAAAAGAAAATTAGGACTAGTCTTGTCTCAGGGACCAAAACATTATTGTTTGCTCAATTTTCATAGTTTGAACATCTTTCTTTTTTGTCCCTGTGACATCGAGCCTCTCGTCGGTCTGGATTGGGTCCTCTTACATGATTTGGTGCAAGCTTATACCCACAAACCTTGAGGTGGGGACGGGCCCCTCGAAGAGCAGGTTAACAAATCAGGATTACCACGAGGAGAAGGCTATAGTCTCTGTGCCTTAGCTCCTTAGCTTGAGAAAATTCTCCGCCATCCAGGTGCTGTAAATGATTCAAAGTAGCAACCAGTAGCCAATTAGCTGAATAATTGAAACATTTTAAATAAAGTATTGTTGCCTGAATCTCTTAGAGATGCCCCTCACCCAGTTCCTTCATCCTCCCACTCACCTGTAACCCCCCCCTCCCATTATCATCTCCAGAGGTGCCCAAGAACCAAAAACCAAATCAAGAAGCAATTACCCCACATTTTGGCTTTTTTCAGGTAGGCAGAGTCGGATTCCTAAACTGCTGTAGTCGCTTTAAGATCTCTGTTATTTGCAGTTGTGATGCCTGGGGTCCTTTCTGTTCCATCTGATTAGCCTGCCTCAATTGAGTTTTAACTGTTTCTGCCATTTTTTCATTGATTACACCCCTCTTCAAGAGATCTGTTGCAGCTTCTGTGGCTGAACTATAGGTATGTTGGCCAGATGGTAGAAATATAGTTAATTTGGCCAGATAAGGGGTTCGACAACGAATCTTCTGGGCTCGGAGCATAGGGAAGAGCAAACTATAGTCTCTTCTTAGTTTCTGGATGGCCGGTGTGTAATCATTATCAAACAATAACCTTTGTTGGCCCCACATTACCCTGCCCTTCTGCCAGGCCTCCTGTAAAATGGTTTCCTTTGTTTGATAACTGAGGAATCTAATAACAAAGGAGCGGGGCCTTGCTTCTGGTCGTGAAGGTTTTGGGCCGAGTGCCCTGTGAGCCCTCTCAATGTCCAGGTGGAAATCAGGTTCCATATCAAGCAGTAACCATAAAAGATAATCCGCAAAGGCCCTAGAATCATTTCCTTCTTCGTTTTCAGGTAAGGCAAATATTCATATGTTCCTCCTTCTACCACGATTTTCAGCATCTTCCTGTTGGATGGAGATTGCCAATTGTTCCGCTGCTATGGTTTTCATTGTCTCCTCCAGATCATCAATTCGGGTGGTGTTTAAAGAAATTTGATGGTCTGCCTCGGTCATACGCCCTTGTAATGTGCTTATTTTGGTCTTAAGGTCTTGCATTGATTCACAAACTTCTCCCCTAAAGTCTGCAATTGCCTGCAGTAATGCCTCCGAGGTGGCTTCTGGTTGTTTTCTTGTACAAGTTTTTGTTCTGCCAGAGGAGGTTGATTTTTTAATTCTGGAGCTGTAGAAGGCCTAGTACTTTGTTCACCTTCGTCAGACATGCGGTCGTCCCCCTCAGTCATTTCAGCAAATATTTGGAATCTGTTCCGATTTTATTTAGCCATCTCGTAACATGCAGGCTTCAATCTGAGATGTTTCTTCCCTAGAAAAAGGCTGAAATTAAAGATTTTTTTCAATTTATGCCTTCTTAATGTTTAGCTTAGTGGGAACCTCTCAATTCATGTGCTCAGCCAGCCATATGGGAACCAGAAGTCCGTGGAGGTGCTTTTTTGTAATGTCCTTGGAGATGGCTTTGAAGTAGAATGGCAGTTTTCCCTCCAAATTGTTGACTTTGTCTGAGTTTATGGTATCTTGTGAGGATCAAAGAAAGTTAGTGGTAAAACAGGGCTGAGGTCAATAAATGCTAAATTAAAGGCATTTGCCACAGTGACTTGATCTGTGGTGATGTGGCCATTTAGGCTGACCATGGTGGGTGGGACTTTTGTTTTTTTTTTCCAGTTACTTCCGTTCGGTTGGCCTAGAACTTATTTCTGTCTTTCCAAGTGTTTGCTACAACATTGTTGTGGTAGTTGGCCTTTTCGTTTCAAATTACTCGAGTGCAGGCATTTCTTGCTGCTTTGTAGGCTTGAGTGTCTGCCTGGTTTCCAGTCAGCTTAGCACATTCCCAGAGAAAATTCTGGGCCTTCATTTGATCAAGGAGACCTAGGTTAATCCATGGGTTGTTAACACCCTTAATCTCACGTTTCATGAAGGGTGCATGTGCATCACAGGCTGTGTTAAAGCTTTGGATAAAGTAGTCCAGAGCAGTGTCTACATCCGGGGCTGCATCTATAGGTGACCAGTCATGCTCCCTTAGGAGAGTTTTTAGTGGCCATAGGTGACCTGGCATTAGTTTTCTGCTGTTTATGGTTTGGGGGGGGGGCTTAATGAATTTGTTGTGTGGTTCAACACACAATCTCTGTGTGTGATGTTTATTTAAAACACAGGGAATGCAGACCAGCACAGCTAAAATGGCTAGCTCCCCACCCTTGAGATACTTCCAGCTCTGGAACAACCCCAGCATACGGATAGGTGGGAAACCCATTAACTGAATGGGCTGGTACCATAAGGGATCCACATGGTGGCAGACCTTCTATTACCTGAATCAGAAGAGCTCTACTCCTTCCAACAACTCCAATACACCCTCCCTAAGATGGATTTCTGCAGGTACCTACAGATCCGGGAGGTTATCCAAGAGCTTCAGAGAACCAGAACCAGTGCACTGGAGTGGCTTTGGCTGGAACAAATGCACAAACTGGAGAAAACAAAAGGGGTGACCGGTCATATTTACCGAATGCTCTGAGATGCACACCCTGACCCTACGGACAAATGTAGAAAGAGGTGGGCAGAAGACCTACAAATGGTCATCCACCCTCAAACATGGGAAAATTGTCTGAGAGGAGCACACTCAGGGTACAGGGATTCCCGGAGTCAGCTCATGCAGTTAAAAATCCTGTTATGGTGGTACTGTACCCCTGAAATTTTGAACAGGATGGGCCTCCTCCCACATGACCAGTGTTGGCGCTGTTTGGGCCAAAAGGCTGGCCTGCTGCATATAATGTGGCAATACCTGGTGCTGACATCCTACTGGATCTCTGTGCTGCATGACTGCTCAAGGGTGACAGGTGGAACAATCCCCACTTCCCTGACACTCATGATGCTGGGAGACAAAGGGCCGGTGCACTTCCTCCCTGGACCAAGGAGAGAATGGCTGATGACAGCCCTTTTGGAGGCTAAACAGGTTATCTTAATGAATTGGCGACAACCTAAGGCCCCTTCTCTCCTTATGTGGCACTCTGCCTTGGCCAGACTGGCCACTTTCGAATGGCTTTCATATGCCAACTCGGACCAGCTGAATAAATACAATGAAAAATAGGGGGCATATCTGAACTCACATCTCTGTTCGGCCCCTGTGCCACCTCCTGGCACCCCCCATCTTGAATGTTACTACATCCTATTACATGTCTCAGGTGGGTGCCACATTATCAGAAACACTGCTGAGCTCTAATGGCCATAGGCCCCGTGGAGGGGCCAAGGGAACCGATACAAGACTGTACAAGGCTACAAGACAGGTCATGTGCAATACTTGAAATTCCAAGAATGCAACTTAGCTGTTTGGATGATTAAGCCTTTTTCATCAACAACTCCCCCTTTTTTTCTAGATTGGTAAAACAACTGGGAGACCTGCCGATTTGTATTGTTTGTGAACCAGATATGACAAAATCAAAATACTAAGTTGTTATATGGTTACAATGCTGTGTAGTTTAAGTATCCTTGCCTTCAACTTTCATTTAATACTCTGTGCTACTTGTGTAATGTTATGAGATACAATGTTGTATCTTGAAAACCTTAATAAAATATTTTATGATAAATAAAAAAACACAGGAATAACCTTAAGCAATGGCATATTCTTCAATACATCAGTTTGCAACAACAGACTATGCATGTCCTTCATCTGTACTTAGCCAGCACCCACTGATCTATCTGTTTAGTGAAAACCAATGACTCCCCTGTGTTGGTCTTGTGTGTTTGGGTGATGGGGAGCTCAAAATAGAAAAACACCAAAACAAGCTAAATACAAAGAACCTCAGTGTAAAAGCACTGAAGCAAGGGTTACCCCAAAGGGCACTGGCAATAAAGCCAAGTTTCAAGAAATACAACATCATACATACCCCATAATGCAATGGCATCTATATGCGAATCACCATGACATTTTAGGCTTGTTCAGCTTAAAGCAGGAATGCATGGTGCCAAAGGGCCTCTCAATCTGTAATTTACATGCATTTTAAATAACACAACAGAGGTCTCTGATATCTCTACCCCGGTAACTTAATTTTTATAATACAGGCTCCTAGTAACTTTTTACCTTTATCAAAAACACCTAGTGCCATGGTATTTTCAACATTTACGGGTTTCATACACATAAGGCATATACATTAAGGTATTTTATGATGTAGTGCTATTGCATACTAAATCCAATAATGAGGAACACAGCCTGTTGTTTTACATCAGCTCGGTGGTCACCACAATAACCTCCCTGCATGAGGACCTGAGAGGGAAAAGGAAAATTAAAGAGGACACTACAGCATAGTCAAGAAAGGGGAGGGGGGCTGCCCATAGATGACCAACCTTATGGACTAGAAATTATAAAGGATAGATTAGGCTAAGAAATAGAAGAACTGTTGCAACAGATTTAAAAAAAGGTCGGTCCTCAAGAGTGGCAGGATCTCCCTGTCACAGGCAGCCCACACCATGCTGATGACACAGGTTCAGGAACGGACTACGGTTGCTCAGTGAAGGCAGCTGGGGAAGGAGGATCAAGCATCCACTGACAGCTCTTCTTCTTCCGGAAGGGGGGACTGTGGGAGTTGCTTCATAGCCACCACCTAACAGAGGCTAGGTGGCACAGCAGCAACTATTTTCTGATTGGCTGGGCACAGATGCAGAGTGCACGGGCATCTTTACAGTGCATGCCCATGTCACTGCATGTGTGCCAACCTGTAAATGAGGAAAAATCCCTGACTGGCAGGATGATGGATGGTGATCCTGCAGGATCAGCAGAGCCACACGTGGCACACCCTCACCCATTGTGGTAAAAAATAAAGTAGATGGGGTAAGTCTCAGTTGCTGGGTGGTGGGGCTGGGGTCGCTATTATGCAGGGAGCCAATTAGAAGGCACAGGAGACATAAAGACAGGATAAAACAAAAATGTTAACCCTTAAGGTGCATTTGGCAGCAGTCTCTTCTTTCAGATCTGCAGGCAGAGAAAAATCCATTGCAGAGGTGGAAGACTAGGTTTGCTGGCCAAGGCACCTAGCTTCACCTGAGCTCTTTCCTTCTAGGTTGCTTGAAAGGACAGAGCAAAGAACCTTACCAGAGCAAAGGGAAGGATTAAGACTTCTTTTGGCTAGGCAGATTTACTGTGTGTTATTATTTTTATTTTTTACTCACAGGGATTGTTACTGTTTGTTGCTAACATTTTATTGCTTTATTTTTCTCTGATTCAGATTGTTGTTGCTGGTATACCTTCTGCTGCATTATTACAAGGTGTGCCTACAGGTGTGTGCTAACAGATTACTGCTATAATCTTCTGATTCAAATTATTTTTTGCAAGGTATATCTTCTGTTACTGCTTTATTTTTCTCTGTAGCAAAGTGTTTCTTACAGGGTATATCTTCTGTGAAATTATTACAGGTGGTGCTTACATTTTTGTGACTTGTTATCATTAGGCTAAGCAAAATTATTGTTTGCCACTATTTTATTTTATTTGCTGAAAAGGTTTTTTGTCTCAGAGGTGTTGCAGTCTCCTCACATTGAATGAGCTAATTGCTTTCCTCCCACAGCTCTTCCAGGGGATTAGGTGTTTATCTGGGGGGTGGAGCTGGCAAACTGTCAGTAACTTCCAACACAAAGAAGGGTTAAACGGTCAAGTTAGTTGACATCTTGGAGGTGGAAGACTAGGTTTGCTGGCCAAGGCATATAGCTTCACCTGAGCTCTTTCCTTCTAGGTTGCTTGAAAGAACAGAGCAAAGAACCTTACCAGAGCAAGGGGAAGGATAAAGATTTCTTTTGGCTAGGCAGATTTACTGCGTGTTGTTATTTTTATTTTGTACTCACAGGGATTGTTACTGTTTGTTGCTAACATTTTATTGCTTTATTTTTCTCTGATTCAAATTGTTGTTGCTGGGTATACCTTCTGCTACATTATTCTAAGGTGTGCCTACAGGTGTGTGCTAACAGATTACTGCTGTAATCTTCTGATTCAAATTATCTTTTGCAAGGATATCTTCTGTTACTGCTTTATTTTTCTCTGTAGCAAAGTGTTTCTTACAGGGTATATCTTATGTGAAATTATTACAGGTGGTGCTTTACAGGTTTTACAGTTTTATCTATCATTAGAATAAGCTTTCAGGGTTACTGCATTTGTTGCTGACTGTTTCTGCTCTTACCTCCTTGTTTCTTTCGTCCGTGGTTCTTCTTTTTCGGCAGGGGAAGGGCCCAACCACCCACCCCATCCCCATCCCCAACCACCCCACACTACACTCGTTTTATAGCGTAGCACAGTCATGACATTTCCTGTGGCAGAGCAGGAAGGGGCAGATCAGTGGGGTATCAACACAGTGACCTCATTTATAGGGGCACTAGTAATTGAACTTGTTATAACAAGTTATACAAAAACAAACAAACAAACAAAACACAAAATCAAACTTTTGCTTTCGTTTTCTTCGTTCTAATTACTCTGACCAGGTTATAAACCCAGCAACTTATCTGGAATGGATATCGTTAACTGCAGGTACTGCTGATCACTTTTCAGAAGGACAGTCTTACAGGATTTATGACACTGTCCTACATGCTGGGCCATTGGAGATCTTAGGGCTCAGCTCCAGGCAGCATGGGCAGAGATTGCGTGCCTCAAATTTCATATTCAAGAGGAAATATATTATAAGAACCACCCGCCATTTCCCCAACAGAAGCACCTCAACCGCAGAGGGTAGTTGGTCCGGGAGGTTGCAGGTGGTTAGGAGGAGCAAATCAGGTGCCCCATCACTCGGTGCTCTCCAACATATTACACCCACAAACCACATAAAAACTACAAACAGGTATCTGCTTCTATCTCCGAAATCAAACAAAGGGACAGAGGACACTGCAGAGCAGAACACTGCAGCATGGGAGCTAGCACAACAAAACTTGCCCAAAACAGGAACCAATACAAAAAAAGCAAAAAGGAAATCCAAAAAACTTCTGATCACAGGAGACTCCATGATTCGGGGAGTTGATACCTATCTCCAACCAGGGGTAATGGTCAGATGTCTCCCAGGTACATCAGCATGGAGAGACACTGACTGCATTGCTAAAATTGTTCAGGAAGCAGGAGAAAACATTGACATCCTGGTACACATAGGGACTCATGATCTCGATAGCCGGTCAGTTGTGGAGACCAAGGAACACTTGACCAGGCTGGGTGACAAACTATCATCCATTTCATCCGGCATCTCCTTCTCTGAGATCCTGCCAGTCTGGAAGAGGGGGGCCAGATAGACAGAAGGTCAGAGAAGGGGAGATAGGGGAGCTAAACATGTGGCTCAAGGGCTGGTGCCAGGAAAAAGGACACAATTTTGTAGGGAACTGGCAACAGTTTTGGGAGCGAAAGTTCTTTAAATTTGATGGACTGCATCTGATTAAGGAGGGAGTCAGTGTATTGATGCAGAAGTTAAACGTCTTTGCAGAATATTTAAACTAGCAAATGGGGAGAGGAGTGCAGCACCCCATATGTCGAATGGAAAAAACACACCTCCCCCCCTCAGCTAGCGGTCAAACAGGAGTTCAGCATGTTTGCAGTTCATTTGCATCACCAGGTAAGGTTAGAGGTCCAGCTCCCCATACAACGCACAGGGGAAATACCAGACCTCACCCAACAACTAACACACTGAAATCTGGCCAATGGAAAATCATGTACACAAATGCTCGCAGTCTGGGAAACAAGATCCCAGACCTGCAGGCAATGATGACAGAGGCTAAATTGGACATAGTAGCAATTAGCGAGATGTAGTTTACCAGTAACCACATTTGGGGAGCTTTAGTACCTGGCTATGTACTGCTCAGAAGAGACTTGGACGGCAGAATCCATGTTTCTATGTCCTCCCTTGTCTGGGGGTCTGTAGACAACCCCAGTTATTATGACTGTCCCATTTCCTGTTTCCAGGGTGACCCACAGCTCTTCTGGCTCCTTATGTGTATTCTGAATTTCTGTAGTGTGATATTTTCATTGACACAGGGCCACTCCACCCCCAACCCCTTTTGCACCTCGGTCTCTTCTGAGCAGTATATAGCCAGGTACTGAAGTCTCCCAAGTGTGGCTACTGGTAAACATATAGACATAGACACATTACTGTTAGAAGATATACAAAACATAACAGCTAAAGGGAGGTTCTGATAATGGGAGACTTCAACATGCCAGATACAGATTGGTCAATACCAGCAGGAACATCTGCTAGAACTAGACACATGGTGGATTCCTGCAGGAGAAGGCCTCAAACAACCCCACAAGAGACAGGGCTATCCTAGATCTAGTACTGACTGACAGGAAAGGATCACAGAGCTCCAGGTAGAAGGTCACCTGAGGGCCAGTGACCATCACATGGTATGGTTCAGTTTGGCCACTGCAACTAAATCATCCCATTCCAAGGCAAAATATGGGACTTCAGAGGAGCTGACTTTGATAAGATGGCCAACAGAGTTAAGCTAGCCCTGGCAAAAGAAATACAGGTGAGGGGTACAGGCAAAGTGGCAAGCATTAAGGATGCAATACTTGAAGCAACATCCCACTGTTTTAGAGAGAAAAGGAAGTGCGAAGAAGAAGGAAACCACTTTGGTTCTCAAAAACAGTAGCAGAAAAGGTCAGAGCCAAAAGGCTGGCCTTCAGGAAATATAAGGGAACACAACGGGATGAAGATAGGAAGCATACCAAACTTCCTAAGGGAAGCAGGGAAGACAGTAAGGCAGGCAAAGGCCCAAACTGAGGAAACACTAGCACAAACAGTAAAGAAGGTGACAAGACTTTCTATAGATACATTAGTGAAAGGAGAAAGTCCAGAGGGGTATTGCTATGATCAAAGGAGATAAGGGCATGAGGAGGAGGACCAAGTCAAAGCATTTATCCTAAATAGATCCTTCTGCTCAGTATTTACTGAAGAGAAGGTAGGGCAGGGCCCACAGCTCAGCACCATGGACACGGGGGGAGTGAGCACTAGTCCCTTCACAAAGAAAGGCTTGCACAAGAGCTCCGATAAGCTCAGGGTGGACAAGGCAATGGGACCTGATGGCATACATCCCAGAGTACTAAAGGAGCTAAGGGTGGAACTAGCAGAGCCATTATCAGAACTGTTTAGTGAGTCTCTGAGCTCAGGAAAGGTCCCAGAAGACTGGAGAAGGCTCATATGATCCCGCTCCACAAGAGTGGTAGCAGAGAGGAGGCAGGGAACTACAGACCAGTCAGTCTTACCTCAGTAGCGGGCAAGATTATGGAGGCACTCCTTAAGGAAAGGATAGAGCAACACCTGGAATCCATAGGAGCACAGGATCCAAGACAGCACGGGTTTACAAAGGACGGTCTTGTCAAACTAATCTTAGATTTCTTTGACTGGTAACCAGAGTGGTGGACCAAGGGGAGCAGTTGATGTCACCTACCTTGACTTCAGCAAAGCTTTTGATACTGTTCTGCATAGAAGATTGATTAATAAGCTGGGTAGCTTGGGGTGAGCCAGAAGTTGGTCAACTGGGTGGCAAACTGGTTGATGGGCGAAAAACAGAGAGTGGTGGTAAACGGTATACAGTCAGAAGAGATGCAAGTCACAAGTGGGGTACCTCGAGATCAGTCCTGGGGCCAGTCCTCTTCAATATCTTCATCAGACAGATAAAACAGGAGCTTGATAGGTTGGTATTACAGCAGACAGAAATTGCTCTGGCCTTCCTCTGCCAGTGATACTATGAGGTGGGACCTAGAGCCACAAGACTGCTGGCATACCAAATTAGAAAACAGAGGAAGATGGCCAACATACCACTATCCGACACCCAACAAGTAATAAGCCCCTGAATAAACTCAGCGAGATAGTGGAGGCATTTACCACATATTATTCGGCCCTGTATACCCCAGAACGTCACGTTTCCCCAGAACTAATAAAAGGTTCCTGCAAGATCTTGCTCTTCCTAAAATTTTACCGAACAAGGTGAACAGCTATTAAAACCCATCACAATGCAGGAACTTGCTAGTGCTGTAACACGAGCTAAAACTAAGAAATCCCTGGGTCCGGATGGCTACGGGTGCTGAATTTTACAAGGCTGCAAAGCAGCTCCTGCTACCCCACTACTGAAGGCCTATAACTCAGTCTTGCAGGGCGATCCACCACCCCCACCTGGGCATATGCCACTATTACAGTCATTCCCAAGCCTGGGAAAAATCCCAGCTGTGTGAATCATACCATCCAATTTCGGTGTTAAACACTGACTATAAACTTTTATGGGAATTATAGCCGTAGGCTAGAAAACAGGCCTTTCAGCAAATAGTTCATAAAGATCAAACAGGCTTCGTAGGTGGACGTACTACCACAGATAGTATTAAAAGAACTTACCATATAATTAAGAGATGAATAGCTTGGATATCCCCACAGCCTTAGTAAGCCTTGATGCCGAAAAGGCCTTTGACAGAGTATATTGGCCCTTTTTATACTCAGCTATGGAGCTATGGGCTTCCAAGCCCTAATCCAAGTTATCACAAACATATATTCCTCACCTAGAGCTTGGGTTCGAGTTGCTGGACATCATTCTAGCTCCTTTCCTTTATACAGAGGCACTAGGCAGGGCTGCCCCTGTCGCCTCTATTTGCTCTTGTTTATGGAACCGTTGGCACAACTAATCAGGCAATCACAGGATATTTCTGGGATTGAGGTGGAAGGGAAGAACAACGATCGCACTTCTACGCAGATGATGTTCTCCTTTACATACGGAACCCGGCTTGTTCACTCCCAAAAGTTAATGAACTGCTAAACACATTTGGACAACTCTCAGGGTATAAAGTGAATATCGCTAAGACCGAAATTCTGACTTTTCAATACTCACCAGACCAAGCGATTGGGAACAATTTCCTGTAAGTGGGACATAGGAAGTTAAAATATTTAGGGATAAACCTCACCAGAGACCTTGGAGACGCTTATAGACAGAACTATGTTCCTTTACGCGTCTTAAGGAGGACCTGTCCAATTGGAGTACCTCCCATTGACCTTGTCCAGAAAGATAGACCTCATTCGATGGTTACTCTCCCAGAGCGTTATACCTATTTAATAACATCTCTATTTCACTTACCCATTCTGTATTCCTGGACTGGGAAAAAGCCATAATATGCTTCATATGGGCAGGTCGTAGGCCAAGAGTTAAACTAAAACTGCTAAATGCCCCAAGACCCCAGCGGAGGATTGTCTCTCCGGATCTTTACTGGTACTACCAAGCCACACAGCTCCTCCATGCCTTTGCCAGGCAGATGGTTGATAGTGAGATGCACTGGGCTGAATTCGAACAGAGCAGTGTGCCAGACTTGGAGTATTTTGACATACTATACCAGGGATGGTGCATTCGACTGACTATCAGAACCTACCTGCAATTCTTCAACACAGAGTATCTGCTTGGTATCAAATCAAGAAACAACTCCCAATTCTCCCCTATATCCGTTAATTTCCCCAATAGCGGTCATGTCGGACTTCCATCCTGGGAGGCTGGATGATGCCTTTAAGCAATGGTCCAGATACGGTCTTAGATATCTGTTCCAAATTATAACAGGAGGGACATTATGGTCCTTTCAGGAAATAAAAGTGAAATTCGGTCTGCCGGACTCACATCATTACAGGTACTTACAAGTAAGACACTATTATGGGTCCCTACGGACACCAGTGCATGCCCCTGAACACTGGCCCCCTTAGTTGTCTGTATGCAATCTTGTTTGCCTCCCTAAACCAGAGTCACCTAATATCAGTACTCTACCGAGCCTTGATGTCCTCCCAGATGGATAACCTTGCAGACAAACGCATAAAATGGCAAATTGAACTTGGTGAACCCATAGAGGAAAAAGAATGGGAACAAGCCTGCAAACAGGTGGCACGTACATCCAGTTCACACCAGTGAGAATACTCCTGGAAATGTCTAGTTAGATATTTCTATACACCAGAGATCACCAGCCATTTTACCCCTGGGAGCTCAGCTGCTTGCTGGCGAACATGTGGTGAAAGTAAAGCTCACCTAACACATATAATGTACACATGCCCGAAATTAAACTTATTCATTCAAGCTTTGCAGTTTGAAATCAAAAGATCTTGGGAATAGCTCTGCAGCTTACCCTGCAATTATTTATCCTTTTAATTTTCCCTGAAGACCTCAAGGATCAAAACATTAGCTATCTTTTGGCTATTCTTCTGTCATCGGGAAAAAGCCATAACCAAATTATGGTTGACCCCAGACCCCCAACCCTTCGAGACTGGTGGGATCTTTCCAAGCAAATTTACTGCATGGAAAAATAACCTATAGACTAAATGACAGAGAAAGCAAATTCAACTCAAGATGGAATAGATGGCTGTTATATTATATGCTCATAGATCCAACATTTGTCCCTGAGATAACTCATCCTCTCCTTTGGGTACTCTCCCCTTTTGTATACTCTCTCTGTCTTGCTCCCTTCCCTTCACCCCTCCCTCCCCTCTCTCACTTTCCCTCCCCCATACCATAACTGGAGCCGAATACCTGTGAGTTGTGTGTGTGGTAATAACTTAACTTACACTGAAGAGGACTGTAACATTAAAGGTTTGTCTTAATGGCTAATGCCAATATCTTATATGAACTAACTCATGATGTACTGAATGGCCTATGACAATCTTGGCTCTATTCTGACTGTACTGAACATAGTTTTGTGAATTCTGGAATTAATTTTAATACTGCCCTAGGTTTCTAAATGTTTCAGTTTTAAACACGACTACTCTGTATGCTCAAGTTAGGTATGATTCCTGCTTTCAACTTACTGTATGTATGGACACAATCGATCTGAACTGTATGTACTAAATGAAAATCAAATAAAGAAGAGAATAACAAAAAAAATATCTTCATCAGTGACATTGCAGATGGACTGGAGGGTAAGGTTTGTTTGTTTACAGATGACACCAAGATCTGGAACAGAGTAGATGATCCAGATAGGGTACACTGAATGAGAAGAGATCTGGATAAACTAGCAAAATGGTCGGAAGAGTGGCAACTGGGGTTTAATGCAAAGAAATGCAAGATCATGCACATAGGAAGAGAAACTCTGAAGCCACCTATAGGCTGGGAGGAGTTGCTGGCAGTCACAAGGGAAGAAAGAGACTTGGGCATCATCATCATCACCAAGACCTGAAATCATCCAAGCAGACCACTAAAGCAGTAGGTAAGGCTAGGGGATGTTGAGGTGTATTAGTAGGGATATCACAAGTCGTAAGAGGGAGGTAATAATCCCTCTTTACAAGACACTGGTTAGGCCCCATCTGAGTACTGCATGCAGTACCAGAGGCCACACCTTCACAAGGACATAAACCAAATTGGATCCACGACAGGAGTCCGACAGAAATTCTGTTGAATGCCCTGTCAGTGACACTGTCAGGTCGACCACATTCTGCAGTCAGCTGCGGTTCACTGTAGTTTCCTTGTTTTCTTAGGGGCTTCGCCCCGAATCCCACACACACCCCACTTAAAGATTCTCAACTCCAGTCGGAGCTGATCGGGGTGCAGGACCCCGACAGGCAGCGCCAGGTTTCAGTGGGTCTCCCACCGTGGTTAGGCACTGTAGTCGCTGTGGGGAACCTCGCTGGCGAAATGTCACTGCAAGGGGGTAAACTAACCAAACTGAGGCAGTCCAGAGAAGGGCAACCAAAATGGTGCAGGGACTGCATCAGAAAACATATGAGGACGATAACGGAGCTCAATATGTATACCCTTATAGCAAAGGAGGGAGAGAGGTGATATGGTCAAAACATTCAAACACCTTAAGGGCATTAACAAGGTGAAAGAGTCTAACATGTTTAAATATAAGAAAAATAGCAGGACAAGAGGACACAGCATGAGATTGAGGGACTAATGATTAAAGGGTAATGTAGGAGGTTCCTTTTCACAGAAAGGGTGGTGGATGCATGGAACGGTCTACCTCAGGAAGTGGTGGATATGAATACAGTGCATGGCTTCAAACAGGCATGGGATAGGCATAAGGTAGCAATACAGATGAGTATGAATAGATAGGCCATTGACAGAGCAAAGGCCGATGGCACATTTATAAGGTAGAAAAGAAATGGGCAGACTGGATGGGCATTGCGGTCTTTATCTGCTGTCAACTTCTGTGTTTCTATGTTTCAGCTTGCCCAGCATTTAAGAGCTTCTTCAATGGCCTGGATCCCCTGTATCCCTTCCTGAAGGAATCAGTCCCACTATGGAATTTCAATTTAGTTCTCTCACAATTGATGAATCCTCCCTTTGAGTCTGTGTCTTCATCAGGGCTCGTGTATTTAACCTACAAATAGTGTTTTTAGTAGCTATTACTTCTGCAAGATGGCTCAGTGAGTTGCAAGCACTTTGTATAGTCAGACCATCATTTTAAGATGTGTCCAGGGATAAGATGAAACTAGAACACATGAAATGTTTACCTAAGGTGGTTTCGCATTTCACATGAATCCGTCCGTAACATTGCCTGTGTTCTTTCCAAAATTCTCACTATGATGTATGAGAGGAGAAACTTCATAGCCTGGATGTCAAGACAGCTTTATTTATTCATTTTTTATTTTATTATACTTGGAAGACCATTGAGCTCAAGAGCTCTTTTTAAAAGGTGCTTAAAGTCAAACAAGTTACATACAATAATGGGCCCTGTGCTGACGGGTGAAATACATGCGGAAGCGCGCCCACCTGCGTAGCTGCACACCCTGGACAGGTGCGCTCAGGCCAGTATTCACTAATGGCCGCCGCCTGTCCATGGCTCTGCCCCCCAGTATGCAGGTACATGCAGGGTGACCAGAGGCGAGTAGTGGACCCAAGTGGGCATCCAATCAGATGCCCATCCTGGGCCCAGTAAATCATTGCATGGTGAGGCGGTGGATCCAGGTGCGTGAATACCAAATGCAGGCACCCAGACCCACGTGGCCAGTCCTTGTCCTTCAGTCCCCTCCCGCCAAGCCCATGGCACCAACGCCTTCCCAGGGCATGGATGGACCCCCAGCCGTGGGACCTCTGGCATACGGCACCCCACACACACAACAAGAGCCCCATCCCCAGGTAGTGGACCCCTCCACCACCAAGTGCCCCATCGTGACTGGCCCAGCGTTGTGTGTGCCATTCGAATGCCTCCTCCGCCCACCGATCCCGGCAACCGCACCCTACATTGGTGATCCATGGTCCCTCCCACCCCGTGGCACTGACAACCCCGCCCCCGTAGCTGCTGGTCAGTGCCACAGCTCAGTATGGCAGCAGCACAGCCCTCCTCACACCACCTCAGCCACTGGCCATCTAAGTGATGCTGGGAGCATGCCCCAACATATATATAGGGATGCGCATCCAGCAGCACCTGGATGTCCAGTGGCCAGGAGGTGTGAAAGAGGGCTTTGCCTGCCATCCCAAGCTGTGGCACTGACCAGCAGCTACGAGGGAGGGGGTTGTCAGTGCTGTGGTGGGGGGGACTGCTGATCACCAATGACCGTGCTGCTGTACTGGGTCCAGGGTCGGGTTGATGTGGCCAGGGCACTGCTGGGTGAGCAGGAGGGATGTCAGTCTGGCCATTGGCACTGGGTATACAGATGTGCGTGGGGGCCGCTGAATCGGAACAGGCATACCTGAATTGGGAGGGTTGTATACTGTACATATGGGGCCTGGTATGCATGTAATGGGTGAGGATGACAGAATGGGTTGGGCATGACACATGAGATGTCAGGGGGATGCATATGCTACAGTGGGGATGGGACTGATGTGTGTGTGTGAGGTTTGCATGCCAGCCAGCAGGTATGGGGCATACAGGTGGGGGGTATGTGTTTGCACCACAGGGTGGCTATGTGTTGGGGCTGCATTGCTGTCACAGGGGCTGGGCCAGCTTGTGTTGGGGGCAGAGTGGCCTGCTGTACCGGCATTGGGGCAGCCGTGTGTGCAGAGGCCAGGTGCATAGGGCACTTATGACAGGTTTTCCCCTGGCACATAGGTGCCCTCCTGGACCCCTGGTGCGCCTGCACTACTCACCTTGGTATATGGCACGCCATACTGGCATGCCCCACCCGCCCCCTGGTGCACTGCTGTCTGTGCAGCTGGTGATCGGACGAGAGGCTGCATGCCCCGTGTGTGCATCCCACGAGGTGTGCAATGGGTGCAAAGTGGCTATACACCATGGATCCGCTGCACATAAGCACTCCGCACATTTATACATAGGCCCCATTGTCAGGCCAGTACAATAAACGCCAGGTAACAATGAGCATTAACATATTACAGGAGGTTTTAGCAATGGGTTAAAACATCAGATATTCACATCGGCAGGGGAATCTACAGAAGACAGTGTCTTGGGTGGAAGAGGCAAGATTCTGGCATATATGGACTAAGCACAGATGCAGTAGTCCTCCGAAAAGGTGGATGGTGACTTGGGCCTCAAAGAAGGAGAGGCTGAGGACAGCAGTAATAGCCATGGGCAAGGAGCTCCAGGCTTTAACTCCTCTAGACACAAAAGAGCGCTTGCCAAGTGTTGTTGTCCTGAAGGGCAGGAGAAGTTTTGGTCTTCCATGGATTGAGTTCCATAGTTGTCTCTGACAAGAGAGAGAAGTGGTTTCGATACCCAGTGGCATTTGGCCAAGAAGAGCTCTCTTGCATAGAAGGGCTTTGCTGAGGTTAACTCAGAAGTGGAAAGGAAGCCAGTTAGAAGCAGAAGTAAAGGTCTCAACAGTGGGAGTCAGGTTTTATGTTGAGTGTAACATGGGGCATGGCTGAAAGCAGCCAAAATTAATTTGAGGACATATTATTAGCATCAGAGTAGAGGACCACACCATTGTCAATCGCCGAGATGATAAGGCTGGAGTCCAGTAGGTTTTTCATATGGGAGGGGGTACTTTCTGTATAGTAAGCCAAGGCATTAATGGTTGTTTTTGACCAGATAGTTGACTTGAGAGGTGAAGGACAGGGTCATGTCCACATGCATACCCAGGTACTTGAAGACCTGAACCTGTTCAATGAGGTTCCTAGATGGTATTGTGATGTGCAGCTCGGAGCCACCCTTCAGAACATGGGTGCGCCAGGATTTGGTTTTCTTATCATTAATAACCAACCTATTTGTGGTGAAACAGTTTCAGACCCTGCAGAAGTCAAACTGGTAGTTAGAGACCACCGTGTTGTCTCTGGATTTAAAGACTGAGGGCTCAATTCTCAAAGTTGACGCAGGGCCACAAGCCCTGTGTCAAACCCCGCGCTGCCCCAAACACATTGACGCACTGTGCACCTGATTCAAAAAGGTTGTGCTCATTTGCAACAGTTACTCCCTTTACGGGTGGCTTGCACCAAATATTTGGCGAAACCTCATACAAAGGTCCACAAACTTAGACCAACAAAGGCTGTTTACCTAGGATTAATAATAACAACTTCATGTTGATCTTAGAAACTTAAATAATGTGTCTTTTGGTGGGAGTACTTAACCATGAATGAACAATTAAACGGAGAGTCGCTCAGACCGGAGACTACTGAAGTGGCTCGCATTAAGACCAAAAGAATGGAGCACTAAAAATCATTGAGTCTTACAGTGTGAATCTCCAAACTACAACTGCTCAAGTCAAATATATGAATACTTACTCATCTGACATATTCCTTCTTAATTTAAACACTAAACTTGGTGTCAGTTTTGAAACATACTGAAATTTTTAAAGAAAAATTTTTCAAAGTACATTGGGCCAAAGTCTCAGTATAGAAATGTAGGTTAAGGAATAACCTTAACCAGGGAAATTTTCAGGAATCATTTTCGCAGTCATCAGTCGGGTTCCTTTGTGACTCTCCTGGCGCCATCATCTTTGCTGCTCATTTGCTGGCATCAGTTGGGTCCGTGAATATGTAAACCTTACTGTCTTGAATGACCCTTAACTTTTCTGGGAATTGGATAGTACGGGTATTTTGAGTTCTTCCAATGTTGCACGAACCCAGCGAATGTTTTATGGGAGTTGGGCTGCAAAATAAATATCTGGAAATGTGTACAGTTGTGCTTTCTTGGCTATGCCTGTATCATTTTGCCAAGCTCAGGAGCCTATCTCTCATGCCCATGCTGTCTAATACTACCATCAGTATTCTTGAAAGTTCAGCAGGAGTTTTGGAATGGTGTGGTAGATGATATGTTTTTACTATTATAAATTCCTCCTCCATAACATGGGATCGGAACTGCTCCACTAGTCATTCTTTTATGAACAGATGAGCTGAATCCTCTGCGCCCTCTGGTAAACCTACCAGCTGTATAGTCTGGCTGCGCACTTGGTTTTCCAGGATCTCTAGCTTGTTTTTGGTATGCTGCTGTTCTTTAGCCCATTGCAGCATTGTGCTTTGATAGGCTTCCGATCGGCGCTCACATCCTACAGGTCCCTCTGCATTGTATCTACTGTTTTCTCCACAGCAGCAATTCTGCCTGTTAGTATATCAAGTTTTTATCTGTGAATGCAGCGGATTGCAGGAGTTGTTTCATTTTTGGCTCAAAAGACTGCAGAGTCTCCTCTGCCTCTTCTCCTTAACCTACATGAACGGATGCTTGGGTCTGCAGGTCAACCTTTCCTCTGTCTTTTCTGCTGTTTCCTGTTAGCCTTCCTTTATCGAACTAGGTAAAGTTATTTCAGTTTTGTTCGAAAAATACTTTAATTTAGCATTTAAATTCAATTCACCTGAGGAGCCGATGCAAGTAGTGACTTCTCAACTCAGGCTGCACAGCACCACGCCCTCCCCTGACTGTCTCTTTGTACAGTATTGAATTCAGCTATGGTAAGGCTGGTAGAGAGCCACCAAAGGGTTTAAGCGCCACATTTCACCAGGGCTACATCTGCAAACAGTGACAGCATCTAGAGTAAACCCTTCTAGCGGTGTGCAAGGCAGCCACATAGTCTACAGTACACGACTTCATATCTCACTACTGTCTGACCATCCAGACACTTTAATGAAGAACTGAAGATAAGAATAAATAACAGTGGCCAGCCCAGTGATGCTGAGGTTGAGGCGCTGGATGCCACACTCGCGCCACGCTGGTAACCCAGGTTTGGGAACGACTCAGGCTGCCGGGGATCAGTAGGGCAGGGAAGAGATTGAGTGTCTGAAGCACTGCTGTGTCTCTTCGAGGAGGGCTCCAGGGCCTGCGTCGCTGATGTGACCTCTGGTGGCGGAGGAAGCCAGATTGCGTCACACGCATAGCGAGGGTCAGAGCTGCGGAGGCATTGACATTCATGCCAGTATGCCATAGCACGACCGAGCTCTGGGGAAACAGAAAATGGAAAACAAAACTCTGTAGGATAGGCGAAGGCACCACGGCCTGCACCACGCTCCCAGTGCTGGGCACCTCACTTTCTCCATGGCCAACACTCTGACTGGCACTCTAAACTATAGATAGGGTGCTCTGGGAGGATAGGGCAGCCTTCCCAATGGGGGCTTAGATCCCGGACATTGCTAGTCAGAATGAGGAGGAAGGCGGTCATCATAGCAGGAGGTAGAGAGCAGGTTAGGTGGATACTGAGAGAGTTCCTCCAGTAGGGGTGTAGAAATAAAGTATAAAAAAAAGAAAGAGAGAGACTACATAACAGTATTCAATCAGAACATATTTCAAAAATTGTGACACTGATGAATCTACCTTGGAATAGTTAAATGATGTTATTGAGCTTCTTCTTGCGCCCTTATATGTTGAGGCCAAAGTTAAAAAGAATGCTTGTTTCAGTTATACCTGCAGAGTTTATAAAGCAGAACTGTCGAAATTAGTAAAGTGGACAAAAGATTTCCATCTAGAGAGACCTGCATCTACCTTAATAAAGTAAGAAGTCAATATAAAAATTCTTGAAAAAAAAACAGATAGGAATTTAAATGGGCAAATTGGCTAAAATGTATAAGGCTGTTCAAGACAATGACCCCAAATCAGGTCAGCCCGCTGGCACAGTGGTAGTGTTGTCACATGCGATTCGATAACTCAGGTTCAGGAATGAGCCTGAGTCATCAGAGGGCTGGTCAGGGAGGATGGTTGAGTGTCCGTGCGGACGCCTCCCTCAGGGATGGAGGAGTTTGGACTCTGTTGCACCTGGGTGATAGGAGGGGCAGTGCAACTGGTGCCAAGGATTGAGGAAGGGAGATGTTGGTGGCATAACACTGCATCAGCCAAGGCCTTCCCGCGTCAGTGGGCAGGACAGAAAAAATGGGAAGAATTTCCAACCAAAGCAGGATGCCATCCATCATCTGCCACAGGCCCTGAACTGCCAACTGGGGTCTCTGCTCCAACAACCGACACTGTAACTATCTGGGGACCACTGCTCTCCTTCTCCAGGTGGGAGGGGTAGAGTGTTGACGCAATGTGGACACCTAGTAGAGGCTGGGTGAATCATGCACACCAACACCAAGCAAGCTCAGGGGCGGAGAGGCGGACGCTGGGCGTCATTCACGTCCCCACCCCTACACACTGGAAAAATGAAAGCTGATGGCTGCCCTAGATGAAGCCAGCCTCGGATTTAATCAGCCCCAGGATGGCCCTTTGACCTATCCTGTCATCTGCAGCACCTTTGAGGTGTCAGTGCCGCAATCCTGCCCGGGTCGGGGGTAAGCCTAGGGGGCATCAAGAAGCAAGTGGCCCAGGAGGAGGTGGAAGTGAGGGGTCGTGACCAGGCTGAGATTCCGGGTGGCTGGCAGCAGCAAAAAGAAAAAAAGAAAAAAAAGAAAGATTTTTGGCCATTAGTAGCAAATGGGACAAATAACTTTATTTCAGATATCTTTACATATAGCCCCAATGAATTGGATAGAGTGTTATCAGGAGATTTTTATTTATAGTTTGGAGGATGACTATGGTTATGCTAGTTTGCCCATTCTATTAAAATTAGAAAGAAGGAAGTTAGATATTTCCTCAAAGAGGTTGCTGAGGGGATTGACTTAATGAAAAGCAATAAGGCACCAGGAGGAGATAAAATACCTCCATTTTTATTTAAAACAGAGATCAGTGGAGTAACATCCAGTGAACTGAAAGGGCAATCTTATTGTTCCAGTTCTTACAGGAAAATATCCACATCTAAGTGCCCCATTCTGTGTGCCCCCGATTAGTCATTTGCAAAAGATTACATTTTTTACCTACCAGGGTTTGTGTATGTTAAAGTTTATCAGGTTGATCCTGCTGGCATTTTGAGAATAGTACCACTAGTGGTACATTCCACAACCTCCTGCAGCTGTCCCAAGGCTGACATCGAGCCTGGGAGCAGCTGACATGTATAGCAAGTCTCTATAGATCTATAGATGGTGCTATTAATAGCTCCAGTTTGTGAGTTGTTGATCCAGATGCTATACCAAGACCAGGTATAGACCAAAGCGAAACTGAACAGGAACCCTGTGTTCAGGAGTGAAACTGGGAGATGGGGAGCAGTTGAAGGCACTAGGATGGCGATGTGGCATTGCAGTACTTGTAGCTGTGGAGGGAGGGAGGGCGGAGGGTGTGATCCCTGCCATGGGCCAGGAGCTTGCCTCCTCCACAGGGATGCCACTGCATGCAAAGCCTGATGGAGGCACCACCCAGTATTGGAAAGGTGGGAGGGCTTTGGGAAAATGGGTGAAAACCGAAAACCCTGTGTTGCAGGGGCCACCTGTATACTGGTAATCTTGGGTCCCACACTGTGTAGATCCCCACTGGCTCTGACGGGGAACAGCAGATGGGGCTGAGAGGTCACTGGCACAAGGCTCAGACTGAAGGTGGAGGTGGTGACAGATGCAAACAGGTATATGGGAAAAAAAGATAAGTGTCCTTAAATCTTGACTCTGGCCTCAAACTTTCACTCTTGACCTTAGATCTGTCAAATATTTTTTATTTAGTATTTTTCTTCCCTCGCCTGACCTCTTTCAGCCAGGAAAACACACAGCCCCATCACCTGACCCTGGACTCTAGAAAGAGACCCACTTGCCTGCCCCATGGGGAACTCTTCCCATGGTAGGGCCAGTGGTGGGTGGGGTCAGCTTCCTGACCAGAGTCTGAATTCTGTGGCAGCAGGGCTCCTCGTGTTGGGCAGGCAGTGCAGGACCCAAGTGCGTGGCATCATCCTGCTGAGCCTAGAGCATGTTTGCATTCCTTCTGTGTCCCTACCCGAGACACTGAGCCATAAACGCATGGCACTGCATGCTGCAAGTCCCAAGGCCCCTGCATCTCCCCTTCCACTGCCGTCACTGCTGAGCTTGCCCTGCCTGGCCACCCCAGATGGCACTGAAGCAACAGAGATCAGTCTGCCTCCCTCCCTCCCTCCCTGGAGAGGAGAACATTCCATGGGATGCTCCAGCCCCCTCCATGGCTAGCCCCCCACATCCCAGGCTTGTTCCAAAGCCCAGGTCACCAGTATCATGAGTGGTAGCCCTACCACTGTGACAATGGATGGCCCCAAGACCAGTTAGATCTAATTTATTTATTTATCTATCTATTTATATACTCGTATCTTCAAGACCCATATCCAATTGTCAGATGACTGAGGAGCTGCAAGGGGTTGTGAGGGCTGCTCCTGGTCCTTAGCCCCCGCTATGGCAGTCGGAAATCCTGCAAAAAGAACTGACTGCTCCAGCCTGCTAAGTTTGGAATTTGATGCACTTGGTGCCACCCTATCCTCTACACCCAATCCAGAGGCTGTAACTTTATGGGAGTGTGTGACAGTGTGCCGCTAGACTTTTGAACTTGAGAGTTGACTTTTCGACTCATATCCAGTTGTCAGATGCCTGAGGAGCTGCAAAGGTGATGAGGACTGCTCCTGGTCCTTAGCCCTCCACCCGCTGCAATGGCAGTCAGAGATCCTGCAGAAAAGAAATGACTGCTCCAGCCTGCTAAGTTTGAATTTGGCATGGTTGGCATCCTGCTAGCCTCTATAGCCAATCCAGAGGCTGTAACTCTAGGGCATAGCTAACATACTAACATACTAACATACTATTTGCCAGCAGATTAGGCCTTATGGTCTATCAAATCTGCTCGAACCTAGATCCTTAGTTGGGTGCCGAGACCCTCCCATCCCTTGTGCTCCAGAAACCCTATCATCCATCCCCACCCCAGAGCTCTCTCTCTCGGAGCAGAGCCCAGCGGCTGCCCCCACTAAAGACTACAGTGCAAAGATATCATCTGCCATGAGTCTGCCAGAGTCAGCTGGTAGGCAGCCAGTCTGCCACCCACTCCGGCACTTGCCCTATCATTTGTATAACAGCTCCTCCAACAACGTAAGGACATTTTCTGCTTGTCAGACTATAGGCTATGAGCCTTTCCATTTTGCTGCTTTGACTAGGTACCTGATATTTCTCTTCATACAACTGCTGCTGTTTTATTCCATTTTACCTCTGCTACTTAATTGAAAAGTGAGTTATTTTTGAAGCTGCCACAGTTTGTCTTATTATACCTTTGCTGCTGCAGTCTGAAAGTTGCATTACTTCTGCTGCTGCCATACTTTTTTTTTTTATCTCTCCACCCCCGCCGGCCCTCCTTCCTGCCAGTCCTTCCAGCAGCATCATCCTGCTTCTCCCAGGGTTTAGCTGCTCCTGAAGTCCCTCTCATGGCTTGCCCTTCATGGAAGGGTGCCGGGAGTCCCTTGACCCATCAGAACAGGATCCAGATAGTCGGGAGGTGCCTGAGTTGCCATGTGCGGGGTCTGCAGAGGATGGCAATCATCCAGCTCAACCGGGAAGTTTTTTCCATTTTTCTCCCATGGGGACGTGGCATGCGCTGGCGTCAAGGTGCACACACCAGCGTCTGCCACATCCCCCTGCTTCCTTAGGCTCAGGCTGCCTTCCCTGGCTGCCAGGGACAGTCGAGCACTGAGCTGTTCTCCACCCTCCCCTGGAGGTGAGAGGTCCCAAGACGCTCAGTCCTCCTCCTCCCACCAGCCCTCCAGTATCTTGGCCTCGCTTCTGAACCCTGGTCGTGGCGTACATGCGGTAGCGCTTACTGTTGTGTCAGTAGGCCAGCCCTGCTGCCTCCATACTTAATTTCCTTTTTATACCTCTGCTACTTCATTTGCTAGTTGAAATATTACTGCTTTTGCCACAGTTCAGTTCACTGTACACTTGCTTTTCGTGTTAAAGTTTGCATTGTTCTCTGATGCTGCCATAGCCAGTTTCCATCGCACCATCTCTGCTTTTTAAAAGTTGAATTATTACTGCAGCTGCCACAGTTTGTCTCCTTATGCCTTTGTTGCCTAACTTTGAAAGTTGCATTATTTCTGCAGCTACCACATTTGTTTTCCTACTGTACCTTTGCTACTTGTCTGTTACTTCAGTTTAATGCCTACCTCTGTTTTCATCTAGACTCTGAATCTCCTGTATCACGGACTACAGACATACAGGTCTATCTGGGGTTTGCCCATATTTACTATATCCTGCCAAGTATATTGAAACACCCTGTTTTTATAGTATTTAGCCAGCACTCTATCTAGAGTAAGCCTTTTCTGCTGTGTCTCTTCCCTGCGTGAGGATATTAGTCTGTCACCTCTAAATTGGCTCTTTACTTTATACAACCACACACACTCTACTCAGGGCAGATCTGTTTTGCTCAGTCTCACCATTGTATTTGTGGTTGCGAAGGCTCATCTGTTTGCCTATCTTCTCAACCCTGCTGAAAATATTCCCCACAATGGGACACATGCCTAGCCATTCCTCTTTCTACAGGGACCAACATGGCGTCCATCACTAGTCCTACCGGTTTTGTAGGTCTCTTAACATTAGTTGTTGTGCTGGCTATAGCTTATAATATACCCGCAACTGAAACCCTCACCATATCTTAATATGATATCATTTTACTCCTACACCTGACACAGCACATGGCCTATCTACTGCTGAGCCGGCTATATGTTGCTGCCTATATCCTGGCACACAGTTCCCTCCCTCCAATTTAGAGGCCCCGATGGCAACACCTTAGTGAAACTCCTCCAGCTGCCCTGTGGCATGCAGTGGAAAGTAAAACACTTGAGAGTGTGTTACTCCTCAAAAATCCAAACTCTACCTGGCAATCAAACAAATAATACTGCTCCTGCCAATCACTGGGGCAATGTGCATCAAACCCTGGCTCTGCTGCACCTGCACATCTTTCAGAGGGTACATGGAGCTGGCCCATGTTAATATAGGAGGTCTTATGCCCAAACTGGATGATTTCCAGTTTGATGTTGTAGCCATCACAGAGACTTGGCTCACTAATAGGGTCCTTGATAAAGAACTCGACATTGACACCTACACCCTGTTTAGGCTAGACAGGGTCAAAAAGAAGGTGGATACCTCATGTACATTAAGTTCTACCTTGCCTTATGCAGACTCCCCCTCCTTCTGGAGCCAATTGGCTGAGAACTTCTTGCAACAAATTTAATACTGAGTCCCAAAGGAGATAAGAATTTCACCCTTCTAGTGGTCTGTATACCATCTAAAATGTCAGTGCCATCTTGACTGCTTCATCAACACTGTTTCAAGCCTATCTCCACAACATGAAAAAATTGTGCTGGGAGATTTTAACTACAACTGACTGTCCAGTAGTAGCAAGGCCTACATGGACAAACTGGCCAATATGTTCCTAAAGCCAGGTTACCTTCACCACGCCAACCCGGCCGAACTACAAAACAGGCATTGCCACCTTGCTTGACTGGATCCTACTCAGCCACCCTGACAGGGTCATCTTCACTGCAGTTCTGCCAGACTTTCTTAGTGACCACTCCTTTCACTTGCAGATGGTCAGCTAAGGTATTCAAAGGGAGTCTTTCTCCATCAAAGCCTGTATGTTTTGTACCCACAAGTTCCTTACTTTGGCAGCACTACTACAACAAGTAGACTGGTCCTTCCTGTCTAAAATTTGTAGACGTGAATGCTGCCCTAGAGTATTTCATACGCCAGTTTAATAGAATATGTGACATTGTTGCCCCATACAAGATCCTTCATAGGAAAGGTGACTCCCAGGCCTGGTGCCCCCCGCATTAAGTCCTTGTCCATGGAGAAGGATAGGCGTGGGCTCTGTACAAAGAGCTTGGTCACCCTAAATACCTCCAAAATACAAGGGGCTGTGGAACACCATTAAAGTCCACATAAAGGTGGCTAAGATCGATTACCACAAATCCCAAAAAACTCCTTAACCATCCTAAGCAGCCATGCAGTGGTATCAACAATATCCTGGGCAATGCAAGAAAACAACTTCCCCACTCCATAGTCATTGGTAGTTCCACAATTGAAGGAGACAAAATATTTCTAACTCCTTTAATAAAATGCTTAATGACTTTCCGGCCCAGTGGACTGAGGGTTGGCGCTGGGTGCCACACCTCAGGCTTCGCCTGGCGACCGGGTTCGGGAACAAGCCTGGGTCGGTGGGAGGAAGAGGATCGAGCATCCGTGGGACTGCTCTCTTCTCCGGGGGTGGGACGCCTTGGTGGCCTAGTGGCCTCTAGCGGTGACTGGGGGTGATGGCAGGCCATGGGATGACTTGTAGGGGCGTGCTGGCGGCCGCTGGGACAGGGCGTGTCTGATAGCATGCGCACTCCTGTCCCTTGGTGTCGTTGCATGCCACAGACGTACAGGAAAAAAGGGAAAGGAGAAACCTCTGCATGCTACCTGATGGCCGCCTAGCAGCACCACCGGCTTTAACCCTGGATGCTCCCTGATCTGGACCCCCGGATCCCATGGCGGTGGTTATGTACCCACCATGGCTGATCGCTGTGCAGGACCAGAGGTAAGGGGTGAGCTTGGGATTTGGGGGCAGAGCAGGGGCTGGGAGGTAGGGATCAGACTGGGGGGACCATAGGTACACCCCCCCCAGCCACAGAGAGGGAATAGAAAGTATAAAAAAATGTTTAATGACTTATCCTCATACATACTTGACCCCTGTACTCACCCCACACAGTTTTTTTTATTTTTTCATTTTCTTTATTCTGCCTGTGTCCGCTGGTTTATCTGGCCGGTCACGGACCCCTGGTCCCCACCTCCAAACTGGTTGCGACTCCAACACCCCAGGCTTTCCCTCAGGGTGGGGTTGCAGCACCTGGCCCTTAGCACCGCAAACATGGGACTAGAGTCCGGAGCTGGCCTGGAGGCTAATCAGGGCCAGGAGCAGGCGTCAGTAATGGTGGCCTGGTAAGGATTTTTGGTGTATCCCAAGGGCCAGGGACCTGCAATGACATCCAGCACCCGCCCTGCCCCTCTAAGCATTTGGATGTCGGAGTTAGCAAGTACTCCTAGCCTCCGCTAGGACTCCTCGCCACTGGGCATTCTCCCCAATCCTCCCCGGAGAAGGAGAGCAGCCCTGGAGGCACTCAATCCTTCTGCCCAGCCACGGCCCTTCAGCTACCTGGGTCATTCCGAACCAGATTAAGCTGGCATCACAAGCAGAAATCCCAATCGGTGCACGGCCGGGCCAGCTCTCACCCCCACAGTTGGTGATACACCTGACCTCCCTAACAGACCCTAGTTCTACTTAAAAGGCTGACAGGGTGTGCCTGCCGGGACACAGAGGGCTGAGGCACTGGACACCTTATCTCATGCCACGCTGGCGACCTAAGCTTGGAAATGGACTCGGGTCATCAGGGAGCCCGCACAGGGGAAGGGAGAAGCAGGATTGAGCAGCGAAGGCAGCTCTCCTCTCCCAGGGTGGCTGCTGCCCCGCCAGTCCTGCTGCCACTAGATGGAGGTCTGGTGGTCCAGCGTGGGTGTGAGGAGTGACACATAGTGGAGGTACCTCGAGACAGGGCGTGTGCGTACCTCCACATGCGCCATCGTTCCAAGTACAGGGATGGGTCACAGGGAGAAAATAGGGAAACACTACAAAATATATATAGAAAAAAAAGGCTGACGGGGCTGAAGTGTACACCTACCTCAGCTAAGACCAAAATTATAACTCATCTTGGCCCAGACAATATCGATATGAAGCTGCTCAAGCAAGTCATTAGGAAATCACCTGCCCCTGCAGATTATTTGTAATTTATCCCTTTCCTGAGTACCTGAGCTGTGGTAAAAAGCCTGTGTGATACCAGTACACAAAGATTGTGATAATAACCTACCCTCTAATTACCGCCATTCTCCATTCTACCCCTCATCAAAACCTTGGAGAAGGTGTGAATGATCAGATCACTCGCTGCTTGAATTGAGTGCTTCTGGTTAATGAGCAGCATGGCTTTAGGAAAAACTACAGCACTATGACAGCACTTCTGGAGTTCACAGACTTGCTACACTATCGCTGGACGGGAAGAAATGGCTGGGTCCATATATATTGACCTCACTAAGGCCTTTGACCTTGTAAACCATACCCTCCTGCCAGCAACTACTTAACCTGGGCCTCTCATATGATATGGTCAGCTGGTTTAAAGGCTACTAGTCTGATAGAATCCAAGTGGTAAAATGTCACAGTATACTCTCTGACATTCGACCCATCACTGTAGCTGTTCTTCAGGGGTCAGTCCTGGGACCCTTTCTCTTCTGCCTGTTCATTAACGAATTACCTGCTGTCTGCAAGTCCTCAAATATAATACTTTCTGCTGATGACACAGTCATTCTCTAGTGACAAGTGCATGGAGAAAATGCAGCAGAGGCTCCAGTCTGGGTTTTATAACATTCAGATATGGTTCTCCTCCAACCTACTCATAATGAACACCAAGAAAACTACATATGTGGTCTTTGCCCACTTCAATAAGTCCCCCTCTTCCCTGACATTTTCCATTACATCTTCTTCTGGAGCCTCCTTGAGCAAGTGAACACCTTTAAGTACCTTGGGGTTACCCTTGACCCTACTTTGTCACATCAACCTTCTAGTTAAGACTGTCAACTCCAGGCTAGGGCTACTGTAGAGGCATAGGAACTATTTCCTACCAGAGATCAGGAAACTTGTGGTACAGAGCTTCATTGCCAGCATAACTGACTATGGGATTGCAGTCTATGGTTCTGCAAGCAAATGTGTGCTATCAAGAGTCAGGGTCTTACTAACAGAGCCTGTCGCTTTGCACTCAGCCAAAAATATGACACCTACACCTGTGTGCTGTATAGCAGCTTAAATCGACTCAACCTGGACACTAGACTGTGCTATCACACCCTGGTCACTGGTAGAAAAGCTCTTTGTGGTTCACTGTCCCTGGTCTACAGGCTATGTTTAACTATGCTGACCAATATGTGCCACTAGGGTGTGGTGCAACACACTCTGCTGCTTCCTCGAAAAAAAAACCTTGGCCAAGCTAGCTTCTCTTGTTAATTTGCTAAGTTGTGGAATGGCCTCACCCACTCACTGAAGACTGATTGCACTTTGAATCTGTTTAAGTCCCAGCTTTTCTCCTCCTCGCCCTATTTAGATCATGCAACTGCTACTGCTGACTATCTTGCCTATTTGCTCTGTAGCACCTTACTTGATCTGTTATGTTACCATGACACACATGTATTGGTTTAATACTGTGGCAACATTAATTGTATAACTGTTTCTTGCTTGTGACAGTAAGTGTTTACTGTTGCTAAACTGTAATCTTACTATGTTGTATAGTATTGCATTGTATTGTTTCTGTATTGTATTATATTGTATTGAGTTGTACTATATACATGCAAATCTCCTGTACTTGCTGTTTGCTGTTGTTGCTGATTCTAAATCATTTGTAAATAGGCTCTGCCCAAAGGGTTTTATGTGAAATAAATAAAATAATATAGGCTACAGCACTGCCCTTGGACAAAACCAGTTACAGCAGTGTATTTCCATTCTCACCACAAGGTGGTGCCAAAGTATTACAAAGTTAAACACAAACCTTGGTCAAGGCAGGGATTTTTTAATGGCGCAGTAGACTTACAGAGCCTCTGCTTAGAATTATAATTGTGCTTCACAGGGACGTCACTTCCTCCATCTATTTCCAAGAGGACTAACTGCGGCAGCGAACATGGCTCTGGTAATTCCGAGAAGTTCCAGCACATTCTCGTGTCCTCAACACCAACATCAATGGGCGCAGAAAGATCGCCTTTGCCATCACTGCCATCAAGAGTGTCGGCAGGGGTTATGCCCATGTTGTACTGAGGAAGGCTGGCATTGACCTGAGTAAGAGGGCTGGAGAGCTGACAGAAGATGAGGTTGGCGTGTGATCACCATCATACAGAACCCCACCACTACAAAATTCCCAACTGGTTCCTTAACAGGCAGAAGGACATCATGGATGGCAAATACAGTCAGATCTTGGTGAATGGTCTAGACAACAAGCTGTGTGAGGACCTGGGCGTTTGAAGAAAATCCACGCTCACAGGAGACTGCGACACTTCTGAGGCCTGTGCGGCGTGGTGTGCACTCAAAGACCACAGGAGGAAGGAGTCGCACTGTGGGTGTGTCAGAGAAGAAGTAAATGTCTCACTCAGATCTTTTCAATAAAATTGCCACTGTTTGAAAAAAAGAATTGTGCTTCACAGAATGTGATCACTTATAGCTTCAGAATCACTTGCAGTTTTGCAAATGCCAGTCGCTGAATCAACCAATCAAAAATGCTTCGATAGTGCTAGGAAAGGTGTTTAAACTCATTTCATTTGCTTCGTCACTCAGATGGGTCTTGCCTGGCATGCCATTATTTAGTCCACATACATACATATTATAATGTACGTGGAAAATACGAAGAAGGTGTAGAATTTACTGGGATGTACATAACGAGGAGGCGCTGGGTTGGTACAAGACTTAACCAAGTGTTCCACAACCACCCAATGTGAGTGTGTAGTAGAGCATAAACACATTCTTTAAATGTGTTCTCACTCTTATGAAATGGGTTTGTGTTGAGGAAAAAAGAGAAATTACACAAAAGAAATTGAAAGTGCTTTGGGTGCTGAGAGCCATCTTCCAGGTTGGAAGTTCTCCTTTACAGCTCTCCATCTCGTGTTGTTTAATATACTTTTAAAACAGTTAATTTGGCAGATTTGTTACTTCTGCTTACTAGACCCTAATTCCTCTTATCTTTTGGAATCAATCAGAACCTTATTTGAATATTGGGCGTCAGAAAGCTCAGCCTCCAGGCCCGCAAAAGACCAACAGTAACCAGGCACCATCAAGGCCACAGAAGCCACAGGTGGTAGTGGAGATGGCCCCCAACAGCCAGCGGAACCGCCGTGGAAAATGATGATCGAGTCTATGAAGGACATGGACTCTAAAATAGAAAAAAATAAAAAATTGGAGGAACATGATGCGGCAATCCTACAACTGACTGGGACAGTGGCAGGTCAGAAAAAGAACTGTATCAACTCTAATGACTGTTGCCACGTTAACCAAAGAAAACACACAACTTAGGAGTCGCATGGAAGCTATAGAGAATGAAACATGCTCCAGAAATATCAGGCTTGTTGGAGTCCCTGAAGGGCTGAAGGGACATCACTGCTACAATATCTGCTGGACTGGTTTTGAGACATACTCACCTTGCCAGAAGGATTTGGATGGTGCGTCTCTGACCAAAGCCTACATGGTCAACCCAAAGTTCCATCCAACCTCCCCAACCATGCACCATCTTAGTGAGGTTGTCGGGGCCAGAAATAAGGATGCCATCATCAGATGCACGGGCAGTGTATCCACTGAATATCAACAGTGCCGATGTAAAATTCTACCTCACCTGTCTTTTCAGACCATAACGGGAGAAAGGGTTTGATGCAGTTCGGCAGAGGCTGAGAACAGGAAATCATGCATTCATTTCTTTTACCTGCCTTCCTTCATGTAGTCTATGGTGAAGAGATGTGGCAGTTCAAACAATCCCAAGATGCGGGCTGCTGGGCAGAAAAGACAGAGCAGGAATTTGAGAGGCGCAGAGACAGTCCAACTTGTCAAGATTCGGCCTCCGACTCTGAAGATTGATCAGCGGGTGAATAAAGCCTGTCATGTCAGATTTGGTTAAATGACTGGATTAATGTGCAGCTGTTTTACTGCCTTCTGATCTTTCTTACTAGTGTAAGAGAGCTGATTGATCAACAACACTGTTTTTGGGTATAGTGGGAAATCGAGGGACTGCAGAGTTAAATACAGCATGTTTTCCTTCTATTTCTGGAAGTTCATGGTTTGCTTTGAGCACAGGGATTCCGCTGTTTTGGAAGTTCCCAGATGTCCTATTCCCAATATAGAGCTGCCATTCTTCTAGCTCATTTCTGTTTAATGTTAATTATAACATATTGATAAGGCCTTATGTAAGGGCAAACTGTTAGTAGGTATAGTACTACTTGATGAGAAACAATATATATTTTACCAAGTTCTGTTTAAATAATATTTTATACAGGTTTCCTAAACTGTTAAATGGTTACTGATTTAGGGTATCAGAGTGAACACTAGAAGGCACCCAGGGATATGGAATTGTTTTGTAAGGGAGTTATTCTTTACCTATGTTTTATTCTCCATACTGCTTGAGCAGGTTAAATAGCAATCAAAAGATTGTGTATCCTCCTCTTTGTTAATTTTGCCTAAGGACAAACCTATCACCTTTGAAGAGGCTGGCAAATTACTTGAAACTCTTGGGACTTTAAGTCAGACACTTTTTCTGGAATCCCCATTTCCTTTTGTAAAAGATTACAAGGAATGTGTTATTGTCTATCACAATTTTACTGTACGGTAGTTTTACTGCTAAATATTATACCTAACCCTTGTATGAACAATGCAATTGTTGATTGTCTGATTACACAGAAAATTTAAAAGAAGGATTAAAAAAAGAAAGTTCTGAACCATGTGACTACCACAGTCATGTAATGAGATTTCACATACCACTGTATGGATTTTCTCTGCCCATTTTATGCAAACAAAGATAGATATGTGTTTGTATATACATATGGGGCTGGATATTAGGCTGGCAGTATAGCCTAGAGGTTAGAGGAATGATGTGTGAATGAGCTTGGTACATCCAGGAGACTAGACCTGAGTTTGATTCTCACAACCTCCACTTGCATACTGTGTGACTTTGAGCAAGTCACTTAACTGCCCAGTGCTCCAGGTCACCCCTGAAAACAGGCACTTGCCTAGTGGGCCTACCCGTTACCAAAGACTAAAATAAAAATAAATAAAATATTCAGACTGCACCAGGCAGGCGCAAGCCTGGATGCAAGCGCAACTAGAGTTGCACCAGGGCATGGACCAGGCATTATACAGCGAACTGTGCCGGCTCAACGCACCGTTGAATATGGCACTGAGGGCGATGCACGCGCACGTGCACAGTGGCACTGCACCAGCGCAAGTGTCAGAACGGAGCAGGGGATGCGCCAGCCGCCAGTGCAGCGCGCTTAGGCACATCACCTGCGATATTCAGCACTGGGCATGCAAATGAGGCCATTAAGATGCAAGGCGCAAATGGGGCCATTTGCATGTCATGTGGCTCCATGTGCATGCGGTGCGCCGATCCTCGCACTGCGCCTGGCACCCTGCCAGGCTGCAGCCGTCAGGGACCGATGCCCTGCAGTCCCATGGCGTCCCCTGCTCCCATACACGACTGTTGGCATAAGTAAAATTAGACTCCCTGATGGTCCAGTGGGAACCCCCATTGCCCGATCGTGGGCATAAGTTTAAAGAAGTTCCCTGGTGGTCCAGTGGAAACTCCTTCATCGCCCGATTGTGGGTGAAATAGCATTGAAACCCTGGGGTCCAGTGGTACCCCTCCCCACCTGCTCACTAAGGTCCCCTCGCACCCAGCACCCCTCCATCATCAGCGGGCAGCAGCACCCACCACATGCCGCTAGCCACCCGCCCAAATGACAGCGGCGTACAGTATGGTCTGTCGCCTATTGATCCACTGCGTGGACCAGTGGGCGTGCAGACTGTGCTTTACTTATACTGAGTCAATATGTGAAATGAATGCGCTCATTCACATATCAAGCTTCAGGTAGTACAGTGAGCGGTCAGCACGCCATTAGTCCACATAGTGGACTCAATAGCGACAGACCATACCGTACGCTGTCATTTGGCGGGCGGCATGCGGACGGAATACTGCCGCCCGCCAATGACGGGGGTTCTGGTGGTGGGGACCTCAGTGTGTTGGTGGGGAGGGATACCACTGGACCGTCAGGGTTTCATTGCTATTTCCACCCGCGATCGGGCGATGGGGGGTTCCACTGGACCACCAGGGAACTTCTTAAACTTATGCCCGCACTGGGCGATGGGGAGGGGGATTCCACTGGACCACCAGGGAACTCTTTAAACTTATGCCCATGATCAGGCATGGGGGGTTCCACTAGACCACCAGAGAAGCTTTTGATACATATGCCTACAATTGGGCAACAGGGTGGGGAGGCACAACCTCCCAGGGCAGGGAGCTTGTGGACAGTGTTCTGGTGAACTGGTGGCCACCCAGCTGGCGGCTGCAACACAGCAGCTCACTTGTGGGTGGCCAGGACTTGTTCCTGGGCACATCTTTGCGCTTCCCCGAGCAGTGCAAGGCAGAGTTGTGCCAGCATATGCACCGCGATTCGGACTGAATATTGAGATGTACGCAAATGCATGGGCACGCCCCGCCTACGCCAAGCACATTACCGATGCGCCTGTTGCATCGGGAGTTGTGCATTGCAACTTGCCCTTTGAATATCGTATCACGGTTAGGGCTGCACATGGCACATCCCTGTTGTGCCATGTGCAACTTTTGCATATCCAGGCCACAGCATATATATTCATCACAAAACTATGTTAATGCATATGTTAGGATTATAAAGCCACAAAAGGAGGAAAATGTGGTGTTTTTTCAACCAGAACACCCACCACTTCCCCAATCCCCTAGCTTTGTGACCTAAGAACAAGTTACAGGTCTGGGCACGTGCCCCACAGGTCTGCTGCTGTGAGCTATAGGTCTGCAGCCATGTCCTGTGGGCACCACATGGGTGTCTTATTTAATGGACGATTGTACACGGAGATGTAGAATTGTCAAGTATATCCACAGACATGTACTTTGCTTTGTAGGGTGCAAAGAGCAGAACATGGTGCATGGCCCCAAACCTGTAGGCTGTCAGTAAAACAGCAGACCCATGGGCACAGCTCTATACCTGTAGATTGCTTCACACAAATTACTGCAAGCTCTTCTGGGAAGCAGCAGGACCCATGGGGGACAGCGCTGGATGGTAGTTTGTGTAGGGGCCCTATAGGCCCTGTCCGAAACAGCATACCCATGGGTCACGTCCCCCAGACCTGTAGCCTGCTCCATGCGGGTCCTGCATATCCACCTGTAGCTTGCTCCATGTAGGGCCCTGCATGTCCACTTGTAGCTTGCTCCATGCAGGGCCCTGCATGTCCTAAGTGAAGCAGCAGACCTGTGATGCCAGCGTGGAGCCTGTATCTTGTTTTGTGCAGGGGCCCTGCAGTCCCTATATGAAACAGCAGATGTGGCATATGACTCCAGGCATGTGAGGCCAGTAGCTTGAAGCATCAGACCCATGAGGCAGTCCGGGCCTGTAGTCTGTCCTTGGGTCAGGAGGTTAGGGATGGAAAAGGTGGACATCAGGGTTGAAAACCCTAATGCCACATTTCCTTCTTATGTGGCTTTGTAACCCTAATGTATGCATTAAAGTAGTTTTTTTTGCAATTAATTTCTTACCTTGTTTTATATTTATATATACTGCATGAGAGGCATGACAAAGACAGGTATCTAAAACAAATACAATCTAATAAACCCAGCTATAGTTTAAGCAAAACAAGCCAACCATAATCGTGGTCACAACAACCCATTGTAGGGGACCTAGTACATTAAGTCCCAGATGATCTGTGCATCATCTTCACATGGGGTTCAGAGAGAAACCCTCCTCCACAACCAAAGTGCACATTGAAACTACTTGATATGTAAGAACAGTAAAACTATCACACATATACAATCAAGAAATCATGGAACAAAATGTGAATCAATTTGCATGTAATACAGTGCCCAAGGTTGCCACATCTCCTGGAAATGGGTTAACTGGCTCAGTACAGTGTAGGTCAGTTTTTCAAAGGTGTAGCTAGAGGAAAATATTTGCTGCCACTGAAATACTGTGGGAGCAGTGGCCTGGAGCCACAATCTTGTTATTGCTTTTTCACTGGTAACCGACAGGATGGGGCCAGTGAGCCGGCTCTCACCTGGATCCCCAGAGGAGGGACAGACAGCAGCACCATAGAAGGGTTAAGGAGAGAGACATCCAAAGACAACAGGTGGAATTGCTGTTCACGGTCCCGCCAGAGACCATGAAGAGTTGGACAAACCCAGAAAATATGAGTCTGATCAGCATCAGTATCTCCAAATTTGTGTTAACAGGCTCCATATTCCATCCCCATATATTTTGCCTGAATGCTGGGGGTGCAAAAGAAGCAAGAGCAACACTTCCAGGCAGATTCTCACCTTGCTACTTAAGCTGTAATTTTAAGGACAGAAGTGATTATGCCAACCAGGTCTCATAAATATTCATGGTTTGCAATTCCTGATTCCACCTGCAAAGTATATGTCCAGAGGAATATTTCCACTTTAACTGGAGTCCCTTATAAAGATGACCAGTCAAGTGCTGCCAGCTTTTCTCTCAGAAGATACCCATAAATATATGTAATAACAATGGAGGGTTAGGTAATCTTGGGGTACCCTAGGAGTATGTAATAAATAGGTTTGAATCTGCAGATAGTGGAAATATTCCCTACCCATCAAACTGTATGTATCCTGTAGGAGTTGGAAAGGGTGACTTTCATGTTCATCCATGAATTGAATAAGTAATGCAGGCCTAGTTGCTCCAATGGTGAAAAGTGACGTCAAGCTTCATAGGGCAAAGTCCGTGTCCCCACCAACAATCTGCAGTGCCACAATAAGCTGAGAACATGCAGGGATAGTGAGAAATTTTAGCTACTGGCCCAAGGTAATGGCAGTGTAGATGGTGAAGTCTGTCAGATGAAATTCACCTGCTGGATAGGAGAAGAGATATTTAGAGATAGCAAACAGATCATTTAAATGAAAGTCAATATGTTTCCATAACAGGTGGGAAGATGTAGAAATCCAGCAGCAGATGAGACAAAGCAGCGCCACCAGAGCATATGATCAAAATTAGGAGATTTACTCCCTCACTCTCACGAAAGTTGTAGTGTCGAAAACTAAATTCTTGGGTATTGCCCCCAAATAAAATGAGAAATCATTTTGTCCCAAGATTTAAAATATAATTGTGGAGGAAGAACAGAGAGGCTTTGCAGGTGTTATAAGCTGCAGGAGAGGATGGATTTTCTTACTTTTTAAGACTGTATAGTGCCAGACATATGATTTGCTTCATGCAAAGCCCCTGTGTAAGGTAGTAGGTGAGTTGCAGCCTGTTTTGGGAGAAGTAGTACTTGAATCATAACTTGCTTTGCACAGAGTCCTGCTTGAAGCAGAAATGAGTTGTACCCCCAGGCACAGCACTAGACCTGTAACTTGCTCGGGGCTTTTGTCTAGGTGTCCTTCAGCTACATGTATTTCTTATTTTTAAAGCGCACTAGTTTTGTAATATATTTTCTACACTGCCTAACAGTTGTCTTGTCTTATTCCTTGAGTGCACTAACCTGGTTCCTGTAGCTCGCTTTGTGTAGGGTCTCTGCGTCCTTTTGCGAAGCAAGAGACCCATCAGGCACAACACCAGATCTGTAACATTAAGCAGCAGACCTACTGGGGACATGAAGCAGCAAACCCATCGAGTACAGCACCAGATCTGCAGCTTGGTTCTCACAGGGTCCTGCAGGACCTGTGTGAAGTAGGAGACCCATCAGACACAGCAGACTTATAGGATGTCTCGCAGATGGCCTGCAAGTGAACTACCCATTGGGTAGGTGTAAAAATGCAACTTAAGTGGTTGGAGGGTGGTAAGTAGCCTTTTCCAAAAATTTGGATGAAAAGGTAAAAAAATAAGTTAAAGAAAAATTGCATACATTGTCCTTTCCTCCCTTGCCGCATTGCAAGGTCTTGATTTGCCCCAGAGAAGTGACTCCAATTCCAAGGTAATGAATCAATCAACCCTCCCACTCTCCCAGAAGTCTCCAATCCCCCTCCTCCCCCAGCACCAACAAATTTAAGAATCTTATCCTCTGTTACCCACATCATAGCACCCAAACCCACTCCTCCCCATATGCCACAAAGAATACCTGTAGTGAGGCATGGAGACTGCAAATCTCCTCTGGATGGTGTCTGAATGAATGAGGGCTATACAAATAGTAAACAGCTTGATGATCATCACTTTTACTATTTGTATGTCTGCTCCAATTTATTGGAGACAGCGGCCAGAGGAGAGCCTGTGCCAGCCACCATCTGCCACATCTTAACTGACAGTGGCCCTTACATGGGAGGGGGTTGATTCCAGGGTTATCCTGTGGAAATGGATAGGGGCCACAGACTGGGGTGACAAGGCTGGGTGGTCGCCGAGGGTAGATGGAAACCAACCCAAGTTAGGTGAGAGGAAAAAGTACAGATAAAAACAATGTGATTGGTCACACAATGGCCCAGCATGCTTGCTGTGCAGATGACCCAAGTTCAGAAGGGAGCCCATAGAGTTGCGCCAAGAGGCAGGCCATGGCTAAGCATGCTGCCGCATGGCAGTGCATCTCGGATGAAGAGGGTTGACGGCAGGTTCTGCCACCACAGCAACCCCTGCAGCTGGGCCAGGAGCTTGTTCATACCTCAGGACAAGCTGTGACTGTACTAAATTAACGGTGGCACTGCCTCGCCAGGGAGGAGGGAGGGCAAATCAGATGAAAAAGCCAGGTGGTTGTCTAAATGACGGCAGGGTTTGCCTTGATCAAGGTGTATCCCTGAGACCCGCTTATAGGCCATGGACAGAAAAAGCTATATGAAAGAAAAAAAATGGATTCTTCTTCGACACTGATAAACACTGGAGGTCATGTTGTGCTTACTAGGGTGCTTTCAAGGCACCCCACAGAGCCTGATAATTAGCTGTGTAACAGCAAAGGAGAAAGGAAGAAACAAACTACAGTGCTTTGAGCAAGAACTTCAAATCTGAATTCCACAGCAATGTTCTTGTACCCAACAATTAGACATAGAACATGGTGAGAGAGGCTTTGCAGACCATTTAGTACCCTTGGAAACTGTTTTAATTACATTTTATGTGATTTAGAGCTGTGGGCCCTGTCTGTAAACACAACTATGCTCACAGCAGCCATGGGTGCTGGAACATGTAGAAAAGTTATGTGCTGTAGTAATTACAAAACAGACCATGACTACTTCCCTTCTGAACTTGCATGCATTTTTCATCATATTATTTCTAGTTAAAAGCTATGTTTTATGATTGTGCTACCTTCTCTAAAAATCATTGATGTTGCTGTTTGTTTTCTGTCTCCATGTTTAGTAGAACTGAAAAGCATGCTAATGTATATTTATGAACAACTTTGTTTTGTTTACAGTCCTGGATCTCTTCTTACTGCATGAATGTTGTATAACTTTGAAATAGATAAGTTTTAATAGTAGGGTAAATAGTGGTTTGTGTAATGTGACGAATATGTGGAAATGTATTTAATACGATATGTGTAATTATATTATAATCAACAACTTCAATACAATCAGTACTCCAAGAAGGCAATTTGATAAAATGGGTTTTAGACTCCTCTTAAATTCCTCCACGGAGGTGCACTCCCGTAACGAGATGGTAGAAATTCCAAAGATGGGTGTAGCATAGGAAAAAGCTCTACAACCTGATGAATTTAAACTCACTCTTGGAATCTCTAGTAACACATCGATCGGCCAAGCGAAGCGATCGGGTTGGGGCAGTAGAGGGCCAGAAGTTCTTTCAGACAGGTCGGACTCCTGATCATGTAGGGTTTGAAAGTCAGTAAACAGACTTAAAGGCAATCCACCACTGTACAGGTAGCCAGTGCAGATCAGCAGCACGGGTAATATGACAAGACTTGCTTGTCCCAGTCAAAACCAGGCTGCTGCGCTTGTGCACTAGCTGAAGTGCAGATTTCAACCCCAGAAAGCCCAAAGTACAGGAGTTGCAGTAGTCCAAACATGAGGACACAAAGGCGTGGACCAACGCTGGTAATGTGTCAGACGGAACAAGGTGCCTCACTCTAGCGATATTCCTAAGATGGTAAAGGAAGTTTTGATGACTGCTGACACCTGTGACTGTAGTGTCAGCCTGTCATCCAAGATAACCCCTAGGTTACACACTCTGCTCAGAGGTTGGGAGTAAACACCGCCAAGAAAATTCCTGAGGGTGCACCAACAGACGAATTCTATCTGACAACCCGGATCCACAACCAAAACCTCTGTCTTTTTCTGAGTTCAACTTCAGCCAACTAGAATCCATCCAATCCTGGATTTCTTTCAGACAGTTGTTAAACACAGAGAGAGCTCCATCCTGGTCAGGCGAAAAAGACAGGTATAGCTGGCTATCATCTGCATAGCAGTGCAACCTCAGTTCATACCATCTTATACTGTCTCCAAGGAAGCATATACACCGCGAATAACATGGGAGACAGCACTGAACCCTGAGGCACCCCACACAACAAAGGAGTTGGGCTTGAGGAATAAAAACAGACACAACTCTTTGTGATCTCCCAGTGAGGAATGATGTGAAACATCGAAGGACGATTCCATATTCCACAAATCTGCCTCAGGCGGACTATCAACACCACATGATTCACAGTGTCAAAGCTGATGAGAGATCAAGAAAACCAGAATAGAACGCCTTCTGATCTCTTGCCCTCAGGAGATCATTAAGCACCCAAACCAGCACAGTCTCGGTGCTATGTCTTTACGAAAACCGGATTGTAAGGGTTCGTAGATGTCATGGATGGTTAAATGGTTTTCCAAGTGGACCGCCACTCGTTTCCTCAATCACCTTCCCAATAAAGGGTAGGTTTGAGATGGGTCTGTAGTTTGTGAAACAGTCTGGGTCCAAGGTAGCTTTCTTCAAGAGAGGTGTCACCACTGCCTCTTTCAGGGAGCTAGGAAACTCACCCGATTCCAGGGAGCACCAGACTATTCACACAAGTATTGGACCAATGAAGTCACTACAACCCAATATAAGGAGGTTGGTCCAGGAGCCAAACTACAGCTTGTAGGGCGACACAATGGATAATCCTCATGACATCCACAAAATCAGGTCAACTGAAGGAACTCCAAGAAAACTGAGGTACTGTAAACTCATGTTGTTCAACAGTATCCCCTGCAAGATTGCTGGACACAGATCTGCCTAATATTGGCCACCTTATTTGCAAAAGAAACAAAGCTCCTCGTACTCTAATTGTGAAAAGGCTTTCTGAACTTGCAGACATGTTGGTTGCATAGCCTGTCTACAGTTCAAAAAGCTGAGCCAGTCGGTTCCTAGCAACTGCAATCTTCCTGGACAGGAATTCTGCCTTCTTATGGGTGACTGCAGATTGATAGACAGAATAATGGTCCATCAATCTAAGGCAGTTGGCATCAAGAGCGGACCTGCGCCAGCAACGTTCTAACCTTCACCCCTGTCTCTGCATCTCCCTCAACATCCCATCAAACCAGGGGCCTTGGGGTGAAGGGAAAGGGCGACACTAACAGGAGTAATAGTATCCAGAGCCACTGTAACAGCCCTATTATAGGCCACCACCAGGGTCTCTGGACTACTACTCGCCAACACGGGATGAGAGGTCAAGGACTGCCAAAGGCCTTGGGGAGTAACATCCTGTAAATGGCGGTACTCGCCATCTCCACAGGAGTAGTCCTTCTCGGGGTGCAAAATTGAACCCCACGGTGTAGTGGTCTGACCAAATGACTGGTTCCACCCCAAATGGGAAATATCAATCCCTAGGAGAAAGACTAAGTCCAAGGAGTGCCCAGATTTATGGGTAGCAGGAAACCACCTGTGTAAAGCCCAAGGAAGTCATTAATTGGAGAAAGTGATTACTAAATTGAGAGTTCATCGTCGACCTAGGCATTAAAGTCGCCCAGAACCATCAATCTGGGTGACTCAAATGACATGTCGACGATGAAGTCTGCCACTTCCTGTAAGAATCATTTCCCATCTCCTGGTGTACGGTAGATGAGTACGATTCAACGCCAACACCCGCTACCACTGTGCACTCAAAGGACTCAGTCTCCCCACTACCACACTCGTGAGGCCCAGTTCAGTCTTAAAACAGACTGCAACCCCCACCCCCTGCGGTCCAGTCTCGGCGGTATCACCGAGTACCCAGCCGGAGTCATGGCCTCCAACGTGGGCCTGGATTTTCATCCAGCCAGGTCTCAGTGATGCAAGCCAAGTCCACCGAACCAACAAGATCAGCAATAATGCCAGTCTTGTTTCTGACAGACCTAGCATTGCATAACACCACCTGAGTTGAACCAACCTCGGAGGCTGTCAAGCCCATCTGTCTACTAAATTCTGTAGTGCCCTTGGTATGGGCACCAGACATGGTGAACCATGGTCTGGATTCCATTTCACCCCAGGGCGCTTCTAGATCTAACTACCCTGATATGAAGGCCCCCTCATCCATCCTCCCTTGTTCATAGCCCCCACCCTCCCTCCATCTCCTACAAACAATTCCAGTGCTCTACAATGCTGATATGTATCATATTGGAGAGGAGAGAAAAGGGCAGAGGGCACGTAAGAGAGGAGGATGAATAGCGCATCACCGTGGGATTGAGGGTCGATACATGCTGCTACAGCACAACGAAACCAAACAATAATACAAAATACTTAAACTTAAAATTAAATGAATAACCCCAATATAGATCTAATCAAATAAATAATCCAAAACTAAACCAAAATAAGTTACCAACCTCACCTCAGAAATCAAGTCTAACCCAGCGAGAGGACTCTTAAAATAAAATTAAATATAAATATAAATACAGGTACAAGGGTTCTCACACTACCTTAACTTAAGCCAAAACAAAATTAAATAAAATAAAATAAAAAATTTTTAATATTTTGAACCCTCCCTCCAGCTCTCTCACAACCGGAGGGAGAAAAATATTTAGTACTCTCACTGCACAAATATATTTCAAAATCAAAACAATTCAAACTTAAAATATAAAATAACACATCCCTCCCCCAGTCCTCTCACGACAAGGGAGTGGAGGAAAACAGTAAACAAGTAAAATAAATGGACACAGGGTCCTCTCACCAGCTTGCTGTCCAAATCAGACTTATCATGAGTTAATAATAAGTCCTCAGTTCGCTAGGCAAAGAGTCAATTTAGTTTGCAGGTGAGTAAAATCCAAATCCATCAAAATCCATATAGCAGACCAGATTATCCATAGGACTCAAGCGATATCCAGGGCTCAGGGCAATCTGATCCTTCTCATGACTACAAAAAGATAAGGCCCCTCACTCCCAACTGGGCAAATACCACAAGATATAATGTGGCTAATAAAGCACCCAGGACAGGCCACATTAGAAGCTTCAACTGGTGGTCAAGAAGGCACAGAACAGTAGCCAATTCCTTGACCACAAAATCCTGATGCCCTCTTCAGACCACAAATCAAGCGGGTCCCAGCGGTGATATAACTCAAACTGAATCAGAGGCCTTACATACACCAGGGGATCCAAAATAAAGTGAATAAATCCCTGCTCCTTTTCCAGGGTCTCACAACAGCCAGTAGCCAAAGCACAGATCCTCAGCAGCCCAGTCAAAGCCAAACCAAAAGGCCAAATATAAGTCCAGAGTCCAGGAGAATCCTGCATTAAGTGATGTCCCACAGGACTTCAATCATAGAACTACGAATCCCACAATCTGCTCCATGCCTGTCCAACATCCAAATCAGGCGAAGGTGCCCCAGCACATCAAACACACAGAACACCTCCTCTGGCCCGATAATTCTCACAGTGGGCGGGGGCAAAATCTTCGATTCAAAGCCAGGAAAAACCCTCAACTACTCCACACCCACATCTGGCTGATGGTCCCACAGTCCTTCAGTCTGCTCTCCGCCTAATTCAGGATTCGGGCAATAGGCCACCAGGATGCCAAGCAATCCAAACACTTCCCTTGGCCCCATAGCTCCTATAATGGACAGGGATAAAATCCCAGACTTCGAGCCAAAGATTCTCAGTCCACTCTGCACTGGTACAGTATATGCAGTGGGGCAGAAATGTCAAATCAAGCAATCCGAGGCTTCCCTTCGTCCTAGGCTCCTCAGGGTACGAACACTCCTCCGACTCCACCGACTCCGCTGATTGCACCAACTCCACCGATCCGCTACTAGTAGCCAAAGCACCAAAGATGCAAAATGGCACAAAACATACGATAAACGAAAACAACAAAATAAACAATGAAATAAACGATAATAAGATAACTATGAACTTAAAACTCCAGCACAGCAGCAGCACGCCAGCCCAGCAGCCATCTTGATCTTGATCTTGAACTATGACAAATATAATAACGCTATCTTTGAAAAATTAATAAAGCACTGACAGGTTATAACTGGATTAGACTGTTCAAGGATTTAAGCATAGAGCAATGTTAGGTATTATTTAAAACTATCATTAGTGAGTTAGAACAGCTATATGTCCTAATTAAAAACGCATAATAAAAAGGAAAATACCATTGTGGCTAACTAATACAATCAGACCACAAAAGAAAAAGCATACCAGAGTATGAAGAAATGCCCAAGTTATTCAAATAGCTTGCAATATAAGCAACTAAAGGCAACCAAAAAATTAATCAGAAAAGAAAGAAGAAAAATTGAAGTTAAGTTAGCTGTCACTAAAACCCCAAATCATTCTTTCCTTATATCTATAATAATAAAACTATAGCCACAGTATTGAGAAATTAAATTATAATGCAATAGAAATAACAAATAAATTAGATATGGCCAATAAATGTAACCAATTTTTGGGTCAGTATTTAATGAGCATGAAAATATCACAATCAATAAAAACACTGTGGCCCCGATATTAGAAGGGTTGCACATGGCGCAACACAGTTGGGCCATGCGCAACCCATATGCGCCCCAGCACAGTATTCAAACGGGATTGAGCTCTGGCACAATCCCGATGCGCCAGAGCCGCATCAGTAATGTGTCGCGGTGCAGGTGGGGGGCATGCCCATGCATACTTCACATCCCGCTATTCAGCCCGGGATGTGCTGGAGCCCATGCATGTGCAACCCTACTTGTGCTGCATACAGGTGAGCCAAAAAAAGGATCAACAGCTGGCCACCCACAGGTGAGCTGCCATATTGCAGGAGCAACACGGCAGCTGCCACCTGTGTGTGGCCACCCGAGCTCCGGCTGCACCTTCTGGTGGTCTTCATGCCCGATCACGGGCATATGTTGAATATTAACACGTCCCTATATCCCTGGTGGTCCAGTGGACCACTTGCAGCCTGATCGCCGCATATGTAGAATGTAAAAACGTCCTATATCCTTGGTGGTCCAGTGGACCGCTTACAGCCCGATCGTGGGCATATGTAGAATGTAAAACATCCAATATCCCTTGTGGTCCAGTGGACTGCTTGCAGCCCGATCGAGGCTTAAGCTAAATATTAAATGTCCTATATCCTGGTGGTCCAGTGGACCACTTACAGCCTGATCACGGGCATATGTAGAATGTAAAACGTCCATATCCCTGGTGGTCCAGTGGACCGCTTGCAACCTGATCAGGCGTCAGTACAAAGTAATGCCAAACCACACCAACCCTGGTGGTCTAGTGGTACCCCCACCTGCCCACTGAGCCCCACCGCCCAGCTCCCCCGGTCAGTGGCAGGCAGCAGCTCCCACCCGCTTGCGCCGGCCGACTGACACCGCACGGTGGGATGTACGCCCATTGGTCCACAGCGTGAGCCAATGGGCATGCAGCCCATACCATACTACACAGTCCAGATATTACGGTATGGGCTGCACGCCCATTGGCTCACGCTGTGGACTAATGGGCGTACAGCCCTACCATACGGTGTCAGTTGGCAGGCGGGGGCGGCAAACGGGTGGGGAGCTTCGCCCCGCTGACCGGGGGGAGGCAGTGGGGCCCAGTGGCGTGGTGGGGAGGAGTACCACCAGACCACCAGGTTGGTGTGGTGTGGCATTATTTTGTACTGACACCGCGATCGGCTGCGAGTGGTCCACTGGACCACCAGGGATATTGGACATTTTTACATTCTACATGTGCCCGCCGATCGGGCTGCGGGTCCATTGGACCACCAGGGATATTGGACAATTAATTTATTCTACATATGTCCGCAATCGGGCAGTGGGGCACATTGCCACCGATGCAGGGGCGCCAGTCTCCGATGGCTGCAGCCTGGCAGGGCGCCAGGCGCAAGTCGCCGATCGGCACACCTGCATGCAAATGGGGCCATAATGACATGCAAATGGCCCCATTTGCATCTTGCATGCATATGGCCCCATTTGCATGTGCACTTTGAATATTGTGGTTGTTGTGCCTAGCACAACAGAACTTGCGCCAGCGATCTCCCTGCTCCACTTGACACTTGCGCTGGCGCAGTGCCATTGCACCATGTGCACTGCGGTGGCCAGGGTGCAATATTCAACGCTGCTGTGCCATGACACAGCTCCATTGAATATCACCCTGTCAACGCCCTCGCGCAGCAAGTTGCGCTGCGCCCAGGCTGCGTCACAGCTGGCGCGAGTCTGAATATCCGGCCTATATCTAAAACTAATGAGATTAGCATAAATAAGGTTTTACAGGCCATAAAAGAGATTCGACCCAATACTTCCTCAGGGCCAGATAGTATTAACCCGGATTTTCTTAAAAGCACTGCTCATTCAATATTGATTCCTCTTAAATTAATCTATAATGCTTCATTGCATCAAGGGAAATACCAGTAGAATGGAAACAAGCTGTAGTCATTCCTACTCATAAAATGGGGAGTAAGATAGAAGCAGGGAATTATCAACCAATAAGCCTACCCTCTGTCATTTGTAAGACCATGGAAGAATTCTCAAGAATAGAACAGAATGGGAATTGGAAACAAAAGGATTAAAAGATATAAAACAGCATGGTTTCACAAAGGCAGATCCTGTACTACGAATCTCATCAGCTTCTATGAGAAAGCTAGTAAATCACTAGACCAAGGAATTCCAGTAGGTATCATTTTGTGGACATTAAAAGGCCTTTGATGGCTGGCCGGTGGTGCTGAGGGTTGAGGTGCTGGGCGCCACACCTTGCGCTACACTGGTGACCCAAGTTCGAAACGCATCCAGGTCGTCAGGGGTCGCAAGGGAGGGAAAGGATCGAGCATCCGAGGGACTGCTGTCCTATCCCTGGGGAGGGTTGAGGGTGTCGCTGCTCTGCAGCCGCCCCTGGTGATGACCGATGGCACTACTAGAGTAGGTGCCTTTGAGGTTGAGTGCGGCGGACGCCGGCATCGCTGTGCATTTGACATCATTGCATGTCCACACTCCAGGGTCACAACTAGGAGGAAAGATGGCTGGACACAACCATGCAGCTTATGGCCACCTCTGCACTACCGGAGGACTGTCGTGGAATCGTGTTGGGGGTCTGGGCCTGGCCTGGTTCTGAGTGGCATGGGGGTCCTCTGGTGGGTTGGGGCATGGCCGCTGAACCCCATCATGCAGTGAGCATGCTGCTCTCGGTGGGCAGAGCCGGCTGCTGGATGCCCCCACTGGTTATACCGCAGTAGGCAAGAAAAAGAAATACAATTTAAAAAAAAGGCCTTTGATAAAGTCTCACATAAAATACTTGTTTTTTTTTTATGTTTTCCACCTTGCTGCATTGCGACGGCGTGGGCATCAAGCCGCCGCCTGTACTCCGGGAGGGCAGCAGGCTCACTCAACTGAAGGGGGTTGGCACGGTGTCCCACCCACTAGGAGGCCCCACCATGACTTTCATGCTGGGCCGAGACCAACCCTCCCAGTGCGCGATTCCACCACAGACCTCCAGGCGGCCAGGTGCTGCCATCATGCCGTTCATTCGAGCCCAGCCTTTTTCCTCCATTTTGCCCACAGGAGTGTGGACTGCAATGACGTCCAGTACCAATGTCGGTTGCACTCACCCCCTGCGTCACCAATGCTGGTAGTGTCCCCAGTCATCACCAGGGGCCGCTATGGCGCAGTGGAGTCCTCACAGCCTCCCAGGGATTGGAGAGCAGGCTACGAGATAACGATCCTATCCCTCCCTGGCAACCCTCGACAACCCGGGTTCGCCTCCCGAACCCAGGTCACCAGCATGGCACGAGGTGTGGCGCCCAGCACCTCAACCCCTCAGCCACCACAGGCCAACACATAAAATACTTATTGATAAAATGCATAGTATGAAAATGGATCCGCACATCATCTTATGGGTAATGCAAGGCTTACTAACAGAACTCAGGTGGTCAGAATTTTGGATACCTTCTCAGATCAAATTGCTGTCACTAGCAAAGTTCCCCAGGGCTCAGTCCTGGGACCCATTCTGTTTGGAATCTTCATATCAGATTTGCATAATGAGATAATAGGTCATATCAGTAAGTCTGCTGATGATACAAAATTATGTAGTGAGGTGAACACCATAGATCAAATTAAAGCTTTTCAAAATGATATCAGCATTCTTGAGAAATGGAATGAAGCAAAACAAAATGACATTTAATGAGGAAAAATGTGTTATTGTGCACCTGGGGGCATGAATCCAGTATATAAAATATTATCTAAATGGGAAGGAGTTAAAACATGTTAAAACAGAAAAGACCTAGGAATCATAATAAATGAAAAACTATTACCTGGGAACACTGCAGACAAATTGCATTAAGGTCAAATCGAATACTTACTGCTATTAGAAGATCTTTTATTTGTAGACAGAAAGCATGTGTGTTACCTTTGTATAACTCATACATCAGGCCACATCTCGATTATGGAGCTGCCTTTTGGGCACCATATCTTACAAAGACATAAAACTTTCTGAGAATGTCCAAAGAAAAACAGCCAAGCTCATTCCAAGATTATACAACCTTACATATGAAGACAGGTTTGAGGAACTAAATTTGTACAGCTTAGAAACAAGATGAAAAAGGGCAATCTTCTCTTGCTGTTTAACATCCTGCAGGATAAACAACTGATGAAGGAATGTGATATTAAATATGCCAATAAACCAAATAACCTAGGACACAACAATAAACAATTATTTGTACATAGGGCAACAAAAACAAGCGACAACATTTCTTTACAATCAGGGCCATAACTCTTTGGAATAAACTTCACAGGCAATTGTGGGTGCAACAAAAGCTGAGCATTTCGAAGGACAATTAGACAAGTACTTCTCGGGCATTTAAACTCATTTCCCACATGGTAGTGGGAGGTAGACTTGATGGGTCTTTGGCCTTCTTCTATCTTAATAAACCAAGTAAACCGAGTAAATACTTCCAGTGAAATTATTAAAATGTTAGAATTATATTCTGATACTGCTGTCTGAGTCACAGCAGCAGCAGGATAGTCTTTATTACACTGTCTTATTTTTCCAGAAAGCTTTGTAACTGCTTGACTGGGCGCCACTTAGAGTGCTCTTTACTTCCTTGCTCATATAGCGACCCTCTTCTGCCAATAGAGAGGAAGCGTGTTTACTAGAATGTTATAAGAAATGTTTTTTTTGTTTGTTTGTTGCCTTGTTTATCTATCTACCTCCTGCTGGGGTGGTCCTATGGTTGCCCTAATTAGGCCTGTCCTGGCGGCTCCTGCATCAGGTGCCGTGCTCAAGCTGCAACCTCCTTTCCCTCATCCTCTCTAAAGTCGCATTGTGGACCCCTCGCGGAAGACCGAGGGTTGGGACTAGAGGGAGTCTTGGGACGTCCAATGCAGCGATTTTCTCCCCTGTAGTCCCCCACAGCTCGGGCATGCAGTGACACCAGTGATGCTATGGTGTGCGCTTCTGCACACAGTGCTTCAAGACGTCTGCCCTCGCTGTCCCCTCTATACCGTGACTCGCACTCTCCCAGCTACCGCCCAGGAACCAGCACTTGCAGGTACCTGCCCCACCCTCCTGGAGGAGGAGCAGTCCCATGGACACTCGATCCTCCTCCCCTGGCTGACCCCCAATGACCAGAGTCCACTCCCGAACCCAGGTCGGCGGCATAGCATGAGTGTGGCATCCAGCTCACCAACCTCAGCGCCACCGGGCAGAATGTTATAAGAAATGTGATAAAAATCCATTGTTAGCCAGGGTTGAGCTAGCTAAATGTTTAACATTGCATTGCAAACAGGAGGGGTGTGGCCTTCCCCTAATTGGTGAGGTCCCAATGGTCGCCTGTGAGCCTCTTAAGGACCAGAGCACGCTATTTAAAAGATGAAGCCAGAGAGTGGTTTCCACACAGGAAAGAAGAGTCTGCAGTGGGACCTCAGCTCATACTGGCATTTTAAAATGTAAAGTGTAGTTTCCTGACTAATGAGTGGGTCACCTTGCTGTCTGTGGTCAGGCTGATTGTGATTCATTCAACTGATAGACCAAGAACACCTCTAAATGTTAAAATGATGGAATGAAAACCAAGTAAGAAAACTGAATTGACTTGAAAGAACTGCAGGCTTTCAAGCAGCTTTGTTGGAGGTGGGGCACTGGTACTGTAACTATTTGATGTTTACTAGAATGCCAGACCACAGAGTCTGTGAACTGGAGGAGTCTCTGACAGCCTGTCATTGGAGCTAGAGTGCCAGTTGTTGGATTCTGGCAGATGCTTGTCAAGATGGCATGGTGATAGGTGGGTACAAGTATGCCTTCAGGGCGCACCTGCCGCAGATCGCTTGCCAGGCCGCCTGAGGAGGCAAGGGCCCTCTCACCACTACTAGCAGCTGTCTGTGGATCCAGTATATGTGAGAACAGCAGAACTCATTGTCTGGTTGTCAGCAGGGCACAGAGAGGATCTTATCGAAGCAGGTGTTATCCTTTGGAGGCCATATCACTCCTGCTCCAGTAGAGAGAAAAGCTGCCATAGATGCTGAAGATTTTATTTTATTTATTTATGTATTTATTCATTCATTTATTTAATTATGTACATATGTATTTATTTATTTCAAACTTTTCACCAGGAAAGATATATTGAGCTGCTAACAGCTCGTTTCCAGATGCCTCCTGGGGTGAGGAAGTGGAGCCAAATCAAGAGGTGAGAAAACTGAATAGTATTAACAATATTACAAAAACAGAAGTCATATACAATTAAGCAATAATGCCTGACAGGGTGTGTGTCATGCTGGGATAATGTCACACCTCAGGTGGTTGGGCACAAGTCATAGGCCGAGAGTGCATCAATGACTGAGTGACATTTATCCCAAATGACACACACCCTGGAGGGTATTATTCCTACTATACAATGGCTCGTTGTTATACAGAATAAAAAAATATTTTAAAGATGTTTTTGTGTGGAAAAATATTTTGTTTTTAAGAGAAGATGAAACAATCAATCAAAAGCTCCATAAAATGCTCATCTGCAGTTCACAGTGAGGCTGAGACTAGACCCATGATGTTGTACTGGGATAACATCACAGGTCCAGCCCAAGACTAACCAATCAGAGTCCAGGATTTTGTCTTGCCATTGTATAATAATAATACAATACATCAGAGGAGCATAACCATAAACACTGAAGGCAAATTAGTGCAACATATACACGTAGCAGATAAAACTGAGTTTTGATAGGTAGAGGGATACTACCCACACAGGTGTAGGCTGGGGATGAGAGGAACAAAATGCCAGGGCAATACTATTGGGGAGGGAGTAAGTCAAGAGGTAGAGGGTCATGGACAATTGAAGGAGGGAGTAGAAAGGTCATGAAAAGGAGACTTAAGGAGAAAGCAGCAGAGGCCAAGCAGATTGACTGGGAAGGGACGATCAGAGTTTAGGAAAGCGATGTGAAAAAGCAGATTGAGCAACAGTAGATTTCCTGGAAGGAATAGAGAGGAATGGGAAATATTACTGCAGAGAGGATAGGAGGAAGAAGGGAAAGAGGATAGTAGGGATGTATAGTATTTTTTTTTATTCATCTTCATTTGTCTAAACGGATGTTTCATTGAGGCATCACAGATGGTATCAGCATAGGAAAAAATACACTTCTTACATTTACATCATAACATGAATCAATTATACAGCTAATATCAAGATTTACTTCATGTTCTATGTATTTCATTATAGGGGTATTACTGTTTTCTCTGTTTAGGCTGTCGAACAGAGATCCGAATCATCCATGCCGAAACTCTACAGAGGCAAAATGTGCCATTCAGGAACCATTCCCCAGGTAGGTTCGATTTAGCTCGAATGCGAGGTCAGAAAGCATCTCCCATCTTGTCCACCTTTGGGTGTACATGTGATTCTCTGATTGACTTTATAAGTTAGTTCTTCCATGACCAAAATTTCTTGGACCACCTGCCCCCACAGGTAGGCTGTTGGTGGATCTGGTTTTAACCAGTTCCGTGTTATTGCTTTGGTGAGATGCAGCGAGTAACACCCCATTATATAAAGAATCGTGGTCCTTTATTTCTCTGGGAGGAGTCCTAAGATACAATTAAATAAGTTTAGTGGGGCTTCCAAAGAAAAGAGGTCTGACAAGATGGTCTCCACCTTCGTCAAAATGAGTGGAGAACCTGGCAGTCCCAAAAATGTGAGAGTGGTGGCCGTTTTGCTCACTGCACTTTCTCCAGCAAGCCATTGAGAGTTCATAGGTTCATAGGTATATACGAGTTTGAGGGACTAGCCATAATGAACTCACCATCCCTAACCTGGATGGAATTCATATTTTTATTACCCATAAAAATGTCAAGATTTTTTGAATAACTGGAAGGAATTATTGTATACTACTTCAAGAGGCAGTGAATTCCAAGTCTGGATTATTCTCTGGGTAAAAATTGATATCGACTAGTAGACCTATTTGTGACTGATTTTAATTGTAGTATATGGGATCTGGTGTTATTTCTTTTCTTATACCATTCTAAGCATATTGTTTCAGCCAGAGAATTATCCCTGGAAGCTTTATAGATTAGGCATAAATCCTCTTAAAGAACGATATTCCAAGGAATAAAGTTCCAATTTTTGTAATCTACTGTTATATGATAAAGTTTTACAATTATTCACTTGTCTGGTAAATCTTCTCTGTATTTTTTCAACTAGTATCTTATCCTTTACCAAGGTTGGAGCGGAAAAAGAGGCAAAAGTCTAGATTTGATCTTACTACACTGCAATAAATAGGAAGTAAGACTTCGGTTCTCTAGATTTAATATTTTAAATAGGCATGTTATTAATCTATGACATTTTTGGGAAGTTTTTGAACGTGTTCAGAAAATTTTAAATTATTAGTGATTAAAATGCCCAGGTCTTTTCAGAAGTTACTTTGTTCAGTAAAAGGTTGTTCAAATAATAGTTAGCACATCTGTTGTTAAATCCAAAATGCATAACTTTACATTTGGAAATATTAAAATTAAGTTTATGTTTCACAGCCCAGTTGAATAAATCATTTAGGTTTTCTTGTAACATAGAAATAGATGTACAATCATTAACAATACACCCCAACTTAGTGTCATCAGTGTATTTATTGACCCAAACCCCATTCTTGGTTTCATACCTGAGATGAGAATATTGAACAAAGTAGGGCCAAGGACCGACCCCTGAGGCACACCACTAGTCACCTTGCTCCAGGCTGAAGTATAACCCCTAATATTTACTTGTTGTCGCTACTCGGTTAACCATGCAGAGATCCAACTGACAATATTTTATGCAAACCAATATTCACCAAGCTTTCTATTAGGATCTTATGAGAAACTGAGTCAAATGCCTTTTCATAATCGAGAAAACAACATCCACAGGGAACCCTGCATCCAGGGCGGCACTAATAGGTTTAAAGAAATTAATCAGGTTGCTCTGACAAGATCTACCAGCAACAAAACCGTACTGTGTAATGTCCTCTAGGCCATTCCTTGTGATGTGCATGTTAATTCTATACATTACAAGTTTTTCCAAAATTTTTCCTATGCAGGACGTTAAACTAAACAGTCTATATTGTTCCACCCTCTGTTTTGTTCCTCCCTTGTGAATAGGTATGAGAGTGCGGGATCTCTTTATTTAAAAGAACCAGTGTAAATAATATCTAGATTTTATCCTCCATTCAAATTCTTGCCAGATGGGGAAGCGTGGTCGTAGTGGTGACATGAAATATTTTGGACCAGTCTGCCCTCAGTTAATATAGGATCTGTTGGCGGTAATTTTTCACATTTTCCAGAGGGTCATCCCCAAGTCTCTGAAAGCTTTATAGAGAGTGGAGATTAGCCCCCCAAAGTTGGGCAGAGAGCAGGCCCAGAGGGTATCCAATAAATGAAAGACTCCAGGGTTCCAGAGTCCCCCATTGGCAGTGGGCTATATGGGAGGCGGAGCTGTAAGTATCTAAAATGGTCCAAGTTGCAGAGATAGTCGGTTTCTCTTAATGTAGCAAAGTCTGTGATGACATCATTCATCATCAGCTGACTCAACTCTGTTAGGCCCCCTCTCCCACCTCGAAGGTGTCGTCCATTCTCGCTAGGAGGGAAGGATGGGTCCCAGGCAAACTGCCTCAAGGGCCACAAGTGAGGGAGTAATTTGTACTTGTGTCATGCTCTTTGGACAGCTCTGAGGGTGTCAAGAACTCGAATAGGGCCAGCGAATCAGTCTCTTCCCAGACCGAGGGTTCATAACTCGTTCCAAGGGGAGGCTCCCAACCCACTTCTCACCCTGCTCCATTAGTTTCCAGTTACCTTTATATGTGGAGACTGGCCACAGTAATGCATTCTTGAGTTGGGCTGCCAGGAAATAATCTTCCAGGTCTGGGAGGATCTACCTCTCCTTAATCTATGTGTCTGAAGGACCGTGAGTTTCACTCTGGGTCTTTTGTCATTCCAAATGAAGTTGGAAATTAACCTGTGCCATTGCTGAAATTGGGCTTTTAGTATAAAGGTTGGGAGGCACTGAAAAGATAAAGGAATTTTGGCAGAACATTCATCGAGATGGTCTGTATTCGGGCATACATAGGAAGATTGATAGCGTACCATCTCTCAAGATCTCTCCTTAGCTGTGAAACCAGAGGGCTATAGTTGGCTTTAAGAGGTGGGATACATGCTTTGTAACCCTTGCGCCTAGGTATTTCATGCTGAAGGCCTTCCAATCAGTGGAAGCAATTGGGATATTACCGTGAAGGTTTATAATAGAAACTTAGTAATTCAGTTTTGCTCCAATTAAGGGAATATCCAGCATGCTTCCCAAAGGCCTCAGGATGGACCAAACTGCTGGGATGGATTGTTCCTGTTGGGAGAGGCTGAGGAGGACATTGTCCGCTGACAAAGATATTTTCCGTTGGATGCCCCCATCTCCACACCAGGAACCATCTGCGCCCTTGAATGGCCTCCGCCAGTGGTTCTACGTATAAAGCAAAGAGAAGGGGCAACAGGAGGCAGCCCTGTCTCATGCCCCTAGAGAGCATAAACCTCTCCAATATCCCCATTCATTCTTACATAAGCTTGCGGTTAGTGTACATTGCTCTAAGGCTGTCCAAAATGCACTCGGGAACACAGTGCTCTCCAGGACCGACAGCAAAAAGCTCCATGAGACTTTATTGAATGCCTTCTCCACATCCAAATTCATGAGACAAGCTGGTGTTTGGGTTTGTGTATTGCATCAAGGATATTGAGTCTGGTAAGCTTTTCTGGTGCCAAATGTCATGGAAACTGTTTTTATGGAATGGAGGAACAGTGGTTAGACTGGAACCAGTGCTGAATGTTGTCAAAATCCAGCTGTAGCTGTGAGGTAGGGTCATGGGAAGAGGAGCCAGATGCAAGAAGTACTGTATCATCAGTGTACATATGAATGGATGCAAAGGGACAGACAACAGAAAGAAACAGGTGGGCTAGCAGTATAGCCTAGAGGCTAGAGTAATGAGCTGTGAATGAGCTTGGTACATTCAGCAGACCTGGGTTTGATCCCCACAACCTTCCACTTGCATACTGTGTGACTCTGAGCAAAGTCACTTAACCTCCCCAGTGCTCCTGGGTCGGCCCTGAAAACAGGCACTTGTGCCTAGTGGGCCTCAGTCAATTACCAAATGAAAAAGTGGGGTGATCATTCAAGAATATGGAAAGAGAATATGGCCCAGGACAGACCCTTGATGAATGCCTTTTTCCACCCACTCCACTGCGTGCCCTCTTGACCCTCATGGCTCCCCCAAACCCAGCATCTGCTATCTCTGGGAGTTATCTGAGGGATGACGGAGTGCTCCTAGATTGCCCCATGTGGCGCAGAGTCATTGGAGGTCCTCAAACCCCATCAGATGCCGTGCTGAGATCAGTGGTCCCTGTGCCCAGTAGGCAATGTGGGGTCTGCGACGCTCCATGGAGTGGCATCCTGCCACCAGTGGTGATTTTCCATTGTTCTTTGGTCCCCAACCCATGGGCGCTCCATGGAGGCGACTTCAGACATGTGCATGTTGGAGAACATGCTTACATCTTCCATCAGGAGCACCCCCTACCCAGAACTGCAGCACCAGACCACATTGTCACCCATGGTCACTTAGGTGGTGATGCTACGAGCAGTGTGCCTCCCTCCTCAGAGGAGGAAAGTGTCTGCTGGGACACTCACTCCTCCTCCTCCCCTCAGACCCCAAGCAGCCCAGGATCATTCTCGACCTTAATCGCTGCCATGATGGCAGGTGAGGCATGAGTGTCTCTGCCCTCTGCGCAACTGGGCTGGCTACAGACCCTTGAGGGATGCCTGAGCAAATGGGGAGTGGTGACGATATAGAGCTTCCTATCTGGACAGCTTGAGATCTTTCCTCAATGTAAGAATGAAACCAACTGACTGCAGAGTCAGAGAGCACTAACACAAAGAGAACTAGAGTGCTCCCACCTCTAAAGGTGCTCATGCCATCTGTACTAGACACCGTAGTCATACTTGATACAACAAAACAAATGTGCAGCACTCATCAATGGATTATAAAGGTAAACACTTTATTAAAGTTAAGCCCTGAGGTGCAAGATGCAGGGCAAATCACCCTGATTTGCACCTGCCCACTGCACCTCAGGCTCAACTAATGGCGTCTTCCATTAATACTCAATTGATGAGTGCTGCTTGTTTTTTTTTCTTGCAGGGTCAGAAAGGCCCTCTGCTTTAAGCTTGTCCAGAAGGAGAGTATATGCCATAGTATCAAAGGTTTTAGGTAGATCCAAAATATGGTAGAGGTGATTTGTCCACGATGCATATCTGAGAGGATGGAGTCAGTGAGCCAGAGGTGGAAGTGTAGTGGTATTTCCTAAAACCAGATTGGAAAAGGTAAAGCAGGAGGAGGAGTCAAGGAAAGAAGAGAGCTGGAAAGAACAAAGGTGTTCCTGTAACTTAGCCAGGGTGAGAAGGAGAGAGATAGGATGGAAGTTACAGGAGAAGGATCACCACCTTTAGGGAGAAGTATGGCAGTAGTATGCTTCCAGGCTTCAGAGACAGTCGTGAGCAAAAAGAGGTTGAGGGTAGGGTAACAGGCTGTGCAATGGCAGGAGCTGGGAGGCGGAAGCTATAGATCAAGGCCATCAGGGCTACCTCTTGCAAGGATTAAGGGCAAACAGGGCCTTAAGGAAACAGAGGGAGTGGTAGAGAAAATGGAGGAGCCTGCAAGGTATCGCAGCAGGCGGGGGCTTTCTGGGGGCATGGCGGAGACACTGAACAACAATAAGGACCCAGGTAGGACTGCCCAGAAGGGGCTGGGGGGGCAGGATAGGGTTCCGGAGGGAGCTTGCAGCCAGGGACAGGGAGGAGCCAGGCCCCTTAAGAGGGGCTGCACAGAGAGTAATTCTTCCTCATTCCTCCTTGTCCCAGGTCACAGGCAGAGAAGGAAGCCAGGATCAGCACACACCAACTGCACCAGAGGTGAGGCGGTCTGGGGCCTAGAGGCCGCATGACCTAAGGTAGGCATGTTGGAGCTGGTGGCTCCAGTGTAACAAATTGTACTGATGTTGGGGAATGAGGTAATTTAGCAGCTTAGTCATTCCTGCTGTCCTCTGTAGTTATACATAAATAGGGTTACCACCTTTTAAGAAGCCCAAAGTGGGACATTTCTTACTGAAACGTGATTGTTTGGGACAATATGTAATCTCAATCAATGCAACAGATTTGTTTTATCTAAATAATCAGAATTAAGGCTGTGTCATAGTTTTTAGCTGTTTCTAGTGTTTCTTATCAATTTAAGGTAATTTAGTTAAGGTATTTTATGTCATAGTACCAACAGCAAACAAGAGGTAAGGGCTTGGATTGGGCCTGTAGGCCGCATGGCCTGGTGGGGATCAGACCTAGAGCCTAGGTCTGGGATACCTTGCAGGCCCCTCCAGCTCCAACTGTAAGAAAGAAAACAAGTTGTTTACTGTGAGATATTTAGGGTAAAAGTTCACTGGACTACCATTTTAGAATCAAGTAATTCATGTGCTGGCTGCAGCCTAGAGGTGGGGTAATTGGTGTTATGGGTAGTTGCTGTCCCATACCTGGATGCAGACTTAAGGGTTTCTCAGAGTTTAATGGATGCAAAAAAAAAAAACTTTTGCTTGCTTCTCCGTCGAACTTGGTGCATGCAGTAAACTGGGGATTGAGTCCACTACCTTCACTTGCATGGGAGGCGACTAGGTGCAGGTCGCTCGTCCTCCTCGCCCAGCCTTTTCAGAGATTCCCGTTCTGGGCCAGGTTGGCCACCTGTGGTGGCCCAGAGGACCATGGCCAGAGCAGCCAGTGGGGCACCAACTCACCGGACGGCCTCCCACGGCGAGGCCTGATGTGCACCCTCCTCCCGCCAGGCTCCTGTTTGCTGGGCCATTCGGTTTTGCAGTTGAGCTAAGAGCTGGTGGCTGTGAGAAATGGCCTCCAGACTGTATGGTTGCATCGGGAAAAAAAAAGATGGAGCAGGCACGTAGCGGGCTTGCATGGCTCAAATGCGAGATCGCCTGGCTTGGTCCGATGGCCGCATGGGTGGAGTAAGTTCTTCAGGTGCCCCAGTGTGGCACATTAATTAAGAATGAAGCGGGCCTCCTTACAGCGCTCCCAGGCCACACTGGTATGCTTACTTTCAGCCTGTAGTCCATCCCGGCCAGAAACCCTCGTGGTCTTAACCCCCATCACAACAAGATAGTGGGCTTACCTGGGAGCAGGAGCCAGGCAGTTCTCAGCGGTCCCTAATCATGGGGCAGACCCCTGGCAGTCCTTGGGGGTCTTCTTCCTCCGGGATGGGATAGCAGTGGCGGAGGGGCAGGCACTGGCGCCCGTGGTGGTATGCTGGGTTGCGCTTTGAGTGGGCATGAAGTGGCGGCGGAGGCCCAATGGTGCCAGAACCCCCTCAATCCCCATGCTTCCCCTGAGCTGGGCTGTGATAGCCAGGAGGTGCGAGCTTTTCGACGCTGAGTTTTGGGCATAGTATTCTGCTACCATCCTGTTGTCCACAGCCTGGTATGTTCTCCATCCAGCTGGGTATCATGGGGTAGGCTCTTACTGTAAAATGGAGTAACCCAAGCCCCTGGCCTGATGATGTGGGCACACAGCATGGGGAACAGAGGCGACTATGGAGGTCCCCTTCTGTGTTGGGGGCTGGTCACGCTAGGATTGGTGGCACACATGGTGGGGCATGAGGCCTTGTGCATGCGCACTGTCTGGACGAGTCGCTATCTTGGGGATGGCGTGGGGCAGCCATGGAGCCAAACAGCAGTGCAAATGCGCATGTTTAAAAGAAAATAGGCACAATAATGAAAAACCACTGGTCACATTACGCGAAGTGATAGTGCTCCGTGCATGTGTAGGCAATCCTATATAGTTCAACAATGTTGAATGGGTGGCTGTAATTATGATTCACAGTTTAAATGAAGTGATGCCAGGATTTCTCTGGTGTAGGGAACAAGGCCTAGTAGTTGAATAAAGCAGAATGTGTTACAAGGGTGCCTTCTCAGTGTGGAACAGCAGAACATAGGGGAGGAAGGTATCAGAAAAAAGTAGTAGGAAGAGGCAGGCAGTTAGGGAAGTAAAAGCCAAAAATAAATAAAAGAGGTTTCACTATCAAGCATGCCTCTGTCATCAGTCTGCTCTGTTCATTTGTGGCAATGCAATAAATGGTGGATTCTGGAAGCATGTAAGGTGTGAACTGTTCTGTCTAAACTGTTGCCTTGACAGAGGTTTCAGTGGCACGGTGCCAAAGAGGTTATTGGGGCAGCCAGCTTGGCTTACTAGGGATGGCGGCTCTTGGCCAGTAGCCAGTGAGTGCCAGAGGGGCCAAAAAATGCTTGTTAACATGTTCCAGGGTCAATGACTCATGTTGTGTGTGGCAGCATGATAGTGGGGGCTGTTTAGGATCAGGCGAGGGGGTGTGCAGGCCATTCAGGGCTCCTGCCCCGCCAGAACCCAAGAACCCTGAGAAGACCAACCTGGGAAGCAGCCGTAAACCTGGCATTGCTGACTCTGCTGGCTGAACCTAAGACTCAGGCGGGGGAGCTGGACACACGGGCAAGAGCCAGAGAAGCTGAAGCCCATTCCAGATGAGACACCGGTGTCCCTCCTCCTCCTCCTCCTCAGAAAAAGCCACTGAAGAAGAGGTCAATCAAGGAGCAACGGCAGTGGACCAAGGAGCGTGTATGCCTGAGTTACAGACACAGTGCATTAACACCACAAGCCTGGGCCTGCCAGGAAACCATATACTGGGCCAGCAAGTACCATCAGTGGTGAGCTGGTGGACTCCTAAGCAATTGGGGTATAGTCAACCCGTTCTGCCACGAGTAAACTCCTCATCTGGGAGTAATGGATCATGGGTCCCACAGCAGATAGCCCTCAGGGGTTGGGTCAGTCAGCCAGCAGCAGGGCTCGGGGAGCATGGCGCGGCGATGCCCCAAAGGTTGGGGAAGCCTAGCATAGGGCCGCTGGTGAGCAACCTGGGCCAATCAGGGGTGCAGCAGAAGCTTGACCGGCTGCTGGAATTACTGGCAGACCAGAATAGAGCTTGGCAAGGAGTGGTCCAGGCGGCCACGGCCATGGCAGGGATTGTAGATGCTGGAGCTGGTGTGGCATCAGCACCACCACCAATGCCAGGGCAACAAGGGGTAGTGAGTTCTTATCCCTGGCAGAACCCATGAGGTCCCACTTGCCGGACAAGGTGAGGCAATAAATAATCAATGGAGAATACATTGACAACTTTGCCCTTCTGAATCGGCTGAAAGAGATGGAAGAAGAAAGAAAGGACAAGGAAGGTGATGATGGGGTTGAGCAGAAGTGAAAAGCAACTGTGCAGCAGATGTAGGAGAACGGGGCGCAGAGGCTTTACAATTTATGCAGGGATCCTCACCCAGGGCAGCCCAGGAAAGCTGATGGGCTATGGGTATACTTTAATAGAATAATGACCATGCACGCTAGTAAGCCAGGTGGGGGTGGTTAGAATATGATGAGGAGTATCAGAGAAGAAAGCAGATAGACACAGCGCAGTCATGGGTGGTTTGGACCTCCCATTGCTGTGGACAATCGACTTGGGGAGAGGGTTCAACCTACAGACAGCGGTTTCTAATGAGGCACCCGTGGGTTGTACAAAACCACACCATAGAATCCAGGTCACGGCGGCAATGCATGAGGCCTAGGCATTTGGTGGACATTTCTGCAATGCTAATGGAGTATCAATGTGGCGGTTCCAGTGTCCAGCAAGGAATTGAAACTCTCCACAGATGCTTCCGGGGTCTGGGCTTCGAACTTACTTACAAGGTAAATGGTGTGCAGGGCAGTGGCCTCCAGAGTGGATCAGACAAGGTGTTATGAGACAGATAATGGTGATGGAATTCTTCCCCATTGTCGTGGCATTGGTGATCTGGGGGATGTGCTGAGGACAAGCACACCACATTCAGGTCTGACAACACCGGAGTGGGGTATGCAATCAACAAACAGTTGGGGCAAGGGTCCAATAGGCAACCTCATGTGGGGTTTGTCCTCAAGTGTCTGATGTTGAATATTACCTTTAAGGCAGTGCACGTACCAGGTATTGAAAATGGCATTGCTGATGCTCTTTTTCGCATACAGTGGCAGAGGTTCTGAGAATTGGCACCAGCGGCAGACCGACAGCCCAGGGAAGTCCCACCATTCCTATGGAGTTGATAACCCAGAGGGCTGGGAGTTGATAGAGAATGCCCTGGTATCTAGGATGTGAATAGCATACCAGAAGGAGGGGTCAACAGTTTTCTAGAAGTGCAGTCGCACAGGGGTGGACAGCAACTTGGCCGATCCCAGTGGCACAGCTGTGCAACTACGCACTGCTCAAGAAAACAGGCAGGGGCCACCGGGCAACAGTCAAGCAACAGATGGCTGGCATTGCCTGGTTCCAGAAAGCTGAGGTCTTCTCCAACTCCACAAGGGCATTTGCCCTCTAGAAGATGCTGAGAGGTTGGGCGTGCAGCCCGGTACGAACAACAGGCGCCCTATCAGCCCTACCATATTCAAGCAGATCTGGGACAAGTTGCCTAAGGTGTGCTCATCCCTGATGAGACAAGGCTGTCCTGAACAGCGTACTTGGTAGCATTTTGCGGGGCATTCCAGGTGTCAGAGCTCGTGCAGCTCAGCAAGGCTACTGGGAAACCATTGGTGCTGGCAGAGGCTGATGTAGAGGTCACAACATTGGGAGTCTTTGTTCACATCCAAAAGAGCAAGACGGACCAGCTTGCCCATGGGCGGTGGTGCTGACTAGCGGCACCCCACAGGCTCCAGGGAAGTGGAGCATGGGTACAGGATTATATAACTCACCCACAGCAGTGGAGGGTGGGCTTCTTCCGTCATGGGGTGGAGGCCCTTAACAGTGTACCAGTTTAGGCACATGTTGCAGAAGACTTTGCGACAGCTGAGCATCCTGGCAGAACATTACAACACGCACTCTTTTTAGGATTGGCACAGCATCGCATGCCAGGGTGGAAGGGTTATCAGATAAGTCAATACAGACATTGAGTAGATGGAAGTCACAGGCTTTTGAAAGATACATAAGACCACACATGTTATAACTCTCTCTTGCTTTGTTTGGACAGGTGTTGCGGTCCGAGCAGAGCAAATCTGGATTTATGGCCACTCATTCATCCATTGGGTGGCCCTCAGGGCAAGGCAGTATCCTGGAGGAGAAAACCTGTTCCTGGCACCCGAGAGGGCAGAGGTGCATTGGTTGGGCTGGTGCAGAATGTAATGGAATGAGTTACTGGCAACACCGCAAGCAAAAGCCCAGGAGAGGTTGCAGCCAAATGTTTTAGTCATTCATTTAGGGGAATGATCTAGGGTTATGCATGTGAGAGCTTGAAGAGAGGTCAGGCAGGACCTGGCAAGTGAAGCAACAGGCCCCAGGTGCATATAATTTGGTCGATATGGTGCAGCAGCAGCGGTGGCGGCATGCCCGGAACATTAGTGGGGCAATAGAAAGGTGCACGGCCGCAGAATTGCGGCCATGGGGCCAATTATGGACTCCATGGGGGGTCCATAGCAACGCACCTGGGAGTGTCTGTAAAAAGTCTGATCTGTATAGAAGGGATGGTGTACATCTATTGGAGGAAGGATTAGATCTGTGTTTGAAAGACTTACAACGGCAGTGGCGAGAGGATTAGCATGAGGTGCTTGTGGGGGTGAGTCAGGGAGAACTCACCTTGTGGTGGCTTGGTAGTCTTGGAACACTGTGGGAGGGGTAACAGGGATCACGTGTCTTGACCAGCCAGATCTGCCTGAGGCTGACAGGAGGCGGGCCTGACGGATGGAGTCCAGAGGGCACCTTCTTTGGGCAGAGTCCCGCGGTATTGGATCCTCTGACGGGAGGAGCTAGCTGTAGCCAGTCACAGAGCCATCTTTCATGCCCTGGAGGTTGTCCCTCACGGGGTCCTGGTTGATGGTAGGTGGCCCTCACCTGGGAGGGAGGGTCGACCATCAGCGATCTAGTGCTCCATGGTGAGCTAGATTCCTTCCAAGGCTACATAGCTGCGCACAGCATGCTGAAGAGATGTATATATTGATAATTGGTTTTATTAATAAACACATGGCTGTGGCCATTTTCCAATGCCCGTTGTTGTGTCAGTTTGTTCAGGTAAAGAAGGCATATGCCCTCAAAAGACAATGGAGGAGCCTGCAAGGTATCGCAGCAGGCGGGCTTTGACCCTCAGACAGAGCGTGGGATTGGCTGGCCTGACTCTGCTGGTGCATCAATCCCATTGCACTCCTAGAGAGCTTGGTGGGCTTAGAAAATAGGAACTGAAGCATATGCTGGGATGAAGCCTCAGCCTGCCCAACATGTCCAATACTGGAACCAGCCACCTTCACAGGATGCTGCCAGTCTTCACCTCCACAGTGGGTGGTCAGATGAGCAGTGGGAAGAAATGCCATAGAGCTAAAGGCATACCTTGCCCTGGGGGGGTAAGCTGGGAGGGGCAGTTCAGCAGTGGGCTGGCGGTCCTGACCACAGGTGGCAGGTTCTCAGCCAGAAGGTATAAGGACAAGCTGGCTAGAGTGGAAGGAGGTTCCTGCCTGGCCCAGAGCAGGCAAAACTATGTTAAAAAGCATGACTTTCTTTTCACGGTCAACAGCTACACATTCCATTAAGGTACAACTTGAGGGTCATATGATTGACATTTAAGTAAAGTTCTGAAATCAAGCAACCCTTAAATAAACTCTTTATATTGCAGCTCCACCTATGGGCATACCCTTCTGGATTATGTCATATAAAACAGCTGAGATAGCGCCACTCACCCTTTATACAATCTAAGTTTGCTTGGGGTGGAGTGCGTTTGAGAGACACCATGTTTTCATTCTCTTTTTCTTTCCTTTTTAGGTTTTCAGTGGCAATAAATTATTTTATGAAACAGAGTTTTGGGGCCCGATTCTCAAAGAGGCCAAAATCGGCACTAGCTAGTAGCAAACAGGAGCTTGCACTAAAGCCCCCATGCCAGGGACCCTGCACAAGATTCTAGTACAGGAGGGTCCCCTGCGCCTCATCCCCACACTTGCAGCAACCACCCCATGCGCACACACACCTGACACACAGGAGGGTGTTCTGCAAGCTGCTGTGGCAAGGGAAAGCGGTCCTGCACCCCATGCCCACTCCTGCCCAGGAATGAATTGAATAAGTATCCCTCCTGGTGGTCTAGTGGCCCCTGCCCGATCCCCATGTTGACAGTAATGAATAATGTAATGTACATGCTCTGATCCCGATGCTGGCATGTTTAAATAAAGTAATGTTTATGGCCCAATCGATGCGGATATTTTGAAATAAAGTAATACTCATGCCCCTCTCCCGATGTTGCCAGTGTTACTATAGGACCTCCCATGCCCCCCAACCCAAAGGTGCCAGCACTCTATTAATAATCAGAGACAGTGACCAGCACAGCCCACCTCACACCTCTGCAGCTGTCCACCAACTGAACTGTCAGTGAGTCTGCTGTAGTGTGTATGCGTGTATACATTACAGTGAGCTCAGTGACAGTTCAGTCAGCTGCCAGCCACAGAGGTGAGGTGGGCTGTGCTGGTCAACGGCTCTGATTATTAATTAGTGCTGGCACCCTTTGGGTCTGGTGCAGGGGGCATGGAGGTACTTATTATTAACACTGCCAACATCGGGAGATCAGGGATAGGGGTGCAAGTATTATATTATGTCAAAATATCAGCATCGGGGATCAAGCCATAAACATTACTTTATTTAAACATGCCAGCATCAGGATCAAGGCATAAAGATTACTATATTGATGAATGTCTGCATTGGGGATTAGGGCATGTAAATTAGTTTAATACTGTCAGCATCAGGGAGAGGGCATGGGTTTACTTTTATTTAGGTATAGTTATAGTTATATGTACTATTTACGACTATGGCACCATCAGGTCCCGAGTGTGTTGCCGCAAGCAGGCATCTCTCAGAGAGGTGATTTTCTAAGTACCCTTAGACCAGCCCTGTAACCTTCTGAAGAGTTCTGAGCATTCCGATGTCTGCGATGTGGCAGCTTGCATCTGCCCCCTGCCCGTGTCACAGCCCATGTTTGGGCACACAGGTGGCACAAGCTTGGTTTGGAGCAGGCAGCCTCGGCTCATGTGGCAATGACTATGTCAGCGCCGACCCTCCCAACTGCCTCAGTTCCTTTTTCCCCACCGTCAAGCGCGCTTCAGTGATGACATCGTCATCGCTGGGAGTCAAACTTCATACTAGCAGCATAGTTTTCAGTTTATTGTTTTCTAATTTATCTCGAAATAAGTACTGCTTACTTTTAACTTTACTTATTAAGAAAAGAAGTCTTCAGCCCTCCATTGACGGAGTTGACCATGAGCGGGTCAGGTGACGGTAGGGAAACTTCATATGAAGCTGTTCAGTCAGCTGGGTTGGGTCGGTCTGCTGCCCTCTCCGGAGGTGGGGTCTGACAACAGACGGTCCTATGCTTGGGGGAAGGGTGGTCCCCTGAAGCATAAAAGAAAACAGTCCCATTCTCATCACCGTTTGACCTCTAGTTCTTCGCCCAGAGGTCAAAAAGAGAAGGCATCACCCGGTCGCCGGTATGTCTGCGCCGACGGTCGGTCATTGGTGCCAGGTGCTGGTCTTTCCTCTGGAGTTGCTGGTTTCTGTCTCCAGTGGCTGACCTCTTTGACACCAGAGCCCTTCCCTGCCTATTGAAAGGGCTTCCGGTGAGCAGTTTCATCAGTGAGTCCCTCTTATGGAGCAATGGGCTTGAGGTTGGTGCAGCTGCCTGGCCCAGTCACTCTGAGGCCTTTGGGCCTTTTGGGGAGTGGGTAGGGTGGTTGAACCTTCCTAGTCATGCGGTGCCATCTTTGGTGCCATTGACTCTGTGCGAGGTGTTTTACCACCTCACATGGCTGCAATGCGGGGCTGCAACGATGCCTCTATCGCTTGGTATTATTCATCCTTTTTCTTCAAATCACAGTTTTCGGAGCCCTGGGTTGCTTTTGGTGCTGTCTGCGGTGTCGGAATTCTCTTGGCATTGATGGGTCTGTCAGCACCACCTTGGTGCTGATGCATGTGTCAGCGCCGTCCTCAGCGCGCTGATGTCGGTGCATACTCGGCACTTGTCGGCACCTCCCTCTGCGCCGATGGGTTTGTTGGTGCTGGCGGCTCTGTCGGTGGTGTGTCCGTGGCACCATGGGCTTCTTCAGCCCCATGGTCTCTGTTGGCACCATGTGCTGGTTGTTTCTGATGGCACCAACTGCCTTGCCTTCAGTGCCATGTTCCTCTTTGCACTGAGGCTTGTGTGGTGCCATCCAGCCTTGGGGTTCTTGACTCTGATTCCTTCTTCATTTCCTTCTGATTTTCACTCCTTTCCTGTCTATACAGTCCCTCCTGGACTGTTAGGAGATGATATTGAGCCTGACCCAGATCTTCGACTGGGTGATGATGTTGAAGGAGCAGGGATCAATCCTGCTGCAGAGCCTGTGGTTGAAAACCTGTCATTTAAGTATCTGCTGAAACATTAAAATTTTATTCTTTCTCTCCAGACTACAGATATCGATCCTGGAAAGCTTTTAAGACTCTAATACCTACATTTCCGGAGATCCCTATGGATTTAACTCCTCTGGTACAACCATCCTTTGAGACACTCTCTCAGATGGTATGGAAATACACCCGCCTCATCCCTTCTGTGGCTAAGTCCATAGACAGGAAGTATGCTCCTCCCAAGGATCGACCCATTTTGGCCTCCCAGGCCTTTGCTGACCCCATTGTAGTCCTAGCAGAGAATGATAAGGCAGTTCTTCCTCATGCATCTACAGCCTGGCCTATAAATAGAGAATCTCGTAAGATAGACACCTTAGGTAAGAGAGTCTTTTCTGCCTCCACCCTGGGTATGCGTATTGCCAGCTACCAGAACTATTTCTGTCAATATGAGTATGTTCTTTGGCATTCGCTCAAACAAATGTTGGAAGCTCTGCCCGAGTCGGACACTAGTTCAGAGCTACTTCAGACCATAACCAGGGGTATCGAGTCCAACAACCAGCAGGTTAAAGCAGCTATGGATGCTTTCATACTGCTTCCCAAGCAGTGGTGGCGGCATTTGCACCTGCCGCCACTCCTGGCTACGCATTGGCTCACTTAATGATACCCAGCTGCAGGTCATGGTTTTACCCTTTGACGGTATGTATCTGTTTGGACTTCAAGTAGAGCAAGCACTGGAGGCCACACGGAAGACTAGGTCTGCCATTAAAATGTCTTGACCCACTCCCACCCTTCTCAGGGAGGGTGTCAACAAGCATTGGTTTCATAACCAGCAGTCCTTTCAGGGCAAGGGCAGGGGAGGTTTTAACAAAACCACAACCCCCAGCCTCAAAAGAAAATGCAACAGAAGGCACAAGGGCCCAAAGCGCCCAGTGCCACCTTCTGAGTTTCTGGCCCAGGTCCCACCTCAACTGTCCGAGGGACTCTTCCTCAGTGGTGGGAGGATGTCTGACTCAGTTCTACAACCAGTGAAATCCATAACATCAGACAAATGGTCCTCCGGATAATCCACTGAGGGTACTCACTCAAACTTTCAGAAACCCCTCCAGATCATCCCCAAATGACAGCCCAGGCTGTTGGCAATTCAGTCAGACCTTCTTGCCTCCAAGGTACAAGGCCTTCTGAACAACAGGGCAGTAGAAATAGTTGAGCTGGATCAATGAAACACAGGTTTCTACTCCCATTATTGTACTTCCTGGTCCCGCAGAAAACCGTGGCATGTGCCCCATTCTGACCTCAGAAAGTCAAACAAGTTCCTTCTCAAGGAAAAGTTCAAGATGATTTCACTAAGGATCCTGTTACCCTTGCTTTCATCAACACGATTGGCTAGCTTCCTTGGACATGCAGGATGCCTACCAACATATTCCTATACACCAAGTACCACAAATACCTATGGTTTGCGGCACTGGGTCAACATTATCAGTTCAGAGCAGATCCAGAAAATAGGGTTGCCCTTCAAAGGATCATTCTTCTGCAAAGGATTTGGCTAGTGTTCTTTTGATAAAAAGATTTTCACTTATAAGGTGAACAATGAATGGAGTGACAAATTCGAGTGAAGACACAAGCCACAGCTGGGAATGAGTGGAGCATACAATGTTTGAGGAGAGGAGAAAGCATTTAAGGAATGATTCACTCAAACAGAAGACAAAGGTAAAGCTAACCAATAACGTGATGTTAATATTAGCATAGGTGCGGAACGGGGGCAGAAGGGCAGTAGCCACTCCACTTTTACTTCTGTATGGCAAAAACTAGTGTAGAAAAAGTGCCCTTTGTCCCTCATAAGTGCCCTTTGATTCTCAGCCCCTCAGCTTTTACCATCTTCCAGCACCCTTGAATATTAGAGATGCATTTATCAGGCTTGAAACTTTATTAATCAAAGACATCGAGATTACCTTTAATACAAGCACTTTAGAAGAATATTTAAGCCATGATCAGGCCCCAGAGATTGAAGAATTCCAATTGTTCCATCTTCTGGTTTGGATAATTTTAGATTTAAGGCGAGTGGTTGAAAGCGTCAGCCGAATGCTCAAAAACTTTCTTGGAATCACTTATAAAAGATGATTTAATTAAGTATAATGAATTGCAAAAAGACCTGGATTTACTCAGAATAAATATAAAAATTAAAAGCAAGTATTGAATTCCAGGACTTTAATGTTCAGCATTGAGAACAAAATTAGAGAATACGAGGCTGAGGTAATCCAAAGAAAATCACAAACCTGAAAAGAGATGCTGGCGACTACGAACGAAGGGATATTTTAAGCTGGGGCAGACAGAGATCCCAAAGCAGGGAAGATCTTGATCTAAAGTCCAATTTTGGTCAAAATTGACACGAATACTACCACAGGAGTTAGAACCTCCAATAGAAAACAAACAACTGGAAGAAATCTGGATTTTCAGAGGCAACCAGCTCAAACAGACAAAGAAAAGGAAACCAGATGAGGAAAATGGGGAAGGTACAAGCAAAAATTTAAGCAGTGAACGGATTCTGAGGAAAAGGAACATAACCTACAGATATTAAATTTATCAAAGAGAGAGAGAGAACTTAACTTACAGGAAGAAACAGTATTACGAAGAGGTTAAGTTTTGTTCTCACTCCACAGGTGAATGAATTTCAGATTTTTTGGATCTACAGAAATTTTTCAGGAAACTACACTTAAAACTTAATTTTTTAAACAAAATCAAATTGGAACATTAATTGAAGAGAATCAAGATAATATCAACATGGGCTTCATTCATGAAGAAACTGTGACTGTACCTGATGATTCAGATCTGGACATGCTTTAGCAGCAATAAACCAAACTGAACAAGACTGTGATTCCCATGGATCTGAAACAGTAAATAATGATGCCATACATTTGGAGCAAGGAATACAAATAGTGGATGATACAAGAAAGTTTGGAGACCTTTTACAAAACAGGAATGTTCTGAACCTGGAAAACAGGCTGGTTCAGTTACTGAACTGTTTGCAGGTTTGAATTCCACTACAGAATATGATGTTTCCGAGACTGACATGTATGCACTTGAAGAACTTTTGATGGAACAAAGGACGCCTCTAGATATAATTAATCCTGGTAATATAAGAGATAATGTAATTTTAGTGTAGATAAAAATCAAAGGAAGAATTTATTTCAACCAGTGTCAGAATGTTGTCCAAAAACGTTTACTAATACTCTGAATGTGTTTGAGAAAGTAAAAGTACATCAGATCACGAGTCTTTAAATGATGGGATGAATACTAAACAACATAACCTTAGCTTTAAGAAAAGAGACCTCAATAGATTAGGTAAGGATACCACTATAACAATAAAGCCAGCTGATAAGGGTGGTAACATCGTAATAATGGATAAAGAGTTCTATAAAGAAATGGTCAAGAAACTGTTACAAGATGACAAGAATTACAGGAGACTTTCCTAAACCCCACTTTTGAATGTAGGAAAGAGTTAAGACTTTTGCTTAGAAGGGCAGTTGATGATTCCCAGATATCTGAATCTGAATTTGGTTTTCTGTGGAAAGAATTTTCAAGAGTGCCAAACTTCTGTGTATTACCAAAAGTGGACAAAAATAAAGAAATTCCACCAGGGCATCCCATTGTTTCACAGGTGGGATCTTTAACACAAAATCTGGATATATTTATAGATTTCTTTTTGCAGCCTTTTGTTAACAATTTAGCCTCACATATTCAAGACACCTCTGATTTGTTAAGAAAATTGAACAGCTTTACATGGGAACAAGGCTATAGCTGGCTAGCAATGAGCGTGAAGCCCTCTATACCAGCAATCGTCACACAGATGGTCTTAAAGCAATTAAAAATAGTTAGACCTTTACCAAGAAGGAGGGAAATACCAAGTAGCTTTATTTTAGAAGCACTGAACCTCATACTCACCCATAATTATTTTGAGTTTGAAGGAATATTTTTGAGCAACAATGTGGCACAGCCATGGGTGACTCTATGGCACCAAGCTATGTGAACCTCTTTCTGGGTAGTTGGGAGGAAAGTACTATACTGAATGAAGAAACTAACCCTTTCTGTAGCAGCAGCATCAAATGGTATCATTTTATTGACGATATGCTCTGCATTTGGAAAGAGGATAAAGTGAGGCTGATGCATTTGTTACTTATTTGCATGAAAACTATCTGAATTTGAAATTTACTTACAAATTTAATCAGAAACCCTGATTTTTAGATCTAAATCTGGATATTGATAACCATGCAGTAAGTCAGCTCTTGCATTAAGACAAAGACATTCAGAAAACAGAAGGCAACAAACGCAGTCTTACACTCAGAAAGTGCCCACCCCAATCTGAAGAAATCTATCCCTTATAGTCAGCTTACATATCCAAAAGAATTGTAGTCCGGATATTAATTTTGACATCCAAGTGAGAGAATTAATAGCAATATTTCAGAATGGGGGTATGATATACAGATGTTAGAAAATGCTTGTGAGAGGGTAAAAAGGATCGATAGGGCACACACTGAAAATAAAAGGTGACAATGGAAATGGAGAATCTTACTGCACTTTTGTTATGGAATATAACCACATGGCTGGACGTATAGGTGATATTATTTACCAGAATTGGCCTATTTTGCAGGGTGATGCAGAAGTGGTGAAAGCAGTGGGTGCAAAACCATGAATTACATTCTGTTGAGCCCAAAGCATTGAAGACAATGTGGTTCATGATAGAGAAAAAAACAAAACTCTTGTGAGAGAGAAACTTGGCTCCCAAAAAGATCAAAAGGTTTCTTCACATGCAAGAGGTGCAACATTTGCAAATTTGGGACTAGCATCCAAGAATATTTTTCTCAACCTAAAGAATCAAATAAAAAATAGAGGTGAGAGAACTTATAACATGTGACACTTATGTGGTATATGCACTCTGGTGTACCTGTAATATGTTGTATATTGGCAAGACCACTTAAACAAAGGATTCAAGAACACATCAGATCCATATGCAGCAATCAACAGGATACCCCAGTGGCACACACCTTTTCCATTTTCACAATTCATCACCAAATGATTTGAAGTTTATGGGTCTAGAACATGTTGCACCTTTTCCTATGGGAGGTGATAGGTCAAATCTTTTACTTAAACAAGAGGGCATGTGGATCTATAAAATGAATTGTGTCAAACCTGATGGGTTAAATAATAAATGGGACATCAGACCATTTCTGAAAAATAATCCTCATATCCATTATGTTATTCGTGTTAACTTTGTATGCACCTTGTTATTTTCTGTTTAAGGTCCCTTGAAAATATAAGTAACAGCATTGTAATGTTTATTTAATGTTTGGGGTAACTAGTTCAACTACATAGTTACATCATGTTCTTTTGTGTAGAACCTGTATTTAAAATAGTGTTATTTAACCTTGAAATATACCTTATTATGATAATATGCTCACACTGGGAATCATGCTGTTTCTGTCTTTCATTTTCTCCTTCTCCTAAACAGGATGATGAATGAACTCAGACTTGGGATCGATTATTTAAATCTAAAAAATATATAAATGTGCCTCCCAGGTGTTTGGATAATACAGAAACATAGAATTATAAATTTAACCTTTTTATATGTAGTATTTGGATATTTTGATATTTTTCATTTCAGATTTGTAAGATAGACTTGGAATTTGACAGCACTATAGATTATTCAGGTTAATGTTTTTGAACTTGCACTTTAAATGTTGGCTGGATTTTCTCATTATTATTAATGAGCTGTTGATTTATATTGGATCTAATGATTGTATGCTACACCCCTTTGAAGACTGATGTGAGTCGAGGCACTAGGGTCTTTTCATTGTTTGCAGAAGGTCCTGCTTTACCCACTTTCTGTATGGAACCTTGACGAAATAAATGGCAGTCCTGATAATTGTGCTTTAATCTTTCTTGTAGACTGCATTCTTTCAAAGCTTACTGACATGAATTGGATATCCAGTGGAAGGCATTGTTGCGCACTACTGCTTGCTTGGTGTTCTGATTTTCAGGTTAGCCACCCTGTCTTACTGGTGCTGCATGGCTGTTTTCCATCCGTTTGATTTTCATGTTTTTTCTGGATCTGCTTTGTTGTGCTTTTCACTTACCGCTGAACACAAACGTTGCAAGGGGGTAACATACTTGGAAACAGCTTGCTTTTCAAAGGATCATTCTTCTGCAAAGGATTTGGCTAGTGTTCTTTAATAAAAAGAAGATTTTCACTTATAAGGTGTACAATGAATGGAGCGACAAATTCGAGTGAATACACAAGTCACAGTTGGAAACAAGCAGAGCGTACAATGTTTGAGGACAGGAGAAAGCATTTAAGGATTTAAGGAACGATTCAAGTCAAACAGGAGACAAAGCAAAGATAACCAGTAACATGATGTTAATATTAGAGATGCATTTATCAGGCTTGAAACTTTATTAATTAAAGACATCAAGATTACATTTAGTGCAAGCACTTTAGAAGAATATGTAGCCGTGATCAAGCCCCCAGAGGTTTAAGAATTCCAATTGTTCCATCTTCTGGTTTGGATAATTTTAGATTTAAGAGCGAGTGGTTGAAAGCGTCAGCCAATGCTCAGACATTTTCTTGGAATTACTTATAAAAGATGATTTAATTAAGTATAATGAATTGCAAAAGACCTGGATTTTCTCAGAATAAATATTAAAAACTTAAAGCAAATATTGAATTCCAGGACTTTAATATTCAGCATGAGAACAAAATTAGAGAATACGAGGCTGAGGTAATCCAAAGAAAAATCACAAACCTGAAAAGAGATGCTGGCAACTACGAATGAAGGGATATTTTAGCTGGGGCTGACAGAGATCCCAAAGCAGGGAAGATCTTGATCTAAAGTCCAATTTTGGACAAAATTGACACGGATACTACCACAGGAGTTAGAACCTCCAATAGAAAACAAACAGCTGGAAGAAATCTGGATTTTCGAGGCAACCAGTTCAACCGGACAAAGAAAAAGGAAAACCAGATGAGGAAAATGGGGGTACAAGCAAAAGTTAAGCACAGAATGGATTCTGAGGGAAAGGAAAAGGAACATAAACTACATATATTAAATCTATTGACGAGAGAACTTAACTTACAGGAAGAAACAGTATTGCAAAGAAGGTTAAGTTTTGTTTCCACTCCACAGGTGAATGAATTTCAGATTTTCTGGATCTACAGAAATTTTTCAGGAAACTACACTTAAAACTTCATTTTTAAAACAAAATCAAATTGGAATAGTAATTGAAGAGAATCAAGATAATATCAACATTGGCTTCATTCATGAAGAAACTGTGACTGTACCTGATGATTCAGATCTGGACATGCCTTTGGCAGCAATAAACCAAACTGAACAAGACTGTGATTCCCATGGATCTGAAACAGTAAATAATGATGCCATACATTTGGAGCAAGGAATACAATTAGGGATAGTACAAGAAAGTTTGGAGACCTTTTTTTACAAAACAGGAATGTTTTGAACCTGGAAAACAGGCTGGTTCAATTACTGAACCATTTGCAGGTTTGAATCCCATCACAGAATATGATGTTTCCGAGACTGACATGTATGCACTTGAAAAACTTTGATGGAACAAAGGACACCTCTAGATATAATTAATCCTGGTAATATAAGAGGTAATGTAATTTTAGTGTAGATAAAAATCAAAGGAAGAATTTATTTCAACCAGTGTCAGAATGTTGTCCAAAAACATTTTATAATACTCTGAATGTGTTTGAGAAAGTAGGAGTACATCAGATCATGAGTCTTTTAAATGATGGGATGAATACTAAACAACATAACCTTAGCTTTAAGGAAAGAGACACCCTCAATAGATTAGGTAAGGATACCACTATAACAATAAAGCCAGCTGATAAGGGTGGTAACATCATAATAATGGATAAAGAGTTCTATAAAGAAATGGTCAAGAAACTGTTACAAGATGGCAAGAATTACAGAAGACTTTCTTCAAACCCCACTTTTGAATACAGGAAAGAGTTAAGTCTTTTGCTTAGAAGGGCAGTTGATGATTCTCAGATATCTGAATCTGAATTTGGTTTTCTATGGAAAGAATTTCCAAGACTATCAAACTTCTATACATTACCAAAAGTGCACAAAAATAAAGAAATTCCACCAGGGCATCCTATTGTTTCGAGATGCGATCTTTAACACAAAATGTGGGTATATTTATAGACTTCTTTTGCAGCCTTTTGTTAACAATTTAGCCTCACACATTCAAGACTCCTCTGATTTGTTAAAAAATTGAACAGCTTTACATGGGAACAAGGCTATAGCTGGCTAGCAATAGACGAGAAGCCCTCTATACCAGCATTCATCACACGGATGGGCTTAAGGCAGTTAAAAATATCTAGACCTTTACCAAGAAGGGAAATACTGAGTATCTTTATTTTAGAAACACTGAACTTCATACTAGCCTATAATTATTTGAGTTTGAAGTAATATTTTTTGTACAACAATGTGGCACAGCCATGGGTGACTCTATGGCTATGTGAACCTCTTTCTGGGTAGTTGGGAGAAAGTATTGTCTTGAATGAAGAAATTAACCCTTCTTTAGTAACATCGTCAAATGGTATCATTTTATTGACTGATATAATCTGCATTTGGAAAGAGGATGAGAGTGAGGCTGATGCATTTGTTACTTATTTGCATGAAAATGATCTGAATTTGAAACTTACTTACAAATTTAATCAGAAAACCCTGATTTTTAGATCTAAATCTGGATATTGATAACCATGCAGTAAGTCAGCCTTGCATTAAGACAAAGACATTCAGAAAACAGAAGGCAACAAACGCAGTCTTACACTCAGAAAGTGCCCACCCCAATCTGAAGAAATCTATCCCTTATAGTCAGCTTACATATCCAAAAGAATTGTAGTCCGATATTAATTTTGACATCCAAGTGAGAGAATTAATAGCAATATTTCAGAATAGGGGTATGATATACAGATGTTAGAATATACCTATGAGAGGGTAAAAAGGATCGATAGGGCGCAACATTGAAAATAAAAGGTGACAATGGAAATGAAGAATCTTACTGCACTTTTGTTATGGAATATAACCACATGGCTGGACGTATAGGTGATATTATTTACCGTAATTGGCCTATTTTGCAGGGTGATGCAGAAGTGGTGAAAGCAGTGGTGCAAAACCATGAATTACATTCTGTTGAGCCCAAAGCATTGAAGACAATGTGGTTCATGATAGAGAGAAAACAAAACTCTTGTGAGAGAAACTTGGCTCCAAAAAGATCAAAAGGTTTCTTCACATGCAAGAGGTGCAACATTTGCAAATTTGGGACTAGCATCCAAGAATATTTTTCTCAACCTAAAGAATCAAATAAAAAATAGAGGTGAGAGAACTTATAACATGTGACACTCCTTATGTGGTATATGCACTCTGGTGTACCTGTAATATGTTGTATATTGGCAAGACCACTTAAACAAAGGATTCAAGAACACATCAGATCCATATGCAGCAATCAACAGGATACCCCAGTGGGCACACACCTTTTCCATTTTCACAATTCATCACCAAATGATTTGAAGTTTATGGGTCTAGAACATGTTGCACCTTTTCCTATGGGAGGTGATAGGTCAAATCTTTTACTTAAACAAGAGGGCATGTGGATCTATAAAATGAATTGTGTCAAACCTGATCGGTTAAATGATAAATGGGACATCAGACCATTTCTGAAAAATAATCCTCATATCCATTATGTTATTCGTGTTAACTTTGTATGCACCTTGTTATTTTCTGTTTAAGGTCCCTTGAAAATATAAGTAACAGCGTTGTAATGTTTATTTAATGTTTGGGGTAACTAGTTCGAACTACATAGTTACATCATGTTCTTTTGTGTAGAACCTGTATTTAAAATAGTGTTATTTAACCTTGAAATATACCTTATTATGATAATATTGTTCACACTGGGAATCATGCTGTTTCTGTCTTTCATTTTCTCCTTCCTAAACAGGATGATGAATGAACTCAGACTTGGGATCGATTATTTAAATCTAAAAACATATAAATGTGCCTCCCAGGTGTTTGGATAATACAGAAACATAGAATTATAAATTTAACCTTTTTATATGTAGTATTTGGATATTTTGATATTTTTCATTTCAGATTTGTAAGATAGACTTGGAATTTGACAGCACTATAGATTATTCAGGTTAATGTTTTGAACTTGCACTTTAAATGTTGGCTGGATTTTCTCATTATTATTAATGAGCTGTTGATTTATATTGGATCTAATGATTGTATGCTACACCCTTTGAAGACTGATGTGAGTCGAGGCACTAGGGTCTTTTCATTGTTTGCAGAAGGTCCTGCTGTACCCACTTTCTGTATGGAACCTTGACGAAATAAATGGCAGTCCTGATAATTGTGCTTTAATCTTTCTTGTAGACTGCATTCTTTCAAAGCTTACTGACATGAATTGGATATCCAGTGGAAGGCATTGTTACGCATTACTGCTTGCTTGGTGTTCTGATTTTCGGGTTAGCCACCCTGTCTTACTGGTGCTGCATGGCTGTTTTCCATCCGTTTGATTTTCATGTTTTTCTGGATCTGCTTTGTTGTGCTTTTCACTTACCGCTGAACACAAACGCTGCAAGGGGGTAACATACTTGGAAACAGCTTGCTTTTCAAAGGATCATTCTTCTGCAAAGGATTTTGCTAGTGTTCTTTAATAAAAGAAGATTTTCACTTATAAGGTGTACAATGAATGGAGCGACAAATTCGAGTGAATACACAAGCCACAGTTGGAAACAAGCAGAGCGTATAATGTTTGAGGACAGGAGAAAGCATTTAAGGATTTAAGGAACCATTCAAGTCAAACAGGAGACAAAGCAAAGATAACCAATAACATGATGTTAATATTAGAGATGCATTTATCAGGCTTGAAACTTTATTAATTAAAGACATCAAGATTACATTTAGTGCAAGCACTTTAGAAGAATATGTAAGCCGTGATCAAGCCCCCAGAGGTTTAAGAATTCCAATTGTTCCATCTTCTGGTTTGGATAATTTTAGATTTAAGAGCGAGTGGTTGAAAGCGTCAGCCGAATGCTCAGACATTTTCTTGGAATTACTTATAAAAGATGATTTAATTAAGTATAATGAATTGCAAAAGACCTGGATTTTCTCAGAATAAATATTAAAAACTTAAAGCAAATATTGAATTCCAGGACTTTAATATTCAGCATGAGAACAAAATTAGAGAATACGAGGCTGAGGTAATCCAAAGAAAAATCACAAACCTGAAAAGAGATGCTGGCAACTACGAATGAAGGGATATTTTAAGCTGGGGCTGACAGAGATCCCAAAGCAGGGAAGATCTTGATCTAAAGTCCAATTTTGGACAAAATTGACACGGATACTACCACAGGAGTTAGAACCTCAATAGAAAACAAACAGCTGGAAGAAATCTGGATTTTGGAGGCAACCAGTTCAACCGACAAAGAAAAGGAAAACCAGATGAGGAAATGGGGTACAAGGTTAAGCACAGAATGGATTCTGAGGAAAGGAAAAGGAACATAAACTACATATATTAAATCTATTGACGAGAGAACTTAACTTACAGGAAGAAACAGTATGCAAAGAAGGTTAAGTTTTGTTTCCACTCCACAGGTGAATGAATTTCAGATTTTCTGGATCTACAGAAATTTTTCAGGAAACTACACTTAAAACTTCATTTTAAAACAAAATCAAATTGGAACAGTAATTGAAGAGAATCAAGATAATATCAACATTGGCTTCATTCATGAAGAAACTGTGACTGTACCTGATGATTCAGATCTGGACATGCCTTTGGCAGCAATAAACCAAACTGAACAAGACTGTGATTCCCATGGATCTGAAACAGTAAATAATGATGCCATACATTTGGAGCAAGGAATACAATTAGGGGATAGTACAAGAAAGTTTGGAGACCTTTTTTACAAAACAGGAATGTTTTGAACCTGGAAAACAGGCTGGTTCAATTACTGAACCATTTGCAGGTTTGAATCCATCACAGAATATGATGTTTCCGAGACTGACATGTATGCACTTGAAAAACTTTTGATGGAACAAAGGACACCTCTAGATATAATTAATCCTGGTAATATAAGAGGTAATGTAATTTTTAGTGTAGATAAAAATCAAAGGAAGAATTTATTTCAACCAGTGTCAGAATGTTGTCCAAAACATTTTATAATACTCTGAATGTGTTTGAGAAAGTAGGAGTACATCAGATCATGAGTCTTTTAAATGATGGGATGAATACTAAACAACATAACCTTAGCTTTAAGGAAAGAGACACCCTCAATAGATTAGGTAAGGATACCACTATAACAATAAAGCCAGCTGATAAGGGTGGTAACATCGTAATAATGGATAAAGAGTTCTATAAAGAAATGGTCAAGAAACTGTTACAAGATGGCAAGAATTACAGAAGACTTTCTTCAAACCCCACTTTTGAATACAGGAAAGAGTTAAGTCTTTTGCTTAGAAGGGCAGTTGATGATTCTCAGATATCTGAATCTGAATTTGGTTTTCTATGGAAAGAATTTCCAAGACTATCAAACTTCTATACATTACCAAAAGTGCACAAAAATAAAGAAATTCCACCAGGGCATCCTATTGTTTCGGAGATGCGATCTTTAACACAAAATGTGGGTATATTTATAGACTTCTTTTGCAGCCTTTTGTTAACAATTTAGCCTCACACATTCAAGACTCCTCTGATTTGTTAAAAAATTGAACAGCTTTACATGGGAACAAGGCTATAGCTGGCTAGCAATAGACGAGAAGCCCTCTATACCAGCATTCATCACACAGATGGGCTTAAGGCAGTTAAAAATATCTAGACCTTTACCAAGAAGGAGGGAAATACTGAGTATCTTTATTTTAGAAGCACTGAACTTCATACCTCCTATAATTATTTTGAGTTTGAAGTAATATTTTTTGTACAACAATGTGGCACAGCCATGGGTGACTCTATGGCTATGTGAACCTCTTTCTGGGTAGTTGGGAGGAAAGTATTGTCTTGAATGAAGAAATTAACCCTTTCTTTAGTAACATCGTCAAATGGTATCATTTTATTGACTGATATAATCTGCATTTGGAAAGAGGATGAGAGTGAGGCTGATGCATTTGTTACTTATTTGCATAAAATGATCTGAATTTGAAACTTACTTACAAATTTAATCAGAAAACCCTGATTTTTAGATCTAAATCTGGATATTGATAACCATGCAGTAAGTCAGCCTTGCATTAAGACAAAGACATTCAGAAAACAGAAGGCAACAAATGCAGTCTTACACTCAGAAAGTGCCCACCCCCAATCTGAAGAAATCTATCCCTTATAGTCAGCCTACATATCCAAAAGAATTGTAGTCCGGATATTAATTTTGACATCCAAGTGAGAGAATTAATAGCAATATTTCAGAATAGGGGTATGATATACAGATGTTAGAATATACCTATGAGAGGGTAAAAAGGATCGATAGGGCGCACACATTGAAAAATAAAAGGTGACAATGGAAATGGAGAATCTTACTGCACTTTTGTTATGGAATATAACCACATGGCTGGACGTATAGGTAATATTATTTACCAGAATTGGCCTATTTTGCAGGGTGATGCAGAAGTGGTGAAAGCAGTGGTGCAAACCATGAATTACATTCTGTTGAGCCCAAAGCATTGAAGACAAGGTGGTTCATGATAGAGAAAAAACAAAAACTCTTGGAGAGAAACTTGGCTCCCAAAAAGATCAAAAGGTTTCTTCACATGCAAGAGGTGCAACATTTGCAAATATGGGACTAACATCTGAGGTTATTTTTCTCACCCTAAAAAATCAAATAAAAAAATAGAGATGAGAGAACTTATAACATGTGACACCTTATGTGGTATATGCACTCTGGTGTACCTGTAATATGTTGTATATTGGCAAGACTGGACCACTTAAACAAAGGATTCAAGAATACATCAGATCCATATGCAGCAATCAACAGGATGCACCAGTGGGCACACACTTTTGTATTTCCACAATTCATCACCAATTGATTTGAAGTTTATGGGTCTAGAACATGTTGCACCTCTTCCTATGGGAGGTGATAGGTCAACTCCTTTACTTAAACAAGACAGCATATGGATCCATCAAATGAATTGTGTCAAACCTGATGGGTTAAATGATAAATGGAACATCAGACCATTTCTGAAAAATGGAAAAGTAATCCTCATATCCATTATGTTATTCGTGTTAACTTACTATACACCTTGTTGTTTTCTGTTCAAGGTCCCTTGAAAATAAAAGTAACAGCATTGTAATGTTTATTTGATGTTAGGGCAACTAGTTTGAACTACATTGTTAAATCATATCCTTTTGTGTGGAACCTCTATTTAAAATAGTGTTATTTAACCTTGAAATATAGCTTATAATAATAATATTATGCTCACACTGGGAATCATGCTGTTTCTTTCTTTCTTTTTCTCCTTCTCCTAAACAGGATGATATATGAATTCAGACTTGGGATCGATTATTTAAATCGTAAAAGCATATAAATGTGCCTCCCAGGTGTTTGGATAATATAGAAGTATAAAATTATAAATTTAGCCTTTTATATGTAGCATTTGGATATTTTGATATTTTGTCATTTCATATTTATAAGATAGGCTTGTAATTTCATAGCACTATAGATTATTCAGGTAAATGTTTTTGAACTTGCACTTTAAATGTTGGCTGGATTTTCTCATTATTATTAATGAGCTGTTGATTTATATTGGATCTAATGATTGTATGCTACACCGCTTTGAAGACTGATGTGAGTCGAGGTGCTAGGGTTTTCATTGTTTGCAGAAGGTCCTGCTGTACCCACTTTCTGTATGGAACTTTGACGAAATAAATGGCAGTCCTGGTAATTCTGCTTTAATCTTTCTTGTAGACTGCATTCTTTCAAAGCTCACTGACATGAATTGGCTATCCAGTGGGAAGGCATTGTTGTGCATTACTACTTGCTTGGTTATCAGTTCAGAGTCCTGCCCTTTGGGCTATCCTCGGCACCATGAGTTTTACAAAGTGTTGTGCAATTCTTGCAGTGCATCTCAGAAAATCGAATAGCAGTTCCCATATCTGGATGACTGGTTCCTAGCAAGTCGATCCAGGCAAGAAACTCTGGATGCCAAAGCCATGGCTTCAGACTTCCTCATGTCAATGGGAGTCCTACTAAATCTCAAAAATCACAGTTGCAGCCCTCCCAGAGCTCCCTTTATAAGAACTCTTCTGGATAGCTCCTCTGCGAAAGTCTTTCTTCAGAGGACAGAAGGAAGCGATATTTTGCAGTTGGCCGGTACATCAGAGAAACAACTCAGTTCAAGCTATCTCGATGCAACGGATGCTGGGTCTCATGGCATCCTCAGTGTTCACTGTACCCCCTAGCATGTCTCCACATGAGAACCTCCCAGCGGATTCTCAGTACTCAGTGGTCTCCAACCACTCATCCTCAGTCCTTTCTCATCAAGGTTACAGAACCTCTAAGGAAGTCTCTCACCTGGTGGTCGCAAGAGACAACCTACTGGAAGGGTATCCCTTTGTTCCTCTGGATCATCAGATATGCATTACCATGGACGTGTCCCTGATGGGGTGGGGAGCTCACTGTCAGACTCTCCGCACCCAAGGTACATGGACTTAGGTCGAATCCCAACTTCACATAAACATCCTGGAAAAGAGGCCATCCTCTGTGCAGTCCAGGCTTTGAAGGACATTCTCTGTCACAAAACATTCTCCTTCAAACAGACAACAAAGCAGCGTTGTATTACATCAACAAGCAGGGTGGTGCACACTCTTATGCTTTATGCAGGGAAGCAATGAGAGTGTGGGAATGGTGCCTAGAGCACAAGGCTCTAATTCACACAGTTTACCTGCCAGGAGTGCAGAATGAACTGGCAGACCATCACAGCAGAATGGAGACAGATCCTCATGAATGGTCTCTTGACTCAGTTGTAGTTCAGTCACTATTACGCAGAGTGGAAACTCCAGACCTGGACCTTTTGCATCCCCACTCAACACAAACTTCCTTTCTTCTGCTCCAGAAATCCAGGGTCCGCATTTTCTGTCAGTATGCTTCCAGGCTGCAGTGGGCAAAATGCTTTCTATACACTTTTCCTCCTCTTCCATTAATTCAGAGGGTGTCACAACCTCACTCAGCAGGTCAGGCCCTCTGCTTCCACAGTGCCAACCTTTGAGCGCAGTCTTATGAACAGGAAACAGAAACAGGGTAACCTCCTTGTCTGTTTTGTGGGTTTGAATCAACCTTTTTCTCAAGTCCTGGAGGGATTCAAACTGCAAACCTCTTGTTAGCATACTCAATGTACAGGCTCAGATAATTCTGCTCTTCAGGGGAGGGCAGATATCTTTCGCTCAGGCACCTAACCAGGTGTACAAAATGAACCCTTAAGTACTCTATTAAAGACCTCAGATAAACTATTACCTTTTTCCCAGTTTGGTAAAACCAGTAAGCTTTGCACAGTGTCAGCTTTAACCACATATGCTTCACTTGTCAAAAAAGGAATTTCAAAGGCACACCAAGTAGTCTCTTTAAAATGAGGGTGGGATATTCAAAAGGTTGCGCCATGTGCAATAAGGTTGCGCCAGCGCAAGTCCAAAATTGTGCCATTCTGCGATATTCAGCAGGAGGCAGTTCGCCACTGAAAACATGCTGAGCAACAGTGCAATGCTAATTAAGGCATGCACAACTGGAGAAGTGGAACCATGCATAAAGTCGTAATCACGATATTCAAAGGCTTGCGCAATGCGCAACAGTGGATCAGGCGGAAGTTGCAACCATAGCAGAAATGAGCCAAAATAAAAAGATCAAGGAAGAGGTCAAGAACGCTTACAGGAAGCCACATGAGGCAGGGAGACAGACAAGGCCAGAGGGAGAAAGAGTGCAGGCCAGGAGAGCACAGGACAGAATTGGGGCAAGGGAAGGTGTGTGGGGCCACAGAGTGCAGAGGCCAGTAGGTGTACCCGGTGCAGTGGAGGTAGCAGTCAGGACAGCGGGGGAACAGAACAACAACAGCTGGGGGAACACAAGCCAGGGACATGGACAGTGCCAGCTTCACATGGAAGCTGTAATGAGGGTGAGAAGGCATGCTGCAGGAGGCGTGGCCGTGGAAGGGCCCGTCGTGATGCAGCCCCAACGAGCGATGCCGGGCCTGCATCAGTTTTGAGCTCTACTCAGATGTCGAGATTGTGGGCGGTACCGCCTGAACAGGGCAATACTGAGGCGGCTCTGTGAGCTGTGCAGTGATGTGATGCAGGCACCCTCACGGCGGAGTCATGCTCTGTCAGTGGAGATAAAGGTAACAGCCTGCATGTGCTTGCTTGCCACGGGTACCTTCCAGAGACCAACAGGGGACACCATAGGCATAACACAGTTGGCCACGTCACTCATCCTCACCCAATTCCTCAGCACACTGCTGCCATATGCTGCGGAGTACATCCATTTCCCCAGCACCGTGGTGGGCGCACAACATACAGGAGTTCCACAGGGTAGCACGTATGCCTGGCATGCTAAGGGCGATAGACTGCACCCATGTGGCCATTCACACACCACCTGACCCCGATGGGGCTACCTATAGGAATCAGAAGGATATGCTAGTGTCAACTGCCAGGTGGTGTGTGATGCCAGTGGGCGCATCATCAATGTCTGTGCCATGCACCCTGGTGGAGCACACGATTCATTCATATGGTACCAGTCGGCACTGTGCCATCGATTTGAGAGTGGGGACATCCCCACAGGACATCTAGTGGGTGAGTATGCATGTAGGATTGGCAAATTGGGAGCAAGGGTGGGTAAGCCACAGGTGCCATGGGTGTGGCACACAGGGTTAGGGGCAATATGGGCCTGAACAAGACACTAACCTCCACTATCTCCACACAGATGACAGTGGATACCCACTCCATCCCTGGCTGCTCACACCCTACCGGGCGCCCACGACCCCATCGCAGCAATGCTTCAATGATGCACGCCGCCACATGCAACATCATTGGCGGGTGTTTGGGATGCTGAAGGCATGCTTCCGATGCCTAGACACCTCGGGGTGCCCTACAGTGTAGCCCTCAAAGGCCTGTGGGATATTCCTGGCCTGTTGTATCCTGCACAACATGGCCCAAAGACTGTGGGATAGCCGTACAGGTCGAAGAGGGGACAGTGATGGGGACGACGGTGGCGCTGGTGATGATGGGGATGAGCAGCCCCTTGGATGACATGACCCCGACTGATCCGGCTGGCCCAGCTGCACTGGGACACCATCACAGAGGAGCACTTCACCCAACACGGTAAGTCATGGGGCCATGTGCAACCAACAGTGGCTGGGCACAACCCACATACACACAGGGAAACACACCAGGGTGCATGACAGCAAGGAGTGGCAGTGCACGGAAGCACACACATACAACCAGGAGAGGTGAACAGTACACATACATGGACAGACACACACACACACACACACACACACACACACACTGGCGTGGGCACAAAGTGCTGGGGTCAGAGTGCACAACAAGAGCAGAACACAGACACTAAAACACACGTCCACAGGCCACCACCTCCACTTACTGTCCATGTACATGTGTCAGATGCTGGGCACCTTCCGCTCTTTGGTGTACAGCACAATGCAGGCATTGTCATGCACACGCACCTGTGGACAGCAGTCGGGAGGTGTGCAGGTGGTCCATGTCTGCGTGCAGGGCAGGGCACCCACTGGTACACTGCCCACTGAAACACACATTGCACATGGAGTAGCACCAGACAGGGCCCACGCTGGAGACAGCTCAGTCATGTGGCACAGTGCCACGGCCACCTCGGCGGATGCGTGGCGGTCCGGCGAGACACAGCAGCACTGGCAGGCTGAGCACGGGCCTCATGGGGTGGCACGATGGACCACCAGGGGTTCCACTGTGTGACGCGACCTTGCCCGCTGGCGGTCTGCAGCATACTGAATGTACCTGCACCAGGGGTGCTCAGGATGCCCACAGCTGAACCTGGCATCGACAGGGTGGGTGTCGCATGATGCTGGGAATGGGGTGGATGGCGTACTGCCGGTGTGAGTGGCACAGGGGCACCTTCTGTGTGCCCAATGTGGCCAAGACAGTGACCAATGCCTGTGTCTGCCTGCTCGATGGCGGCGGTCAATCCACCCGCAAATGGTCAATCGGGACAGGATCCCTCGTTGTCCCTGCTGTGCCACTGCAGAGCCACACACAGTGCCTCTATGGATGTTGCAACCCGCATCTGCTGCTGTACTGATGCCTGCAGCAGGTGGCGTGCTTCGTCAAAGAGGTCGTCTGCACATCAGCAACCTGTCCCTCAGGGTATGGAAGGGCCTGATGTACAGCACCCTTGAGGTGGGCGCTGCTCACCAGGACCAGGTATGGCATGTCCACAGGTGGTGCACCACATCACCGTTGAGCTCTGTACCCCCAGTCCCGGTGGGTGACTGCTGCTGCTGCCCTCCGCCTGCTGTGCCCAAGGGATCAGTTGTTCCGCTGCTGTGGCGCAACAGTGCCAGTGACCTGCACAGCCACCGGTGCTGATAGGCACAGCCTGGGACTGTGCTGACATGCTGGCACGCCGGAACCAGCTAGGTCCATGGGCGTGAGCTGTCCTGCTGTGTGTCCATTCTGTGACACACACACATGTCAATGCCCATAGTGGTCAGTGCATCATCAATGGTGCAGGTCTGTGCACAGCCACAGCGCGGCGTGCTGGCATGCTTGCATGCCAGACCGCTGAACACAGGAAAGGCATCCCCCACACCTGTCTCAACGACATCAGTGATGGTAGCCAGACATGCACACTGGCACAGTACGCCGGCAACCTGCGGTGGATGGTCCCTCCTCCAACTCCAGATGGCTGTCCGCGGTGGACAGGCCCTCCACCGCTGACCCCTGCAGACACACAGGATCTGTAACAGAAAGGAAGGACACGTTAGTGCATGTGATCTACCTTTCCCCGACCATGACATACTATGCAATGATGGGCTACCACCTGTCTGAAGCCACCTCCAGGAACACCCTCAATCGGCACTGCGCTGCATGCTTGCAGCGAGCATGTCCCTCTGCCGGAGTCAGCTGCACCACCTCCGGCTGGCCCCCGCCTGTTGCAGCACGGTGCCCTGATGGCTGCAACCTTCTCCTTCACCTCCTCCTGTCGGTTCCATCTTCTTTACACTCCTGCACAGGCGCTGGTGGCTGCCATGCAGGTTGATGGCACATGCCACCCCTCCTATGCAAGCAGCACGGGCCTGAGGGTGCCCTGCCATCCACTGAGAAGTGGCTCCTCATCCAGGTAGGCTCGAACAGTGCCTCCGTCTCAGCTTCGCTGTAATGTTAGGCCTCCTCTTCCGCCCACCATCATCCTCCTCACCCAGTCCTTGCTCGGTCATTTCACAGCCTGTATGGGTGAGAGTGGTCACCTGTGACTGTGCAGTACACAGCAATTCTCTGAGGCCATAGTCCAGAACATCATAATGCATGCAACTCACCTATCAACTGCAGTAACCGAATATGGCCACTGCAGGACAGTGTCCATATTTATAGCACAATCCATGCAAATTAGGTCTGGAGCAACTTTAATGAGATACCGTCGCACTGTTGCGCCATTGAATGGCTGATCGGATGATCTGCATATGACGGCTGAATATCGCGCGCTGTTGGGCGCTATGCAATATGGTTGAACAGGCTGAGCCAATGGCGCAGTTCTGTGACTGCATACACCGCACTGGACATGCCCAAGTAGCTTATGCAGGCATCTGCCATGCTGATGATGTGCTGTGCGGTAGGCAATTCAGTGCACAGCCACCATCGTGCCAGTGGTGCTACAGCGATGGTCACTCATGGCACTGTGGCACAACTGCGCAATAGTCCACTGTGGCAATGGCACACAGGCGACCAATCACGCTGGATGCATAGACGTCCAATGGCGCTGTGCGTGGCTAGCGCGCCAGAGAACCATGACCCTGTGCCCGACCTTTGCCCCCTTGGCACTGTACATATGACATGTTCAGTAGTTCTATCGCCGCTGTTCGCAACAGCGCCGAGGACTGGTATGCGCTGTACCAACAGCCGATAGGGAATAGCGGCTTGTATTGCACAACAATTCCATGTGGGTTGCCATGCCGCGGACGCCATATTGCCTATTATACATCCAGGGATGGCACGAGAAGAGCCCTCAGTGGAGTTCCTCGAGGCTACCAAACTTGGTGGCCATAGTGGAGCCTCACTATGGCCCACTATTGGGGATGATCCCTTAACATGGCCAGGACACATGTGTGGCAGCAGGTGGTCACTGAGCTGAGAGGAGGCCACTGGCAGGGCGGAGGTCCGCAGAGCAGTGCAGGCACCCATACAGGGACTCTGGAGGAGGAAGCCGGCACTACTGGCATGTCTGTGGTCACGTGCCAGGAGGGGCATGGTGCCTCGGCCAGGTGGGTGATCTGTCTATGCACCTGTATGGTCCATATGGGTAACACTGTCTATTGTGTCCAGCACATGGGGGAGGGTTGGTCTAGGGTTGGCTGGCAGTGTTAACAGGATATGTGATGTATGGGTCTGGCTGGGTGGGCAGGCACACTCATTGGGGCAGGGGAATCTGCTTTGGGATTGCACTGATGTGTTTCTCACCTTTGTTTCCACAGGCGTGGCGGAGGCGGAGGAGGGCCAGGGCTGAGGTGCAGGGAGTGGTGCCAGTGGTGGCTGAGCGTGGTGGTGGCGGTGAACCATGACAGCAGCAACAGCAGCAGCCCAATGAAGGTGAGTGCCATGACATCATGAATGCTATAGCATGCTGTGTGACAGGGTGGGGGGCAGGGCATGGCCACCATCCATGGACACCACTGCCATGCCCGCCGACATGTGACAGCACTGTCCAGTGGCACTGCATGTCTGGGAGTGCGTCAATGGTGGTCCATGTGTGCACTGGGCACATGGCTGTGGCACTGCCTGCCCACCACATAGCCATGCTACTGTACAGCCTTGGTTGTGCTGTGCTGGACATGGTCGGTGTGTGTATGTGCAGTGGTACACATGGCTGTTGCTGCCTGGTTGGGCATGTCTTGTGCACGGTCACTGTGGGTGGGTGCAGTCCATCACAGGAGCGGGCACTTGGCTGTATGCCATGCATGATGGTGAGCTTCAGGGATATGGACAGTCACAGCCATTGACTCTGATCCCTTGTTCTAGGTGTCTGGATCCTGCACCGGATTGAAAGGTCGTTGCAGCAGCTTATACAGGTGGCAATGGACTGCTCGCCATCCTGCAGGACCTACATCAACATGGTCTGAGATGCAGAAGGAGGCCCCGGGACCAGCACCAGGCAGCAGGAGAGCAGGCTGGCAGGCAGTAGCTGCCCATCACCTCCCCTTTACCTATCCTTCACACCCTGCCTTCCCTCCCAGTTGTTCACCCCTGCCCCTTACCCACCCCTACCTTGTACCCGTACCCCCATCCCTGTTTTGTAAATATGTAAATAGTTATTGGTGTTGTTCTTCTTCTTATTCTTGTTATGTTTGAAATACATATATTTTGATATGAATACTGTGGTGGTCTCTGATTTGCAGCTGGCTATAGGTGCTCAGTTGCAGTGGTGTGCATGGCATCTGGGGTGGTATAGTCATGGGTATGTGTGTGTGTGCATGGGAGGTGTCTCTGGTGTGGGAGTGGCTTTCAGTCGGTATTGTTGCGGTGCTGCCACCCGCTGCTGGGTGCTCATGGTGGGTCTGGCTTGTATGGTTCTGTGGTACACAAGGTTGCAGTGTGACGAGGGATGCATGGGGATTCCTGCAGTGATGGTCACTGCTCATGGGGGGTGTCTTGGGGTCACAGTGCAGGGTGTGCTGTGCTGAGAAGGGCTGCTGTACACTGGGGTGGTCCGCCCCTTTGTGTGTGCAGTCTCAGCTTGCCAGTGGGTGTGCTGGGGCAACATGGCCCGGCTGTGCTTTGTTTGCTTGTCCCCATGGGCGGTGGATATTCGTCCCTCCCCAGTTATGCTGTGCTTGGGGTGGGGGTGCATTGTCAGTTCTGCAGTGTGTTCCTGTGCCCATCTGTGGCATGGGTGGTGGGCCCCTGCCTACCTCCCTGGTTGTGCAGTTCCATTGCTCTGCTGCTGGGGGCTCCTGCTTGCGCTATGGCACATCTGGACTGCTCAGCTGGGCTGCCCTTGTTGCGCTATAGCGCATCGTATCTTGCTCAGCTTCCCTTCCTGGTTGTACTATGGCACAGGTTGTGCAATATTCAGATGTTGGCTGGTTGCACAATTTGTCTTGCTCCATGTTTGAATAAGGCCTATTAAGTATGTGCAAGAATGGACTTGTGCTTGCTCCTGCTATTGCGTACATTTTAAGCGCAGTTTGAATATCTGGGCTGAGATGTTTACTTAAAATAGATAAAATGTAAATACAGAACAATATATCACAAATCATACACTCACTTTAAAAGAATAAGGTTTAAAATGCAATTTCCTACCAACCATACACTTAGACTTATCTAATGTATTCTTTCTAGTCTTACAGTGCTGAAAGATGTTGTAGCTTCAGAGTTCAAACATGTGTGTATGTGTCTAAAGGTCAGTTACAGCATAATTAAAAAGTGTCTTGACCCTGCCTTCTCCATGATGTCACCCAGCTCCTCCTCTGTTTAATAAAAATTATACAATCAGGATGTCTTATCAAGCGAGGAAATTAATTATGGTGGCCTCAGCAGAAACTCATTTCCTCATGACTTCCCAATCAAGTCTGTACTTTTCCAAGTTCTTTCTTTCATCCATGAGCAGCATCCTGCTCTTAACAGACATCAAAGAGCATTTATGACGTAGCACCTAAGTGACATAACCTGTAGTCTCCTCTAAACATCATAAAAGTTTATGATTTCTAGCCTAGCAGCTGATAGCTACAATTAAGCTAAATAAACAGGAGATCCTTAATTTAGGTCTTTTCTAGCCTTAATTATCTCCTGGCTTTTATCTTTAGCTGAAACCTGGGGGCTATTACCCCACAGCTGTCTCTGCTTATCTCATGAGAAACACTCAATAACATATTTTTATATTACAAAAGCATAGATTAATCAGAACCAGCTGTCCAAGCATCACAGAGTACTTCTCAAATTTGAGTCTCGGGAACAAAATGATCCTCATTGTCCCTTCTGGCCTCGACAGATATGGTTTCTGCTGCTTAACAGTATGTCAGAAACCCTCCAAAGGCACTTCCCTTCAGACGAACCTTCTGACCCAGAGTCCCGTGGTCCATCCCAATCTGAGGTCGCTTCACCTTCACACTTGGCTCCTGAGGAGATGGAGGTGAATAGGTTCAATGTCTCTCAGAGAGTTTCAGATATTCTTTGGCTATGCAAAGCCAACCATCAGAAAAACCTACACAGCCAAATGGAAGCATTTTCTCTTTGGTGTGCAAAATCCTGTTTGAACCCTTTTCCTGCCCACCAAATAAAGTCTTAGAGTACCTTTAAGACCTCTCAATTTCAGGTCTACAATACTCCATGGCTAAAGTTCACCTTTGTGCTATTTCAGATTATCATGACTGGTATTTTCTCTGTCACTGGCTCAATTACCTGTAGTTAAGAGGTTTCTTAAATGTATTCTGCATACCAGACCTCCCATCAGATGTCCAGTTGCAACCTGGGACATTAATCTCATATTAGACATGCTCACTCAAAAACCCTTCAAGCCTCTAACTATCTGTGAGCTGAAATTCCTCACTTGGAAAACTGTCTTCCTGGTGGCCATCACCCCAGCCTGCAGAGTCTCTGAAATACATGCTTTGGTCACAGACCCTTGTACACTGTATTTCGTAAGGACAAAGTAGTTCTTAGGACCCATCCTAAGTTACTCCCTAAGGTTGTCTCAGAATTCCATCTAAACCAACCTTTGGTCCTACCTACTTACTTTGTGAACTTCCAAAATGAAGGAGCACATACCCTTCATTCTTTAGATGTTAAAAGAGCACTGCGTTTCTATTTAGATAGAACAAAAGAGATTTGCAAGGATCAATAACTATTTGTTTTTTCAGCGAGACCCGCTGGGTCAACCTGTTGCTATCAGATGCATTTCTGCATGGCTGGTGGCTTGCCTTCACCACAGCTATTCTATGGCACAAGTTAAGCTGGAAGGCAGAGTGTACGCTCACTCTACTAGAGCAGTCATGGCATCTCTGGTAGAACTTCCAATGTCCCCATTACGGACATTTGCAATGCGGCTACCTGGAGCTCAGTGCATACTTTTGTCAAGCACTATGCCTTGTATGTCCATGCCAGGTGACATCTTTCATTTGGCAGGACTATCCTTAATGGACTTCTGTCCTGAATATGTGAGTTCTTGGTTTCTCCTGCTGCCCTCTCAGGGATTAGTAGCTCGGTATTCTCCCATCAGTGTGAATGAGTGGTGGAGACTTTATGTCCAAGAAGATATGGAAATTACGTACCACTGTAATTCTTGATCTTTTGGATGAAGTCTCCACCACTCATTCACATGCCCACCCACCATCCCCCGAGCTCTCCTCTCTCTGTTGTTGTTCTTCACTCCCTCAATGGCTAGACTGTGAAGGCATCTTTGTTGCTTTGTTGACCCTTCTTATATGGGTTATTCAGACTATCTTATGTCCAATTTTTGTTAGGCTAGTCCTTCTAGGTTAGTTCGCTGCACCTCCTCAGAGAAAGGTACTGAGGTGGTTGGAGGGTCGATGCTGAGAAAGTCATTGCCACCACGAGCTGAGGCTCATGGCACCACTCCTCACAGCTCCATCTCTGGCACCGACCCTCTTGCAAAAGTTTACTCCCACTGAGTCCTAGCGCCTCCGGCGTAGATCCCATCGGTGTGAATGAGTGGTGGAGACTTCGTCCAAGGAGATCAAGAATTATGGTAGGTACGTGATTTCCATTTTTGTGGAATTTTACAATTGCTCCTGGGTTTTCCCCAACGCTTCCTGATGTGTGCCTTGACAACAGGCTGTATATACAAATTACCAATAAATATTATGCTGGTTCAACTTTAAAAGGAGTGCATGGTGCGAAAGGCCTCTCACACAGTATGAAAAGGGTGCCAATAGAGACACAGACACGTGTTTCGGCCCTACCAGGACTCATCAGTGTGCCTCATCTGTATGACGCCTCAGTGGAATGAATTATGGGGTATATGTAAAGATGAGGCACACTGATGAGTCCTGGTAGAATGAAACACGTGTCTGTGTCTTCTGTTGGCACCCTTTCCAGACTGTGTGAGAGGCCTTTCCACTATGCATTCCTGCTTAAAGTTGAACCAGCATAATATTTTGAGGTGATTTGAATATACAGCCCATGGTGCTTTGCAATATGGGGGTATGTGTGATTTTGTATTTTTCAGAAAAGAAGGTGTACAAGAACAAGGGGCATGATATGAGGCTAGAGGGGTAGGCTCCAGGGGCAATGTGAGTGCTTTTCACAGAAAGAGTAGTGAATGCTTGGAACAGCCTCCTGCAGAGGTTGTGGGAGAAAAATCAAGGAATTCAAGAATGCAAGGGACAGACATAACAGTACTCTAGTAATAGGGAAGAGAGGGTAAGCCACAGATCAACTAGGGTCTGCAGTAATGCATTAGGTAGGGAAAGGGCAGACTAGGTGGGCCACACGGCCCTTATCTGCCATCACCTTCTGTGTATCTGTGTATAACATTTCCCACATGCTCTGTGTGCTTTGTCCAGACATTCCTATCCTACATCCCAGCAGTGGATCTGTTTGCAGTCACTAGTATGTGTGAAAATGAGTGCAACCGAGTGTAACCCAAACTGTATAGCAAAATAGGAGACCTGGTAAATGTAAAATACAGAGTAGATGGTTAGACCTTGGCACAGTGATTGCACCACCATTCTCGATGCCAGTGACCGATTCAGAAATGCCCAAATCTTTGGGGTTAGTGGGGAGGGGCTGAGCATCCCAGAAAATACTCTTCTTCTTCTCCAGTGAGGGAGGTCTGTGCTCTCTGCTGCCACCATCTGGGAAAGGCAGAAAACTATGGGTATAAATAGAAACTTCAGAGAGAGAAGAAGGATAAACAGATGCTGTTTTGTTTTGTTTCCTCCTCTCTCTCTCTCTCTCTCTCCTCTCCCTCCTTTAAATTGCTTTTTTAAACCCACTGCTTCCTGCCTTCCCCATAGCTAAAGAAGGGCTATCCTTTTCAGCACAGAACATTTCCTTCATTTCTATTATTTTATTTACCATACTTGTCATGCTGTGAGATATCAATGCATCCATTCGGATCCAGCAGGCGAAGTGTGGATTTGGTTGTGAGACAGAAACAAAAAACAGACACTTTGTTTCCTTGCTGGTAAAATAGTATGGTATGAAATAAAAACACAAATGACACTTAGGAAAAGTATGTTTAGCTGGTGTTTGGAGTTCTGTATTTCATCTGTAAGGCATGGGATAGCATCTGCTTGTTATTAGAAACCCTTGTTGGTCACTTTTAAAATGATTACTAGACTTGTATGTTATTACAAAGACAAACATCATAGACTGAGCAAATTTTAGTGTACATAAACCTGCATAAATTGTTCAAAATAATCCACTGTAGCTTTATTTTATCTGCATACACTGTTCAAATAATCCACTGTAGCTTGAAATCTCTTTTCTGAAAGTAGTTTGTGACAGTCAGGCACCACTCCATTCACAATCAGTACTGTTTGCCTGGATACTGATAGCCTGGCTCCAGTATCATATTAGTTAGGTAGACAGGATCCAATTGGAGAGAACATATTTGAGAGGGCTGTGATTTGTGGAAGGACTGTGTGTTGCTGTCTAGGAATGAGGGCTATCAGATTGGGCTGCATTATACGGAAGTTCTCACACGCAGTAACCATCCATATGAAATCTGGAATGGGCAATATACACATTAGGACAGCATCCCTCCAGAGCTTTGTTCTGTGGTTTCATGATTTGTTGAGTTTCTGCAGTCCTGTTCCTGCACTCTTTTCTCACAAAGATTAATCACAAAATCATAGCAGAATGCTGGCAGTAGCTAGTTACAATTGTAAACCTCAGAACCATGTTATTATCCGATATAATTTTTCCTGAAGAGTTTTTATTTAGGTACAAATACTAGGAAATACATTGATATTTTTTAACAGCTGAATTAAGAATTAACAATATATAAATCACGTCATTCAAAACAAACAAAATGCAATTACATAACATTGAACAAACTTGTAATGACCATAAGACTTATTACCTCAGAACTAAAATGTTACATATACAAAGAAACTATCTACTTTATTTGTCACGCTAATTATTGAGCTAATTAACAGACAGAAATCATGTTTAAGTCAAATACACTAAGTTAAGCTAGAGAGAACAATTAACTCTTTTATCATGTAATTAAGCCAATTGTGCACTAGAGGTACTTTGTCTAACTTCCAATTGCTCAATTGTAGTTACTTCACTCCCAAAGCTACGCCAAGACCCACAGTTTATCTTTCTTAGATAGGTTTACTGAATCTGAGAATAAATCTAGAATGAAAAGGGCTCTAACAGTACATGTTGTTGAACACTTTCAACGCTTATTCTTTCAGCCTTCAACTGCAGCTTGTTAATCACAGAGCAGGTCCACAATGTATGCGTTCAAGTTTGTATCCATATTTTTGTGAATTGGATCTTATTTTCAAGTTAAAATATAAATTACTGGCATTAGAGTGTAATCCTCTTAACTGAATACCCCTTTTGCCACAAATTTTTACCCACTAAAGGGAACAGTCAGCACCAAGGGTCTACCCTCAGGTGTGGGTTTGATCTCATTATTGTACTTTGTGTGCAAAAACATTTTGGTTTACTCAGAGCTGTAGAAACATGGACAATGATGGCAGAAAAAGACCTGTGGTCCATCCAGTCTGCCTAAGTTCCCTATAAGCCCTGGAACCTACTGTTCCTCCAGGGTACTAACCCTCCTTCTCCTCCCCAATTCTCCTTTATTCTGTCGCCCACAGCAACCACTATACCCTTCATTCTTTCCCAGCCCTGCTAGAACCCCTTGACTGTTATTCCACCCACTACTTTGTCTGACAGCCTGCTCCATGGTTCCACCACCCTTTCCATAAAATAGTATTTCCTCCGTTCCTCCTGAACCTCCCTCTATTTTCAATTCATGTCCATGATTGCGAGTTAGTGTTCAAGCTCAATAGTTCTCTGCAGTTCACTTTGTTAATTCCTTTAAGGAATTTAAAGGCCTCTGTCATATCTCCTTCTTCCTTCTGGTCTCCAGGAAGTACATGTTCAGTGCCTTGAAACACTCCTCATAGGATCTGCACTGCTGGGCATAAATAATTTTGTTACTCTGTGCTGCACTGTCTCCAACCTATCTTATCCTTTCTGGTGAGGACTCAGAACTGGGTACAGTACTCTAAGTGAGTCCTCACTAGGGATCTGCAGAGGAAGACTTCTTTTCTTCTGCTATCAGTACCCCTCCGATACATCCTGACATCCTGTTAGCATTGCTATAGTCCTTGTTGCACTGACTCGATTGTTTAAGTGAGTTGCTGATGATAACTCAAAATCCTGTTCCTCAGCTGTTGTGCTAAGTCTCACCTTTCCCATCCAGTGCTCTGTCTTGGGGTTCTTTTTTTTTTTTATTTAATTTTATTAAAATATTTCCATAACTTTATGAGACACAATTCGCACATTAACATTCTTGATACATTTCAGTATTAGTTCTTGTATACATCTTCCAAAAAATTACTATGTACTACAGTTGTATTTACAGTATATATTAGTTCAGGCTTAGTAAATGAGTTCCCAGAAAATGATATAAATCAACTGCTGACATCATTGACTATGATTAAATTCTCAGTTGTCCACCCATAACACATCAACTCCTATACCCTCCCCAAGGCTTTTCAATTTGATTATGGACAAAATTCAGGATCAACTGCTCCCTGTCGTATTATTCATCTTTGCCACCTTCTGATAATTGATGCAGACTGGTTATTTATTTTTGTAGCCTTAGTTTCCAACTGATATATTGAGATTGTGATATTTCTCAGTCCTGAATTGTTGCAATGTCAGTTGACATCCATTTCTCGTAATAGATTTTTTGCTGTTAAGATAAGAGTAGGTAGCAGTGTTCCTGACCATGGGGAGCGATCTGGGTACACACAACAGGACCACCTCTGCTGTTAATTCAAGACTTTCACCTAGGCATTCTGTTATTTCATTATGGAGGGTGATCCAAAAGGCATCAGTAGCAGGCACTGCCACATGATATGAGCAATATCCGCCAGTTTACAGCCGCATCCTCTCCAACAATACCATATTCTGCCAGCAGATATTTTGTCAGCCTGGCAGGTGATCTGAAATATTGTGACCTACATTTCCATGCGTATTCTCTCCAAATGTATGATTGGGTAACTTTGACCACCCTTAATGTATTCTTAGCCCATTCTTCATTAGTTATGTTTAGAGTCCAATCTTGTTCCAACTCCACAATATAGAAACTGTTGATTCCTTAGATAAGTCTCTTGTGGTTTTATATAAGGTTCCAATTGAATGATTCCATTGCTGTCCTTGGGAATGATCTAGAAACAATTTCAAAAGAGGAGGAATCGGTTGGGCTAATTTCACCTGAATGATATGGTTTCTAAGTACAGTATATGGGCTCTAACCTGTAAATATCGGTAGTGTTCCATGTTGGTTAGCTCATTTTCCTCTTTAGCTCATTGAATGTTAGGATCCTTTCGAGTTTAAAAATTGGAAGACTTGTTCAAGGCCTTGCCTTCTCCGCTGGGAAAAGGACGAGCCAATAAGGACGGGTAAAGAGCTTGTCCTCTGAAATCACATTATAGTATTCATATATTGTTTGAAATGGGTCTTTTTGCAAAGTTGGTACCAGATTCGAAGGATTTGCGAGGTGATTCCTGTAAAATCTTTTAAAGGAGGAGATCTCCCTGAGAAGAAGAACAGAATCTTCTTAACCTCATATAAGTCATTCAGATGAAATTCTGACTTCTTCCAGGGGGCATCATATTGGTCTGAAAGCCAGAGAAGAAGTATCGTATAAATGCTGCTTCAGCATATTTTTAAATCCGGAAGATTCACTCCTCCTTGGGCCAGGGACAGTTTTAGTATAGAGAGCTGTATTCATGTTTTTTTGTTCCATACAAATGTAGATATCATGTTGTCTCATGATTTGAAGTAGTATGAAAATGGAAAATAGGGATATTTTGAAACAGGTATAAAACCTGGGTAAGACATTCATCGAATTGTCTCAATTCATTGGAATAGAGGAAGGGAGTTGGGACCATCTATCTAAATCCAACTGGATCGCCACTGAAATAGGTTAATAATTTATTAGTTTCTAGTACTTGTAGGTTTTGAGATAAAAAATTCCCAAATACTTAATTTTGGTGAAGTGCCATTTAAGGTCAAGGCTTGTTTCAGGGTTCTAGGGGAAGTAATTGTACAACAAAGCTTTAGTTTTAAATATGTTTAATTTGAAACCCGCTAATTCCTCATATTTGTTTAGAATGTTCCATGTCTCTATGATCAAGTTAGTGAGTGATATGATGGAGAAAAGAATGTTGTCCATAAAGACTAATTTTATACTGAGGGCCAGATATTCAAAGGGTTGCGCCATGCACAACAGGATTGCGCCTGCTAAGTCAAGTACTCCATTCTGTGATATTCAGCAGGAGGCAGTTGCGCCACTGAAAACATGCTGAGCAACAGCGCAATGAAAATGAATGCATGCTGAACTGGAGGAGGAACCATGCATAAACTGCACAGCCCAATATTCAGCGGGCTGTGCAGAGTTCTGGCGCAATCCCCAACCTGTGCCTGCACAACTTTGAGCCAAAAAAGGATCAAGTCGAGGGCCACCCACAGGTGAGCTGCCACATTGCAGGGCGCAACACAGCAGCTGCCACCTGTGGCTGGCCCTCAACCCACTCCCTGCCCCCTGCAGCCCGAACACGGGCAAAAGGTGTAAACATCCCCACCCCACCCCACTGGCCCGATAGCGGGCAACAACAGAAAGTCCCCCTCTTTGACTGGCCCGTCGCGGGCGTAACCCATCCCCACCAGCCCGGTCGCGGGCAGCAAATGTCCCGAATGGATCCCTGGTGGTCCAGTGGACCGATAAGCCTGATCGCGGGCTGGAGATGTTTAAGCACACACCCCAAACATATCCATGGTGGTCAGTGGACGATAAACGATCGCGGGCTGGAGATATTGCACCACCCCGAACATATCCCTGGTGACCTAGTGTCCCCACCCCACCCACCCACGAAGCCACCACCCGCTCCCCGCGCGGCGGCGGCAGCATCCCAAGCGCCTGCGCCTGCTGCTGCCGATTGACTGCCGGTGAGGGCTACCGTCCATTGGTGCACAGCAGCAAGAGCCAATGGGCAGCCCTATACTATACAAGAGCAGTCAGATTTTGTCGAATAATTCATTCACCAAATCTGGACTGCCTGCTGTATATTATGAACTGCGCCCGTAACTCCTTTCACCAATAGGTGCAACCTACGAGCAATCATCGGCGGCGGCAGGCGGCAGCGCTTTGGGAAGCTGCTGCCCGCGCGCCGCGGGAGCGGGCGGTGGTGGCTACCGTGGTGAGGCGGGACACCAGTCACCAGGATATGCCTGGGGTGTGTGCTGAAACATCTCCAGCCAGCGATCGGGCTTATCGGTCCACTGGACCACCAGAGATATGTCCGGTGAGGGGTGTGTGCATCTAACATCTCCAGCCCGCGATCAGGCTTTATGGCCCACTGGACCACCAGAGAGGTTCTGGGGGCTTATACATCTCCAGCCCGCGATCGGGCTTATCGGTCCACTGGACCACCAGGGATGCTTGGAGGGGACACTTTGCTGCCTGCGATCAGGCTGGTGGGGGATTTAGCTATGCCGTGATCGGGCCAGTCAGGGAGGGGGACTTTTCTGCTGTTGCCAGTGATCGGGCCAGTGGGGGGTGGTGGTGGGATTTTCACTCTTTTGCCGCGATCGGGCTGCAGGGAGCATCGGTCCCCGATGGCTGCTGCCTGGCAGGCGCCAAGCGCAAGTTCTCGGGAATCGGCACACCTGCATGCTAATGCATGCAAATGGGGCCATAATCAGATGCAAATGGCCCCCCCTGCACCTTGCATGAATTATGGCCCCATTTGCATGTCACCTTTTGAATATCGGAAATTTGGCGTGATATGCAGTCGGTACTTCTGCGCCTCATCAAGAAGTTGAATGCACCACTCTGACCACTTGCAGTGGCGCAAGTTCCACTGCGCCATGCACAGTGGCTGTGGCTGGGGTGATATTCAAAGAGTTGCTCAAGGGTGCAACTCCTTTGAATGTCGGTCTAACACACCCCTCGCCTAACTATTTTGTGCAGCGCAGGCTTGCCCACAAAATAGTGCAGTTCGAATATCTGGCCCTGAGTAATGCAAGGGGATACCTCTATTTAAGGCAATAGCTAAGGGTTCAATGTAGAGCACAAATAGTAGTGGGGATGAAGGACAACCTTGTCGGGTGCTTTGTTTAAGTGAGACTGGGGAGGAAAGTCCCCGTTGATACGAACGTAGGCCTTGGGAGAAAAATATATCTGCTTAAGCCATGAGAGGAAGGAATCCAGGAATCTGAATGCCTTAAGGTGTCCCATAAGAAGGGCCAATAGATCCGATCAAATGCTTTTTCCGTGACTAGGCTATGAAGGCAGTGGGGATTTTTCAGGTTTGAACAAATTCTATTAGAATTAGGGCTTTTCTGATGTTATCTGTGGTGTTTCTTTGTTTGATAAATCCTACTTGATCTGGATGTATTATCTTCAGAAGGATGGTTTCCATTCTGGCAGCCCAGATAGCCATAAAGATTTTGTAATCTGAATTTAGTATAGATATTGGCTGGTATGAGGAGGATTCAGTTTGTTTCCCTTTGGTTTGGGGATGGCCACAATTGTGGCATATTCCCATGATGGTGGAGGAGTCTTACTATCAACTATTTCTTTATATAGGAGGAAAAGTCTTGGGGATAACTCTTTTGAAAAAAATCATACCACTCTCTGGTGTACCCACCTGGTCCTGGGTATCATCCAACTGAGAGGTTGGTTATCGCTGTTTATAGTTTCTCTGCCAGGATTGGGGCTTTTAGTTTCTGTATTTGTGTTTCTGTTAGTTTTGGTAAATTTAATTGATCTAAAAGACCTGTCTTTGTTCCGGGTAGTTGAGTTTTGTGGTGTATATAATTTCCGATAATACTGTACAAAGGCTTGTCTTATTTCTTCTTCTCTATGTGTTGTCCTGCCTATTTGAGGATCTTTTATTTTCAATATTGTCACTGTTTTTTCCTGCTCCTCAATTTCTAAGCTAATCTACATGCCCCCTGGATCCCCCTCGTAATTGGTCTGTTTCAGATACAGTAGAGACATCTGAATCTTGGTATCCATAATTTTTGGAGAGATGTTTTGGTTTCCCTAATTTTGGATTGCAGTGCTTTGTCTCCTTCCCTTTAAAGGAGTTGGCAATTATGTAGGCTGGTGGTGAGTTAAATAAATTTCGCTTCTCTCACTCTTTATTTTCTTGGAGGCATAGGCAATTATTTTGCCTTGTATAGTGGCCTTCATTGCATCCCATATAACAGCTTCCGACATTGTGGGGAACTGTTTTCTTCAAAAATTGTTTGATCCATTTTTAGTCTGGTCAGTAAACTCTGGGGCCCAGATATTCAAACTCGCCAGCCTGTGGCGCAAGCTTGGGCTGGACAGCAGCTGCGCGGGGGTGTGGACTGGGCGATATTCAATGGAGCTGAGCCAGGGCTCAGCAGCATTGAATATCGCATCCTGACCACCCCAGTGTGCATGGTGCAGTGGCATTGCACCAGCGCATGGGCCAGAGTGGAGCATGGGGATGCACTAGCGCAAGTGCCATTGCACCATGCACAGCAACTGCAGTATTCAAAAGTTGACATGCAAATGGGGCCATAATGTATGCAAAGAGTGCACATGGGACCATTTGCATGTCATTATATTCCTTTGCATGCAGGTGCGCGATCCCTGATGACTTGCGCCTGGCACCCTGCCAGGCAGCAGCCGTCGAGGACAGACGCCTGCAGCCCGATCGCGGGCATTTGTATTAAAAAAATAACTATTATGTCCAATATCCCTGGTGGTCCAGTGGACTGCTGTCTGCTTAATCGCGGGCATCTGTATAAAAAAATCCGATATCCCTGGTGGTCCAGTGGACTGCTATCTGCCCAATCGCGAGCATTTGTGTAAAAGCAGAAATAAGTCCTATATCCCTGGTGGTCCAGTGGACCGCTATCTGCCCGATTGCAGGCATCTGTGTAAAAATAAGTAAGCCCAATATCCTGGTGGTTAGGGTACCCCACCATGCACAACCCTTTTGAATATATGGGCCTTTGTCTTTTATAAGATAGGGACTAAATCTCCAGAGGTATGTTTTGGTTTCTTACCTAAATCCAGCTTTAACATGAGGGGATGGTGATCAGACAGGATTTTTGGACCGATAGTAATAGCTATTATTTTTTAAAATGCTCACGTAGTGAAGATATAGTAAAGTTTAGAATGTGAGTGAAATCTACCGGACTAGTATGTGAAACGGAGATGTTGAAAATGTTTTCGTCATATGTCAACTAAGCCTAAATGCTCCAGTTGCACCTAAAATATTTTACTGCACTAGATGAGACGCAAAATCTAGGGTTGGAGGAGTCTAAGTTAGGCTGTATGGTCATATTAAATTGCCTGCCATTATCAGCTGTCCCTGGAGAGAGTACAGGATCTTGGCCAGGACCGACCTGATTATTGATGCCTTGGTCTGTGAAGATGCGTATACATTAGCCAAAGTAACCTCTTGATTGTATAGCGACCTTGAATTATGATGTATCGGCCTCGTTTGTCTGAATATACTTTATTTATTGTTATCTGAGTGTTTGTTGGTATCATAATGCAACCCCTCTTTTGCCCCCTGGGTGGGGAGGAATACACTATGTACCTGCCTCCCATTACAATTTCTGATGTTAGGTCTCGAAGGTGGGTTTCTTGTATGAAAATTACATCTGCCCATTGTCTATTAAAGTGCTGTATCATCTACGAACATTTAATGGGGTTGTGTAATCCATTAATGTTGACTGGATAAATCTTTACTGGTTGTGTGGTCATTTTATTATTTTGGTTATTTTCTGTTTCTTTATTTTTTCTTTATTTGTTTTCCCCAATTATATCTTCTGACTTTCTCCTCTCTTGTTTGCTTGTTTTCCAGATCCCTCAATCAGCAGTCTCCGGATCTCTCCCCAATGGCTCCCTTGCTGTACCAGACTGGAAAACTCCTCTCAGGACCTTCATTGATGACTTTAGTCTCATCTCAGTCTGTTTCTGTGATACATATATTAAAGCATTTTATACTGAGTATAGTAGTGCATCTCGTGTCCCATTTTAATATGCCTACTTACAACAGAACCAACAGTTATAACAGAGAACAATAGACCATAAACTATATACATATTTTCTTCCACATTTGAGGTGGTAGTCCTTTCCACCTCTGTTTATGTCTCAATCAGGCCCTCGAAGAGGGCGAGATGTGATTGGGGAATTCCCATCAGCGGAGGCTGGGAGTAAGTCCAACACTTGGTGAATCCCTAGGGGTCGTCAAACCTGGTCCCTCTTAAGTGTTCCGGATGTCTAGAGTCATGGAGCCATCCGCTAATTATATTATGAGGTATCTTTGCCCCACCCACGAATGGGTTGAAGGCAGCACACATAGCCAGTGATCCTAGTCACGGTCTTTAGTCTATCTATCTAGGAGAGTCTGGCTGGAGCTCTGGTGTCAACGTTCCCTTTTATAATTCCCTTGGTAAACTGTTTCATAGGCTAATAGCAGGAGGAACCTCTAAATTTAATACAGCCTTTTAAACTAGGTCTTAAATAGTTGGGTTGTATTCTATGTGAGACCTGAATCTAGTTTGTGTTGACCCCATTGTAAAGCCTAACCTTAAGAATTCTCTTGTGGGTAGTTGTCCCCCACCTCCCCAGTCCTCCCACCCAAAGGGAGGGATCCCCAACCCTGAAAGGCCACGCCAGGAAGGGCTCAAGAGGTCTCCGCCTGACAGATCTCCTAAAGGCATTGGATATGTTCAGATCAAAACCTCCACAAGCCCACGAATACCCCAGGAGCTCCAAAGTACCAAATAGTCATGTGCTGCCAGTCCTCCAAAGAAGAGCCACCTCCACCCATTGCTCCCACCAACCAGACTCCAAAAGAGGGAGAGGAAGAAAGAAAGAACGAAATCAGTCCATGAAGTAAGACCATGGTGTACTGTGTAAAGTTCACTCCAGTTCTAAAGCAAGATTCTTTACTACTGTTCAGTCATCTCATTTCAATCCAGTCGGGTCTCCAGACATCAGCCCCAAATGCTTTGTTACTGCTGATAATACACAGATTCTATTCCTAAGTCTCCACAGTCACCTCCTCCACTCACTTCTCAACCCCCATCCCCAGGACCCAAACAGACCGGGAGGGGGGTAGGCCAGACCAGAGGGACCAGGAGGGAGAAAGATAGGAAAGAAGGGCCCAGGCTAAGAGCCAAGGAGAACGACCATGTAGAGGCCCCACAGCCTGACATAATGTCTGCCATCAGGGGACTGCCATGGCCCAAAATAACAGCAAATTATCATGGATTAATATAATTATTATTATACAATGGCAAGAAAGAATCCTGGATTCTGATTGGTCAGTGTGTGCCTGAGACAGTGATGATATTACAGTATAACATCACTGTCACTGATTAGCTTGCTGGCTGTAATCATAGAGCCTTTTTCCCTCTTCTCTAAGAAACTCACTAAAATCTACTAAAAATGTTTTTAAATGTTTTTTTTACTTTGTATAACATCGAGCCATTGTGTCATAGCAATAAGGCACTCCAGGGTGTGTTATTGTGTAATAATGTCACTCCTGGGGTGGTGGAAGCACACGGCATCTAAGTGCTTCAACCCATCCCAAGGTAGCGTTCATTATGATACACATCCTGTCCTATCTATTAGCATTATTACAATCCCACTGTTTAGGCTGGTCGATTGGCCTCAGCTCTAGCACAAGTATTCTCCCCACCCGACTCCCCTAAACCTCCCTCCAGCCCAAAGCAGTGAAAAAGAATGGCATGTTAGGAGGCTTATTGTGACATCATGGTAGGCAGCGTGGGGGGTTTCAGCTGTTGGATCTGAGTTAAAATATCTTCAAGGCTGGGGTTTGGCCTCTCAGTCCCCACCACATCTGTTTGAAGTAGGCTTTACCAGGTTCAGGTTTATGTGTTTATCCTTGATGATTCCTCTTTAATTAGGTCTTCGCTTGCCTCCTGGGCTGTGTTATATGTATAGGAGCTTTCTGGAAGCTGGACTGTGAGATAGGAAGGATAAGGGGCAAGGAATTGTATTGGTTGTGCACAGAGAAGTGGAAATAATGGTGCATTCTCTCTCCTTTTTCCCTGGGTACATGGTGCGTAGTCGTTATCCATTATGAGGCGGTGGGATCCCAACATAACTTTACCCGTTGCCAGGCTTTTCTTAACATAAGCTCCTTTGTTTGGAAGCTTAAAAATCTGACAACAAAGGCGAGGTCTGGCATCTTTGGCAGTTGGTTCAAACAACATGAAGTCTTGATGTATTCTGATTATTGCAGTGATCTCCAACCTTTGAACTGCCCTGGAGAACAAAGAGTTAACTTTCCATGCAGAGCACGGAACACTGAGCTCGAGCTCGGTTGAAGCCTCTGTCTGCTGTTGTTCGAACCCCAACCGTCAGATTCTTTACTCCACCTCACTGAACAGTCGCCTCGAGATTTCTCCTTCGGCTCGTTGCAAAAAGTCGGTTAAAGTGCTTTTTTCGCCGGTTTCAACCAATTTCTGCTTCTAACGTGTCGGTTTAAGTCTCTGTCTGTGGTACCATGGGTACTAGATAGGTTTCTATATTAGTTTTCTGTGTGGAACTTGTAAACATTGGATCGGTTGGTTTGAACCGATCAAGTTTAATAAAAACTTCTGTCTTTATTAGAGTGTGGTAACGGTCCATATCGGTTCTAAAAAAGCAGTTTCATTACATTTTTTCCAAGACCCGTAACACGGTCAGGAACACGATAGGTGTCTTGCCTGGTGGATTGCCGAAAAAAGGGTAAGTGTTGGATTAGGATTGGTCATGTCTGAGAACCCAAGAAAAAACGGGTCCACTGGGTTTCAACACTGTAGTGTGTGGGGAAGCTTTTGCAAAGGCTGACCCCCACACCACCTGTGTTTATTGTCTGGGGTTTGACCACCTCAATTCAGACTGCCAAATTATAAAAGTTTTCCAAAGCTACCCTGGATAAGAGAGTAGGTAGACTGATGAGAAAGGGAGGCAGGGCGTCCGCTGACCCGGATGGCCAGCCCCGTTCGGTTCCGACCGAACCAGAAGGAGTGCCTCTGACCAGGGCTAAACTTCTTTGGGCAAAAGGAGAACTGATTCTGAGGAGTTGGTTCGGTTAAAAGAAAAAAGCTGATTTTGTTGAGATGATGGACATCCCAGAGTCCAGGAGATTGTCTATTCCCTCCATAAATCTTTTGGAAACAGACATTTAAAATTCTAAAAACTCCTAATTCCATACCTTCTGTGGACAGAAGAATGGACAAGAGGTATACGCTTTCAGGCTTAGACACGGAGTTACTTTCCCAGCAATGCAGCCATGTTGGGGTAGTGCAGGCTTCTGCCTGTGATAAGAGCAAATATTCCCTTGGCTTCACACACCCCAGACAGGGACTCCAGAAGGATTGATGCTATTTAAAGATAGAAGGAGGCGGTTCAGGGGCAATGTGAGGAAGTATTATTTCACAGAGAGGGTAGTGGATGCAAGGAACAGCCTTCCTGAGGAAGTTGTGGGGTCTAAAACTGTGGGAGAATTCAAGAATGCATGGGACAGACATAAGGCAATTCTTGTGAGGGCAGGAAGATATAGGCTGTTGGTTAACTAGGATCTGCGGCCTATCCTGTAGGTAGGGAAATGGGCAGACTAGATGGGCCTAGTGGTCCTTATCTGCCATCAAAGTCTATGTTTCTATGTTTCTATGGCAAAGAAACAGTACATGGCAGCATCTTTGGGACTCAGGCAGGCTAACTATATGGCCTACACAGCTAGATACCAGAAGTCCAGGTGGGACACTGTGATGGCTCTAGCTAAACAGGCCCTGACCAGCTTGCCAGGAGCTGGAGGCGGGTGGCTGCGGATGGGATTGAGGCATCCAAGGTGCAATTTCATGCTGCTGCTGTGGACTCAATGATGTTTCATCTAGAGTCATGGCTACATCTGTGGCCCGCCGCGGGATGACTTGGCTCAGATGTACTAGCCTGTCACAGGATACCCAGGCTAAGGCCATGGATTTTCCTGTCATTGGTAATTCTCTGTTTGGGGAGCAGATAGAGAATTACATGAAAAAATGGACAGTACAGGACCACCTACAGGAGTGCTCAGGCCAAAAGAAGACAAGCCACTCCTCAGAGGCAGCATTCCAGGGGCAGGGGCAGGGCAGGCCTTTTCATAGGCCTTTTACCAAGCCCAGGCCTCCTCTTCTGCTTTTGCTCAGAGGGGTTCTTTAGAGGAGAGGCAGACGGGATGTAAGCAGGCTTGCTTCCACCCCTCAGCCTAAAGCCCCTGCCAAGCAGACACCCTGATGGGTCTGCCGGCCGATTCTCCACTACCTGTAGGGGAAGGCTGGCTTACTTTGTCCAGGACTGGAAGTCTTTAACATCAGACAAGTGGGTCCTGGAAGTACTAAGCCAGGGACTGGTTCTCAGCTTCAAAAAAATTTTAAAGATGAGAACCAGATCCTTTCCCTGCAAATCCTTCAGAGGCCCTTGCCCTAGAGGCAGAGGTTTCTTCCTCTTGGCTCTCAGAGCCATAGAAAGGGTTCCTACCTACACAGGGGCAAGGATTGTGCTCCAGGTACTTCCTAACCCCAAAAAGACAGGAGAATGGCAGCCCATCCTGGATCTGAGATACCTAAACAAGCACCTTTTAAAGCCAATTTCAAAATGGTGACTGGGAATAATTCTGCCCTCTCTAAGGCCAGGGGACTGGCTAGCCTCCCTGGATCTCAAGGATGCCTATTTTCACATTCCCATCAGGTGCTCCCACAGAAAGTACCTCAGGTTCGAGGTTGCCCTCAGGCCACTATCAATTCAGAGCAATGCCCTTTGGCCTAACATCAGCCCCAAGGGTGTTCACAAAGTGCCTGGCAGTAGTGGTTGCTTTCCAATGGAGAAAAAGGTCTCCATCTTTCCATACCTGGATGACTGGCTCATAGTAGGTCAGTCTCAGACCAAGTCAAGTCACATCTTCAGATAACTCAGCAACTGCTCACTTCCTTAGGGTTCCTCCTAAACCTTCCAAAGTCAGTTCTAGAGCCAGTGCAGCTCCTCACTTTGTAGGGGCGGAGCTGGATACAATAAACAAGGCCTTCCTTCCCTGGACAGGCAAGGACACTAATAGAACTGGCCTCTTCTTTCACCCTTCAGGTGTCTCGACCAGCAAGGCACTTCTTGCAGCTCCTGGACACATGGCAGCCTCTACAGTGGTGGTCCAGGGGCAAGACTTCAGATGAGGACATTCAGTTCCACTTGAGAACCTTCTGGTCCCAGAGAAAGGATTCCCTGACCAAACTAGTCCCAGTGACTCGAATCCTGATCCAGGCTTTGCAATGGTGGCAGGATCAGGACAATTTAAGGCAGGGAGCTCCTTTTCACTCAGTCTCATTCTCTAATCCTCACCACAGATGCCTCCTTCTTGGGCTGGGAGCCCGCTTGGGGATCTTACCACCCAAGGGCTGTGGTCACCTCAAGAATCTCTGGGAACTCAAAGCAGTGTTTCTGGCACTACAAGCCTTTTCCAAGTCTGTTCAGAACAAAGTAGTCCAGATCAGAACAGACAATACCACCACAATGTGGTACATCAACAAGCAAGGGCACTGGTCTATGGCCTTGTGCACAGAAGCAATGAATTTGTGGTCTCTGGCCTATTCCTGCAAACTTCTCTCACAGCAGTTCACCTCCCAGGGAAGGACAATGTCCTGGCAGATGCTCTCAGCAGGATATCTCAGGGCCACCACGAATGGTCCCTAGATCCCCTAGTTTTGAAAGTGATTTTTCTCCAGATGGGCACTCCTCAGATAGATCTTTTGCAGCCCCAGACAATCACCAACTTCCTCTTTTTGCTGCAGACCCCCAGTATTGGGCTCAGTCCGCTGGATGCTCTGGTACTCAATTGGGAAGGAAGTTCCTGTATGCTTCCCCCTTCCCTCTCCTGTTCAAGGTATTAGTCAAGATCAGGTCTCAACCCTGCAAAGTGATTCTGATCACTCCAGACTGGAGCCAGACAGCCCTGGTACCCACTGTTGCTGTTCTTAGCAATCCACCTTCCCTGTCTCTTCCCAGGAATTACAACCTGTTGACATCCTCTCATGGGAGGGTTTGGTATCCAATCTCAAATCTCTCAATCTCAAGGCTTGGCTCTTGAAGAGTTAGGGTTGCTGATCTGCACCTCTCTCAAGGTGTCCTGGATATTCTAAAGGCTTCTCAAAAGCCTTCCACCACAAAGACTTACAACTCCAAATGGAAAGGTTCACTATTTGGTGCTCTGGTAGCATATTTCTCCAGAATCTGCTGGGTTGCCTACAGTCCTGGACTATATGGTTCATCTCAATGGCTTGGGACTCAGACCAGCTACACTCAAAGTACATTTGGCAGCTGTTTCTGCTTTTTTTTGTCAGTAGGCAAGCCCTCTTCTCTTTCAGCCCATCCTGTATTTTCCAAATTCTTCAAGGGACTGTTGCCCACCAATCCTCCTTCAAGGACCCTGCTCCTGCTTGGGACCTTAATGTTTGCATTGCTCAGTTTATGCAACCCCCTTTTGAGCCTTTGTCCTCTGCAGAACTTAAGTACTTGACTTGGAAAACTGTGTTTTGGTAGCCATTACCTCTGCCAAGCACATCCAGTGAATTGCAAGCCCTGTCAGTGGAGCCTGATTTCATCTCTTTCCATAGAGATAAAGTGGTCCTAAGAACTAACAGGAAGTTTTGCCTAAGGTGGTTTCAGATTTCCACCTTAATCAGTCTATGTCTCTTCCTGTTTTCTTCACTGACCATTCCTCCTCTGGAGAGAGGCTGCACAGCCTGGACGTAAAAGGGCCCTAGCTACATAGAGTGTACCAAGGGTCCAGGTTTGACTCCTCAGTTGTTCCTCACTTATGGAGAGGTCGGTGAGGCAAACCTGCCACTAAAAGATCTATTGCCAGGTGGATTGTCTCTTGTATACAATTCTGCTATGAAAAATTGGGTGGAATCCCACCCTCAGGCCTGAGGGCTCACTCTACTAGAGGTACAGCTGCTTCCTGGCTGCTACCAGGGATATTCCTATCTAAGACATTTGTCAAGCAGCACCTGGAAAACAGTCCATACTTTCACCAAACATTACTCTCTGGATATCAGGCTAGGAGTGATGCTTGGTTTTAACACAACAATCTTCAGAGCCTATTCCCAAAGTAGGTTCTGTCCCTCCACCTGAGGGTACTGTTTAGTAGTCTGCAATAGTCAGAATACAACAAGACTTCATGTTGTTTGAAAAAAAATTACTCACCTTAGTAATGTTGTTTCTTCTAATGGAGTCTTGATGTATTCTGACCTCCCCCCTCCCTCTCAGAACCTGTTTTTGGGATGTGGGTGGGCAGGAGCAGTGTTGGCACCTAGAGGTGCCCATTTTTCTCCTCTCCTTTATTTTGGGTGTGTGTTGTGTTTTGTTTTTGGGTTTCCTGACTTGAGTCTTTTGCTTTGAAACCAAAAAAACTTTTCTATCAAATTTAGTTGCCAGTTGGCTAGTGTGAGTTTACAGTTTCACACAGAACTCCCAGTGGTATAGCTCATAAATATCTGATGGTTGGGGTTCAAACAACAGCAGACAGAGGCTTCAACCGAGCTCGAGCTCAGTGTTCCATGCCTTGCATGGAAAGTTAATTCTTTGTTCTCCAGGGCAGTTCAAAGGTTGGAGATCACTGCAATAGTCAGAATACATGAAGACTCCATTAGAAGAAACAACATTACTAAGGTGAGTAATTTTTCTTTTGTGCCTAGTGCGGTGGGCCGTTCAAAGTCCAGTTGATAGTCGGGACCCAGGTGAGAAGTCATTCTGAAGAGGTAATCTGCATAAGCCAGAGGGTCATTTCCTCCTCTCCTCTGGGATTCCAAATATTCTAATATTTTTCCTGCGCCCTCGATTCTCAGCATCCTCTAAGTGAGCTGTGCAGCAGAAGCGATGCTAGGAGGAGAAAGGTTGTCTCAAGGGTTTCAAGTTTAAGCTGTGTTGGAAGAGATCTGCGGCTCAGCGTCATTTATGCAGTGCTGCAATGTGCTCAAATTGGACTGGAGTTCTTTAATAGAGTCTTTCATTTCTTCTGAAAGCGGATATTAACAAAGAAGAATATTTTCTTCCGATTGGAGTAGCTCCTTTCTTTTGTGTAATTTGTGGCTCATTTCTGATTGAGTTCCACAATCCGATCCTTGGTGGTGCTTTTGTTTTGACCTTGTTGGGAACCATGTGGTTGTTTGTTCCAGCGTCTGTTGCTTCTTGCCTCCAGATCCATTAGGAGCTGGAAATGATTCTGCTGCCGTTCTGCCATCCGGGGACAAAGTTGATTTGTGCTGGGATCTCAGAGTACATTTACTGGAAATTTTAGTTGTGTTGGCTGGAATAGTGATGGTTGGAAATCGATTATTTGTTTTAGGCTCGGAGCTCGAGTGAGTGAGTGCTTACCTATGTATGTACGGAAACCGGAAGTCCCGTCTTAGGGTTCTTGTTCCCTAGGTGCATTACCTTGCACTTTCTGGTGTTAAATTTCAACTGCAAACCCTTGACACCCCTCTAGCTTTTGTAAGTCTCTCTATATACCACAAGCCTCTGCTGCCTCCCCTTTAGCCAGTTATATAGAAACATGTGTTTCTATGTAACTGATAAAGGAGGCAGAAGATGTGTGTCAATGAGGTTAAATCAGAAGAGAGGTAGGTTACAAGAAGGGTTCACAGGGATCAGTCCTGGGTCTGGTCTTCTTCAACATGTTCATCAGTGACATTGGATAGGGAATCTGTGGTGGATGGTGTCTCTTTGCAGATCACACAGAGCTCTGTGGGAGGGTGAATAGTGACAAAGCAATAAGAAAAATGCAAGAGACTTACAAAAACTAGAGGGGTGGGCAAGTGTTTGGCAGTTGACATTCAACAGTTACCCACCCAGTTTGTTATAAGTTTAGCTGCACCCAAGTTCTCCATCTTCTTCAGCATTCATCTGTGAGGTACCAAATTACAAGCCTTGCTAAAGTACTTATTGTTTACTATAGTGTAATAGATTGTATCAGACTAATTTTGCGTACTTCTAGGGTGACATCTTTTTTGTGTAATAACTTTTTATTGCAAGTTTCCATATAAACAGTACAAAAGGGAATATGAGAATATACCTATGTACAATCAATAGTACAAAATAATGTTTCATAAATGCATAAGCAAAGTATACTTATTTGTTTTGCTCAATTGAAATAGTCACAGATCTAAAAAGTATAGTTCTGAGTCCATTTGTATAAATCCCTGGTAAGAGGGAAAAATAAAGGCGTATCTATTGGTACTCATTTTACAGTGTACTTATGGTGCATCTGCAAAGTCACCTCATAAAACAATAAAGGGAGAGAAACAAAGGGGAAAAGAATAGAGAGAAGGGGGAGGTAGAAAAAAGGAGAAGAGGGAAGAGGGACCCCACTTCAAGGTACAAAGTCTGAGCAGTGATCTAATTAAAATAGGGCCCAATCGTCCATAGCTCCTCAAATACCATGGATTTATTCTGTAATGTATAGGTCAGCTTTTCCATATTGTAAATAGTTCTCACTGAAGTGCTGTGGGCCAGAGCTGAAAGTCACCTGAAACTTGACTCTCAAATATTTATTATTAAACTGTAAATTTTATATGATTTTGGACTTAGCTTGTGGTCTATCTTGCCTTCCTGGTGGCTGACACTTCTGAACAAGCGATGGGAAAACTCATAAGAATCAACCATTTGTAGGCGGTCGAAAAGACACTGGTAAAGGTTGGTGGCAGGCCCAAGCACCCAGTCTGTACAATATGGTGTAACAGAAGGAGAAAGTTCAGAAGAGACCCTCCAGTGGTTGGGAGTCAAAATGAAGCAACTGCTGCATCGTGACCTTGGTGAATCAGAAGCTGGTTCTTCTGACTGGCAGTATCACCACAGTGGAGCAAATGGTTAAATTGCTGCAGGGGAGATGTATGAGATGAAGCAGCATTCTGAGGTCTGTAGAAGTGCCATGGCGCTATGAGCCAAGGGGTTGCAGCATTGCAACACCCATCTGGAATACACGAAAATCAAGTGAGGAGTCAAAATTTAAGGCTTACGACCTCACGGAGGGATCGGAAAGGGTATTCTGCAGGTTTTCATTGAGGATTGGCTTCTTCAGCAATTTTGAGTGCATGTGGTGAACATGGAATTTTTGGTGAAAAGGCTTACTGCATACCACACAGAGGTAAGCCACCTGTTGTGCTCTCAGGAGCCATGATGGTGATTTTAGACAGCATGGGGACCTGGGCAGCTATTCTGATATGGGAAAGTGAAACTGTACATATTTTCCCTGATATGTCTTATGCAATCCACCTCTGATGGAAAAAAATTGATGGGGTCCATACTGTCCTTAGAGAGCTCAACATACCACATACCATTAAATTTCCTGCAAAGCTGTGAATTATTCATGATGTCAAAGTTTACCTTTTACAGATCCAGTGGATGTGGGCAAGTGGGCTGCAAAGATGGCTGCTGTACACAAGAACAACCCTGCAGCTGAGGAGTCAGAGACCGCAACATGAAGGACTGATTTTTTGATTTGTAATAAAATAATACTGTAAAACTCATTATTTTTACAAAAGTAATTTTAGCGTAAACACAAATGCAACCATAATTGCATAAATTAAATTTAGCGCTTAAGTCATTAGCACCACATTCACTCTAATGGAAAAATGCTAATTATCGTGAAATTAATTTTAGTGAAATTGAGTGCTTCAGCAAAACAGTGAAAATTATTTGGCAGTAAAAATTTCAAGTTTTGCAGTAATGTCTCCTAAAAGGGGATGTCTTTCCTCTGGAGGGCTTTTGACTCAAGTTCTGGGCCCTTAATTAAGTGTGATACATGTTGTTGAAAGTTTAATAATTAATAGAAATTGTTCTGGAGGGTAAGTACTTCATTGATAACATCTTTAAGTATTTGATATTTAATGTAATGCTTCTTTCTATAGCTAGCTCAGGGAACAATAAATCTGTATTTTATTAGATACACAGAGTAATTCAGGTGTAACTGTGCCTGTCTACATTTCCTACAGTTCCCTTATTTTAAGTTGAAGTTACATGATGGCTACTGCTCTTTAGATTTAGATTTAGATTTATACATGTGGTTCTATACATGGCACCATAAGCCCTTTTGGGTGCTGGACTCTTTGTTGAACATTTTTGAACTATTGAACTGTTTTTTGCCATGTGCTCTGGACTACAGCTCCACAGCAATATTTCTCATCTTCAAATGGACTTGGTAATTATAGGTTGCCTCCCGACTGGGGTATAAGTAAGGGATACTGTAACCTATATGTATGGAATTATTTTCCAATCAATAAGTGACTTTGCAGATGTTCCTTATATGGTATGTCTGTATTTTGTACAACTTTATCACAAAATGAATAAAATACAAATAAAAAAATAGATCCACTGTATTTCTCCAATGTGTTATAGTGAAAATTTGCTTAGTGTACCACAGGCGAGTTATAGCCATCTTGACTGCTAATATTAATACCAATATAACACGTGTTTGTTTGTACTGACACCCCCACCCCCATGGAGAGGAATAAAATAATAAAGAGTAACGTAGAGGGTAACTCTCCTGGACAACTAAATTTAAATTAAAGTTCCATAATCACATTCTGCCAATAAGGCTGGACCAAGGGCAGAGCCAAAAGACATAAGCTTGGTTCACCAGCTGTTGCCCGCATCCTCTAATAAACCCCCATATCAGCACCTGCATATTTAGCAACTATATCTGGGGAACAAAAATGTATACCAGCATTTCCATGCAAACTCGTGCCAGCTTGTTGCTGATGTGAGTCTAAAAAGCCAGCTCTGTGAACTTAAGCCATTCAGCAATTGCACATGATGTGCCACATTCAGGTTCCATTTTTGCAGAATCAAGTCTGTCATGACAAGTGAACCATCCAATAAAACTCTATAAAGGTGCCCTATGAGCTGGGCCCATCGTTCCTCCTTCATATGACTCATTAGTAACTGCTGAAGCAAGGGTTCTATGTCTGGGAGGGCGGCTGCCCTCCCTGTTCCAGAATATAGAAGCGGATCTGAAGGTATCTCAAATAATCCAAGGGTGGCATATAGAAGGCTGCTTACTGTAAGGGTCATTCACATCTTTGTGAATGAATGAGTTCATTCACAAAGTCGTGAATGACACCTCATACATGCACTACATGCTCATTGGTCCCGATGTGGACCAATGTGCTTCGCCTCTACTATAGCTGTCATTTGACAGGCAGCTGCGGAGGTATGTGGGTGGGTATGCTGCCCGCCCGATGACCTGGGGAGCTAGGTGGGCGGGGGTTCCTGTGTGGTGGGGAACTACTGGACTACCAGGGACCAATACTGGTCTATTATTTTGGTGATCGGGGTTATGGGATGGGGCGGGGTGCCACTAGACTACCAGGGATCATACAGAGATTCATACAGTGATTGGGGTTACTGGCAGGGTGGGAGGAACCACTGGACCACCAGGGATATTATAGCAATCTCTCTACAGTGATCAGAGGTACAGGATAGGGAGGGGTACCACTAGACTACCAGGGACTTAGTCAAAGCTACATCAGGAGATGGGGGCTATGGGAGGGAGGGAGAGGTAACCACTGGACAACCAGGAATAGTAAAATAAATAATGTTACAGTGGGTGGGGCTACAGGAGGAGAGGGAACCACTGGACCACCAGGGGTATGACAGACTTATTTTATGGCAACGAAGGTACAGGATAGGGAGGGGTACTACTGTGGTCCCTAATACAGGGACTGCATGCTGTGCAGGCACCAGGCTCATTTAAGCTGGCAAACCCTGCACAACTCATGCAAATGGGGCCATAATGACATGCAAATGACCCCATTGCGCCATGCATGCATAATAAACCATTTGCATATCCAACTCTGAATATCTGGGTATTATGCCCGTGCGCAGCTAGTTGTGCTGGAGCATTCCCATTCCTGGTATTCAGACCTGTCTGGGGATGCGCTGGTGCATTGTATTTGCGCTGTGTGTATTGTTGCTATATTCAGAGATGGCCATGGCACATCTCTTTTGAATATAACTCATAGTTAACTTCAGCGCAACTCAGTTGTGCTGCACCACCACTACGCCATTGCCAGGTGCAGTTTTGAATATCGGCCCTAGGTGTCAAATAATGAATGAAATATTGTCACATGCAAAACGAATAGCATCAATACATGACAAAGATAGAACAGTTTAATAATAAATGGCAGAGATGGGTGCTACACATTTCAAATGTTGACTCAGACTTCGTCCCCTAGCAGTCTCATGGGATACCTATCTTAAGTCACCCCTCCCGGTTCCTGGGAAAGGAAGGTTGCAAACCTATGAATGGATAATAAGATAATTCGTGGACCAGGTATATGGCTGTGAGGGGAGGGACAGGCTGGCACCACCAAGGGTAATTAGATAATAGTTTAAACAAAATAAACTTACAGTGTAAGATGTTCATGTAACTATGTAAAATAAAGTCCTCTGTGAAATGTAATGCTTACTTCTCTACCCTGATGTAATGTATGTAAAGTGTTACCAAATATGGAAGTAATGAATGTATATTTAACTATATGCCTCAATTTTATTTTATTTTTATTTACTTTATTCTTTGGTAACCAGGCAATAAAAAGAAAAAGAAAACCTGTCTTACTCTGGGGAAACCTAGTGGCTGCGGAGAAGCTTCAGCTGCAGCCAAAAACCACACTAGCAGTAGTGGTGCACTCCAGCTCCTGGTGGAGAATCCCCCACCACACCTGCTGAACCTTGGCACTATTAAAAAATAACGTTCCATAGCCTCCAATCCCTGGTCCTGGTATTTCAATATAAGTCCCTGGTGCCTAGTGGTCCCCACCCTCAATTGCAAGCCTGCATCTGGTCATTTTCCCTGGTGTCCAGTGGTCCCCCCGCCCTCAACTGCTGGCCTGTATATATAAATCTTGTCCCTAGTGTCCAGTGGTCCCCCTGCTCCCTGATCTCTGGTCCCATAAAAATAGTACATTCCTGGTGTCCAGTGGTCCCCCATTCCCCAGTCCCCAACCCCATAAAAACAGTAGAGTCCCTGGCATCCAGTGGAACACCTGTACTCTGATTGCTGGTCCCATATATAACACTGCAGAACAGTGACAGTAATGGCTGAGGTTAATGGCTGCGATATCTTTTGCACCACTGAGGAAAAGAAAATTCAGGGTCAAGTTAATGGTTGGATCACAGGGTATCTCCTCACCTAGATGAAGGAAAGGGACAACCTCTGGGAAAAAGCCAGGTCCTTTCATAGCAAACACAACTTCCAATTCTATAGAGCTGCAAGAAACCACTGCACAACCTTATCCACCAAGCAAGGCCAACTTCCACAAGGAGCAGCTTAATAAAACTTGGGGCAATGGGAAGAGTTTTGGGAGAACATCAAAACCTTCTTGGGAAGGATAAGAAGAAGATCCCCACTCGCTCAACATTAACAACGTCACAATTACTGACCTCGCACATCGCTGGATTCTCTCAACACAGCGTTTACTAACCTGACTGAGTGCTAGCACCCGATCATCTGCACCCTGCTGGGAAACAAACCAACTGCATGCCTCAAGGGGTTCAATCCCTGTCTTCTACTTCAAAAAGTGTCAGTGAAGGAGACTTACAAACATAAAAAAGTGCTAAGCAAGACCAGAATGGGGAGTGATGGAATCGATGTAAATTCCTATCCCTAACACTGGATGTCATCATCTGCCAGTTACAAAACTATTTAACAAATCACTGGCTCTTGCACAGTTCCTGGGATCTGAAACAGGCTCTCGTGGCGAGTGCACAACGGTGATATGACATGCACCGCCAATTATAGGCCAATATCCATCCTCTCCCTTATCTAAAGCCCTGAAAAGATTGTCGCCCAACTCACAGATTACCTCAACAAATACAACCTGTTACATCCCAACCAACATGGCTTCAAGCAGAATCATAGTACCTCCACAGCTTTGCTGGACTACACTGACTACTCGCACAAGGCACTAGGCGAAGGAAAGCTGGTGGGGTCAGTCTTCATAGACCTCACCAAAGCCTTGACACTGTCAATCACTCTCTCCTCCTGATTCAACTACAGAACCTGGGGTTGCAACCAGTGCTGTCTGCTGGTTCAAGAACTACCTAACACACAGAAGCCAATGTGTAAAATTGGGCAGACATTATCTAGCTCCAACGAGGTATCTTTAGAGGGTCCCACAGGGAGTCAATACTAGGGCCCTTACTATTCAGCCTCTTCCTAAATAATCTTCCTAAAGCCTGTGACACTAAACTGATACTTCGCAGATGATGCTGTGCATCTCACCAACAGTTCATCAATAGTAGCCCTCCACTCCAAGCTGCAGGCATCCTTCTAAAGCTGGAAGACTGGTTCTGTAGCCATAAACTTCTATTAAACAAAAAAAAAACAAGATGATGCTCACAGCCAGCCCACAGCACAAAAAGAAGCTCCTCCCCATACCTTCTCCAATAAAGTCAGTGAGCCGTTGGAACAAGTTCAGACCGTCAGGTACCTGGGGTCACCATTGATGACCGCCTCACCTTCACCCAACACATCGACATAGTGGTAAAGGCAGTGAACACCAAGCCGGGTGTACTATATAGGCATAAAAAGTATCTCACTCCAGAGGCCCTCATCTCTCAGTCTCCAGCCTCCAGCTCTATCCTTTCTACTATCGACTATAGATTGGTGAGCTACGGTTGCAGCAACAGACACTGCACTAAAAGGATTCACATTGCCCTCAACAAAGGCACGTAGGCTCACAATGGCTGCAGATCGAAATACCCACACCTGCTCCTTATACGAGGAGACCAATTGGCTGCCACTAAAGAACAGAATTATATTCCAAACATGTCTCCTTGGAAAAAAAGCACTAATAGGTAAAACCGCCCATGCATTTCTAGCATCCTAACACCAAGTGCTACCAGCTATACCACCAGAGGCAGGATGTTGGGGGCCTATCAACACCTTTCCGTCGAACTGTGCAGGGACAGCGTACTTTCAGATATAGGACCCCCAATGGCTCAATGAAATCCCAGTGCACATTTCTAAACTCCCAATGCATCTTGCAATTCAAAAATGCCCTAAGGCAACACCTTCTTACTACGACAGTTTGTGACTGCCACTAGGACTCTAACACCCATAATGCCCACTCATCCATATCTCCTTCCCTCCTTTAACCCCACTCTTCCCCTTGCCCTATCCCTCTGTCTTCCTCTCCCCATGCCTTTTCTCCCACTGGATCAACCTTAAAACCAACCTACTACCACTACCTCCCAACCTCCTAGACAAAGCCACTTCTTCTGGCTGCCCACTCTCCCCAGTCTCCCCTCCCTTGACTCCTCCTTGGACTCTCACACTAGGTGTCACACCTCTTTATCTCCTTTGCTACATATAAACACTGTCCTTTACCCTAGTTGAATGCTCTTGACACTGTACTATCACAATTGGTATATGAATGACACTGTAACCTTATTATATACTAGCACCTACTATTCGAGTATTGTATATAAACTGTTTGTTATTGCTGTCATTGTCACTGTTTGACATGGAACCTTTGTAAAAGATCTCTGAGCTCAAAGGTATGATCCGAATCTAAATAAATAAAAATAAATAAATAATGAGAAATACAAAAAAAAGCTCATAACTCAAAGTCCTTGACAACTAGTGGTACCCGCCACATACTAATGCCAGTTCCAGTAACAATATCCTTACCTGCTGCCCAGTGCCCTCCCAACCCAACTGCGGGCACCAACCTCTCCCACTCTGCCACCTCCTCATACCCAATATGCCAGTGCCCGGCTTAGAAGCGGCAACCAGCACACCCACCTGTCACCTCTTGCTGGCCACCATATGAATAGACAGGGTGTGTGTGCTATAAATTGTACAGTGTCCTTGTACAGTACACAGGCTGTGCACTCCCTGTTGAGTACAGAGGATGTGTGCCCTGTACTATACAGAGGAAATGTGCTCCATGTCTGTCATCAGTGGACATCTGAGGTAAGGCACACCAGCGCAGTATCAGGGCCATAGTGTTTGTGAAAGCCATGTTGGACATCCATGAGAAGACAGTGGGATTCGATATGGACTAAGAGCTGATTATTCACTAGACTCTCTTGAACTTTCACCAGGGCACTAAGTATGAAAACTGGGTGGTAATTATAGGTTCACAGACTCCTCCTTTGTGGAGTGGAATCACATGTGCTAACTTCCATTTTTAGGGCACCCCACCTTGAAGCAGGGACAGATTGTAAAGTTTGGTAAGGGATATGCAGAACTGGGACAGCGTTTTTAAAAGCCAAGGTTCAGGTTTGGCGTGTCCTGTAGACTTGTCTGTTTTAATTCACAGCAATTGTTTCAGGACCTCTTTTGTAACCAGCCTGAAGAAAAGTTTGGGTGATTGTTTGGGGGATACTGAGAGTGGGAACAGGAGGGCCCTTGTAAGCATCCAAGTCCATAAAAGTTTATTGAATGCTTCTGCAATTTGCTGGGGTCATTGACAGTATCCACATTACATTGGATTTCGTGGTTAGGCGCTGCAGTTCACCCTTTAAGGAAACTGTTTACCTGATTCCTGAAATGTGTTAGATTCTGCAGATTGTCAGACTGTGAGCCTTTAATGAACAGCTGACACCTTCAGGAGAACTTTAACAAAACATAACATTTAGACACAGTGCAGCTTGTATTTCTCATTAGTTTTGTATTCTTCCTCCTCATAATTTATTACTGAGGTCATTTGCATGAAAACAGGATCTTTGCTCCTGAAGAGTTCATCTATTCCTGTGGCGTTCTCCTACCTGAGGTCATAATGCCCTGCTTGTGACCTCACAGTTACTCCATGGCAACAGATGGTGATGTTCATTCACATATCTGGACTGAGTAGTATGGTATGGGCTCACGCTGTGAACCAATGGGCGTGCAGCCCTCCCGAGCTCTCAGTCGGCAGGCAGCGAGGGGCGGCAGGCAGGCAGGTGGGGTGCTGCCGCCCGCCCGGCTGATGGGGAGGCGGGTGGTGGGGCTCAGTGGGCGGGTGGGGAGGGGTACACTAGACCACCAGGGTGGTAGGGGTCTGTTATGTGTTACAGATGCCTGCGATCGGTGGTGATCGTCCACTGGACCACCAGGGATATTGGACGTGGGGGAACTATACTGATGCCCACGATCGGGCACATAGAGGTCCACTGGACCACCAGGGATATTGGACGTGGGGGACTATATTGATGCCTTGATCAGGCACATAAGGTCCACTGGACCACCAGGGATATTGACGGGTTTTTTATTTTACAGGAATGCCCTGATCGGGCTGCAGGAGCATTGGTCCCGACGGCTGCTGCCTGGCAGCAGCCAGGCACAAGTCATCGGGATCAGTGCACCTTCATGCTAATGGAATGCAAATGGGGCCATAATGAAATGCAAATGGACCCCTGTTGCCTTGCATAAATTATGCCCTATTTGCATGTCCCCTTTTTGAATATCATGAGTGCTGTGCATGGCGCAATGGCACTAAGCGGCTAAGCATCTCCATGCTCCACTCTGGCCACTTGCGCTGGCGCGGTGCCACCAATGCCATGCACAGTGGGGTAGCCAGAGTGCGATATTCAAAGCTGCTGTGCCATAGCGCAGCTCCATTGAATCTCACCCAGGCCACACCCCTGTGCAACAAAGTTGAGATGCGCCCAGGCTGCGCCACAGCCTGGCGCAGTTTGAATATCCGGGCCAAGAATTTAGAGCTGTGATAGAGTCCAAGAGCAGTGTGATTAATTCAAATTCTGAAGTCCATTACATAATTCAACAGATCGTCCCATGTGGTACTAATGGCATCACACTATATAATCTAGAAGATAGTTAAAGTAGTAATTCCACATAACCAGCAGAAAAAGGAAAAAAGCACAAAACTAAAACTTTCCCCATTTCTAAATCTTCATGGGTTATATTTAAGTTAAAGAGGTAGAAAAACAGGTAGAATTCCAATACTGATTATTTATTCAGCAGACTATATTTCCCATCTTTAACCCACAACTGCTTTATATGTGATCTAGATATTTATATAAGGAAATATTTGATTAATTTAAGCTTTCTGAAGTTATGTAGCAGATAGAATGCTCTGCCTGTTATATTATATTAGGGGAACTATTCAAATAAACAAAAAATGCTATTATCAGCATGTTCCCTTTAGCCTATAATTTTCCCCCTAGCAGTCCACTGCTATCTAACAGGTAAGTGGTAGAACAGAGAAAAAAGGACTTATTTATTGTTGGCTCAAGTCCCTTAAGTCTCTGCCAGTTCACTGTCTTCTGTTTCTGCTTCTTCCTCTCCTCGTGAAGGATTTCATCATTTGCAGACAAAGCGAATCTCCCATTTACCCACCTACATCGGTCGGAAAACACCCAGACTTTGCTGTTGTGAACCACTCAAGTCTCATTGGAAACATCACCGCAAGGCTGATCGCAGCCTCTCTTAATTTCTTCGGACACCATCAAATTTCTTCCTCCTCATACGAGTTGCATAACTTAGATCTGGGAACATAAAAGCGGATCGATCATCCTGAGTTAATTGACCTGCTTGTCTTGCCAGGTGTAGGATCTTATCCGTGTCCCTATGCCATCTATGACCAGCAGTAAGGTGCGTGGAGTGTCTGAGTCCTCTCTGTAGCCTTGGAGTAATTCTATAGGTCTTCTGCAGCCCAAACTGAACACTCTGTCCTTCAGCACCAGCTTTTCTGCCATCACGCCTAGAGAAACATCAGTGGGTGATTTCCCTCTATTCCTCGGGTAACCGAGGATCCGCTGATGAGGCAAGCAGGCCTGATTTTTCAGAGTCTCTAGACAGGCCTTTAGGTGGGTATTCTCTTTAACTATCAGTGTAGTGGCTGAAGTAGAGTTGGAGCTCCGTTTGACATTGGTCATTTCTGACTGTAGGTTTTCAATTGTTTCTCTACCGCATTAACTCTAGTGCCAAATGTGTCTATTTTATTATTTAAATCAGCAACCGATGTTATTATCCATTGTAGTTTGATTCCGATTGTGGCCATGGTCTCTTCTGAATCCAGCTGAGAGGAGGCCTGTATCTCCTGACATACTCTGGCTTGCTGAATTGTAACAGAGGTTTTCACCTGTTGCCCCTGAATGATCCTTATGTGGATTCCCCATCTTATTCTTCCGACCTTCCTCTATCCGATGGTGTGGAAAGTTTTCAAAACTCTGCTCAAATAGCTGTTTTTATAGTTTAATAATGTTCAAACAAGGAGCTCTCAAATGCGCTGCTTACGTGCTTGGGCTCCTGGCGCCCCATCCAACTCTGATACTGTGGGGTATTACTAGCGAGGGCTACCATCCATCGTGGACTCAGTCCAACTCTGACACTGTGGGGTAGTACTGGGGGCTGCTATTCAGCATGGACTACAGTCCAACTCTGACATTGTGGGGTAGTACTGGGGACCTGCCATCCAGCACTTGGACTCTAATCCAACTCTGACAGTGTGGGTGATATTAGAGGTGGCCTGCCAACCAGCATTTGGACTACAGATCAACTCTGATACTGTGGGGTGTTACTAGAGGGGCTACCATCCAGCTTGGACTCCAATATAACTCTGGCAGTGTGGGGTAGTACGGGGGTCTGCCATCCAGCACTTGGACTCTAATCCAACTCTGACACTGTGGGGTATTACTGGGGGCCTGCCATCCAGCACTTGGACTCTAATCCAACTCTGACACTGTGGGGTATTACTGGGGGCCTGTGATCCAGCACTTGGACTCCGATCCAACTCTGACACTCTGGGGTAATACTGGGGGCTGCTAACCAGCACTTGAACTATAGTCCAAATCTGACACTGTGGGGTAGTACTAGGGGGCCTGCCATCCAGCACTTGGACTACACTCCAACTCTAACACTGTGGGGTGGTACTAGGGGGACCTGCCATCCAGCACGTGGACTCCAATCCAACTCTGACACTGTGGAGTAGTATTAGGAGGGCCTGCCATCCAGCACTTGGATTCAAATCCAACTCTGACACTGTGGGGTTGTATTGGGGGCCTACCATCCAGAACGTGGACTGAATTCCAACGCTGACACTGTGGGGTAGTACTATGGGGACCTGCCATCCAGCACATGGACTCCAATCCAACTCTGACACTGTGGGGTAGTACCATGGAGGGTCTGTCATCTAGCACTTGGACTCCAATCCAACTCTGACTCTGTGGGTGGTACTGGGGGCTCACAACCAGGACCTGACTACAGTCCAACTCTGATACTGTGGGTGGTACGGGGGCTATCATCCAGCACTTTGACTCAATCCAACTCTGACACTGGATGGTAGTATGGGGCTATCATCCAGCACTTTGACTCTAATCCAACTCTGACACTGTGGGGTAGTACTAGGGAGAACCTGCCATCCAGCACTTGGGACTCCATTCCAACTCTGACACTCTGGGTGGTACTGGGGGCCTGCCATCCAGCCCTTTGAGTCTAATCCAACTCCAATTGTGTGGGGCAGTACTAGGGGTCTGCCAACCAGCACTTGGACTACAGTCCAACTCTGATACTGTGGGGTGTTACTAGCGAGGGCTACCATCCAGCACTTGGACTCCCTCCAACTCTGACACTGTGGGGTGGTACTGGGGGCACCATCCAGCATTTTGACTCAATCCATCTCTGATACTGCATAGTAGTACTGGCGGGAGGCTACCATCCAATACTTGGACTCCAATCCAACTCTGACACTGTCGGGTGGTACTCAGGGGAGCCTGCCATACAGCACTTGAACTCCAAGCCAACTCACGTCATTACGTAGGTCTGTGGTACTCGGGGGTCCTCACTATAATGAACCCTCTATAAGGAATTTCTCTTATAGTGAACACCTGTGATGGCTCCCATTGTTACCTAATTGAGCATATTAACACCTTGCTATAGTGAACAATAACTATAGTGAACAAATTTGCTGGCTCAGGGTATTCCTTATAAACAGTGAGCACTGTGTAGTCAGTAGCAATTTTATATTTCTGAAGCATTTTCTTTTTATTTTGCTCATTAGAGAGTCTTCTATGTAATTTGAGCTGGTTTTGTGGGCAGCTCTCAGCTTGGCAACTGACACATCTGTCTTTATCTCACCCACTACATCATCAGCATTGTAAATTCACTGACAGTGACATCAGAGGTGACTGACCTGGCAGTCACTGGTGGCTCTTCTAAGCAGCAGTGATGTCACAGTCAGTGAGATCATAATCCTGATGATATAGTGAAACAGAGTTAGATATGTCAGCTGACAGGCAGAGTGCTGTCCTAAACATCACACCTACTAACATCAGGTAAGCCATCTTCTAATTAACCAAAGGGACAAGAAAAAGTATCTCAGATATAAAAAGTAATGTTTGACTGCTTTTAAAAACTAATATTAGATGTAGGCAGTGCACTAGCTCTTTAAAGATAACCAGGATAGGAGGAAACACTGGAATACATAACTTCACATAGACTGTGGTTAACATGTCAAATAGCCAACCCTGTGAGGTTGCAGAAGCTAACACAGTTCAGGCTTTCAAATAGGACTATTCGGAGGTGCTATGGAGCAGCAAGGTGGTGGCAGCATTTTAGAATAGCTCCTTCACCAGATTGTCTAAAGTGATAAAACTGGAGTACTGATCACAAACAACATGCATCAAACCTCTGGGAGTCCTCAGAAAGCTGCCAGGTAAGAGATGGGGCCAAGAAAGATGCTAAACGAGCAGTACACAGCCTTGATCCTTTCCTGTCTACAGCAAGCAATGCTGGGCTTGGGCCCTCTAATTATGCATACGGAACACTAACACCAGACTTGCCAACTACGCAAATTCTGGTGATGCTTATAAAATACAGGAGAATGGGGCTGAGACCAATTGGAGGCTGGCGACTGTGGAGGCAAAGCTATTGGACAATGACTGAATTATTCAAGACAGCGCTGAAGCTATTAAATGCTTACAGGATTTGCAGGAAAATAAGCTGATTGTAATGCGATCTATGCTCGTGACCTCTTCTTCCTGAGGAACAAGGTAGAAACCCTTGAAAATGCTCAGGGACAAGCGAATATTCGGATTGTGGGGTTTCCTCCCACTATGCCGGACAAACAGAGCTCTTATCTGCAGTCACCAAGCTGATATTTGAGGACTTAAAACTTTTGCTGATGGATGCGGGAATAATAATCCTGAAGGTGTTTGTCATACCCCAGAGAACTCGGCCATGAGGTGAAAGCACAGCAGAGACTGCTGACGGCAATTGCCACTTTGTCGGTGCCAGAAGCATGGATCTCGCTTTGCAGGCAACCAGATCTTGAGGAGAGATAGTCTAGGAGGGAAGTCAACTGGGGTTCTTCCTAGACTTGTCTGCTCAGACAGCAATCAAGAAAGAAGGAACTGCAGCTGGTAAAAAGGATACTTTTGCGACACGGAATTGAGGCAAGGTAAAACTATTCAGCACATCTTCAAGTTTGACATGAATCAGAGCTCACATCTTTTGGATCCTACTACAGCAGCCCAGTTTGCAGAAAAACTTATACATAAACTGCACTGACCAGAAATTTCCTCCGAAGAAGATGGATGATGTACTGCATTTCATATTGGCTTCCTACTTTACACCTGTTTGAAGAATGGGTCTTTCTCTGACAGAGCTATAGGTTCTAGCTGACCCATTATTAATTTAACTTTTCCCAGGTTGCTCTATTTTGATCGGAGCTCTGTTTGCGATTAAAAGTTTTCTGGTTCTTGTTATAAAATTCATGTAAGGTTAGCAATGATAAAGGCTGTTATCTGCCACTGTAGATAAGCGACCTTCAATGTTAAAAATAACCTTTTGACTAGCACTATAGAGGTTGTTTTATGGTGACTAGGATCACCACTCAGTTTGTGAACATTAATGATACCCTTATGTTTCTCCTGTACCCATAATGCAGACTGCCATGTTTTGCTATTGTCTATGGGTTTATCTAACAACTTAACTGAGACCAGGCTATCTTATAAGTATTATGTCTATAAGTGTCTGTCTTCAGCCACCACTATATCAATTCTACAAGTGGACTTGTGGCCTTCCTTGCTTTACAGACTTTCTGAACTTAATTTGTGGTGAGAGTGCTACTGGTCTACAAGGTAATAAGTTAAAACTTTTCTCCTCCTTGTTTACATATGGCAGTTCCACATAGTGCATGGATCTATAGATCCATACTGTTCAAAAATTATGATTCATCTGTACATGCATTATGGGGTCTGCGTGCCTAACATACTAACATACTAAAATGCCAGCAGAATAGGCCTAGCAGTCTTTCGTTGTCTGCTTCGCTTGGTCAGCCCCCACCCTGGGTGCTGACCTTGCTGTCCCCCGCCTTCCTCTGGCTTCTCCTTCCCAGTTCCGGATATTCTTGCTGCATTGGATTTTGCTTCCTGAACCCTTCCCTGTACCTGTCCCACCCCTCTTGAACCCCTCCACTGTCTCTGCCTCCACCAGCCCCTAGGTAGTGCATTCCATGGCTCCACCACCCTCTCAGTGAAGTAGCACCTCCTCCTTTCTCCCTGAATCTTCCCCTCCAGCTTCCACCCATGCCCTCTAGTGGCCCTTCCTCCTTCCTTCAAGCACCCTGACTGTTCCTCCCCTATTTACCCTCTTCATGTACCTGAAGACCTCTATCATGTCCCCGGTCCCTTCTCTCTTCCAATGTGTACATATTTAGCTCTTCGAGCCTCTCCTCATAGGTCCTGTCCCCAAGCCCCAAATCATTTTGGTTGCCCTCCTCTGGACCCTCTCCAGGAGGTTAATGTCCCTCTTTAAGTGTGGCCTCCAAAACTGCATGAGTACTCCAGGTGCGGCCTCACCAAGCAGTTATACAGAGGGAGTATCACTTCCTCCTTCTGGAGGTGATCCCCTAGCGATGCATCCCAGCATCCTGTTGGCCTTGGCTGCTGCCCTCCTACAAGTCTCAGAGTTGTTCATCTTGACATCCACCACCACCCCCAGGTCCCTCTCAGCCATTGAGACTTGTAGTATTCCCCAGGGTGTACACTTGGCCTGGGTTTCTGCCCCAGGTGGAGTACCTTGCATTTCCTGCATTGAACCTCAGCTTCCACTTTCTAGACCATCTTTCCAGAGCCTCCAGGTCCCTGCAGGGCCACCCTCCCTCCTCCCATCCACCACCTTCCCCCAGTTTGAGTCATCTGCAAGAAACTCATCTCCTCCTGATGCCTGTCCTTATGTCAGATACGTGGGCGTTGAACAGAAGGAGCCCCAGGACTGATCCTGGGACCCACTAATGACCCTCCTTGGGGATGAGACTATCCTACCAACTCGACCCTCTGGGTCCGGTCCTGGAGCCAATTGCCTATCCATCTGATCATCTGGTTTCCACCCCATTTCTCCTAGCTTATCCAACAGGCCCACGTGAGGAACAGAGTCAAATGCCTTGCTGAAGTCTAGAAAGAGGACATCCACTGGTCTACCCAGGTCCAAGGCACTTGTCACCCAGTCATAGAACTCCACCAGGTTTGTCTGACACGTTTCCCGGATGAATCCATGCTGTCTATCGTCCAGGCACCCTGACTTATCCAGGTCCCCCCTAGCCTCTCCTTGACAATGCCTCCATCACCTTGCCCACCACGATGTCAGGCTGACAGGCCTGTAGTTCCCTGCCAGCTCCCTTGATCCCCCTGTGATAGGCACTACACGCGCCATCAGTCTTGGGGCACCCACTGTCCTCAGAGATGGTGAAAAGCTCTGCCAGGGTTTCGCCAGGACATCTGCAAGTTCCTTCAGCACTCTAGGATGTAATTTATCCGGCCCGTGCTTTCTCCGTCTTAAGGGAGCTGAGGGCATCCCTCACTCTCTCTGCTGTGATTTCCACTTCTGGTACTTCTTCTCCTCTAGCCCTCCCACCACCTGCCAGTGATGCCCCTCCCCAGACCTGCTGACGGTAAGGGTCCCCCTCCTCATTATCTCTGTCTCTCCCATGTATGATGCAGCATCCCCATTTTCCCTGGTGAAAACTGAGGTGAAGTACTCATTTAGTACCTCAGCCTGCTCCCCGGGTCTTGTGCCTCTCTCCCCTGATTTAATCCTGCTAATCTGCCCTTCACCTTCGTCTTTCCCCAATGTATCTAAAGAACCCCTTTTTCCTCTCCTAATTTCCCTGGCCAGGTTCTGCTCCTTCCTTGCCTTAGCCGCCCTCACCACTCTAGTGGCCCTTCTAGCCATCAGCTCGTACTCCCCTCGATCCCTTTCACTCCTTGAGCACTTGAATTTCTATAGGCTGCTTTCTTCGCCACCTCCTGGACCTCCCTGGTCCACCAACAGAGTTTTTGGACCCTACCGCATTTCGTCTTACTCTTGCACAGGTGCTGGTAGCATCCTGCACCCCTCTCCTGATGATTTCCCACCTACTATCAGCGCCATGTCTGACCCAATCCCATCCAAATGCTCCCAGGATCCTTCCCATTTCCTTAAAATCCGCCCCCTGAAGTCGGTTACTTCCGTCTTTGTGCAGCCTTCTACCCTCCTGGGTCCAGGCAGAACCAGACCGTGGCATGGTCACTCCCGCCAATGGGTCCCTTACCTCCAGGCCCCCAATCTGGTCACTGTCTGCCAGGACCACATCCAGTACTCGTGCCTCCTGGTGGTTCCCTCACCTGCTGAGTTAGGAGCAGCGTCTTGAAAGACATCCAACAACCTCTGTTCCCTGGTCACAGAGGATGTCATAGTCTCCCAGTCTGTTCCTGGCATGTTTAAGTCCCCTAACACCACCACCTTTCCTCTGCCCAGTCTGCAGTGTCTCCTAACATCTGCCACCAGACTGTCCTCCAGCTCCTCTGCCAGGGCAGGGGTCTATACACCACTCCTTTTTGCTCTCTTGCCCCCCTTGTTATCAAGGTGACCAAATCGCCTCCCACAGTTGCCTCCGCCTCCTCTACTCCCCTATGCCAATGCAGTTTTTGACTATCATTTCTACCCTCCTCCCTTCCCTCCCCTGTCCTTCCTGAACATGTGTAACCCTCCAGGTTCAGGTCCCAGTCATGTCTTACAGTGGCCCAAGTCTCAGTGACCGCTGCCACATCCACTGCTCCCTCAGTTAACATCGCCTGGGCGCAGGCATTTTGTTGCCCAAGCTCCTGGCATTTAGCAGGACTACCTTCCACCCTTTCCCTATAGTTCCATTTCCCTGCTCGTGTTCCCATGGGGATTCTGTTTCTCCTGGTCTGCACTTTGCCAGTTGGCCTTTCCTGCAATCCTCCTGGTCCCCAGGGGTGGAGACAGAGTCCCTCCTTTATCAGCACCCCCTTGACAGCCTTTTCTCCCATCCCACCCCCCTTCACAAGTTTAAACCCCACTTTTCACCAATGAACTCCTCTATTTTCAACTTAAGGATTCCCTCCCTCAAATTGAGATGTAGTCTATCTCTAGCATACAACTCCTTATCCTCCCAGGTCTCCCCAATCCCCATCAACCCATACCCTCTGGCCTCACACCACTCCCTGAGCCACTGGTTTATCTCCCTAATTTTCCTTTTGTGTTCCCCACTAGCCTTTGGCACTGGCAGGATTTCTGAGAAGGAAACTGGGCATCCTATGTCATGACAGACCCTGGCGAGCTCCCTGAATCTTGCCTGTATCTCTAGCTTCGCTATTTCCAATGTCATTTGTACCCAGGTGGAACAGTATGTCTGGGGAACCCCACAGTCCTTTGCCAGCTGATATACCTCGTTAACTTAGCCCTGTGCACCGTTAGTCAGGAAGCATCTTGTTCTAACTAGCCAGGCTTCTCCCTCCCTATCCCATTTATTACCCCTGATCATAGAATCCCCAGCAGGAGCAACTCTGACCACTCCTTTTCCTCCATCCCCCCTTCCATGTCCCTCATCCTTTCTACCGTCCCCTCCACCCAGCTGGCTCCTTGTTCCTCCCCCTATCTGGGTGCCACATGCCACCCCTCCTTATTTACCATGGCCACTCCCCTCCCTCCAATCCTGTACTCTCCTCCTCCTGAGTATCCTTCTGTTCCTTCTAATTCCCTCACTGCTACATAACTGGTCCTTCTCCCCATCCGCTAAACTAGCCTGACTCATCCTCCCTTCCTTCCTGTCTCCATTTAGTTCCTCCTTGCTAGTCGTGCTCCCCTGGCCCTAAACCCTCAGCTCCCTTTACTGAATCCTCCTTGTACTTCTGGTCCTTCTCCTTTACCTTTCCTCCCAACTGGTCCTTCTCCTTGCGCTTTCCTCCCTCTTCCCCCTGCCCCTCCTGCTCTGATTCACTGCTCCCCCATTCTCCTGCATTCCAGGTCCCCTGTTCTTTCTGCTATCTGGCCCCTGCCTCCTGCCTCCCTCCCACACCCTTTCAGGTCTCTAACCACCTCTGTAGGTGGCTACATCACCTCCCTCATCCTTGAGCAGAAGAAGAGATTAGGGCGGTTACTGAGTACAAGGTCTGATCCACCTCCCGCCTTGCTTCCTTCTGTCCAGCACTGGCCATCTGCCTACTTTCCTGAGAATGTTGTCCTCCGTCCCCCTTTCTGAGGGTCCCCAGTTACCTGCCTGCTTCCTTGGTAGTGTCCTTTTGGACCCCTCTGCCAGGGGTCCCTATGTGACCCGAGTATTCTCCTGCACTCCTTTCCTTATACCCCCACCCCAGTGCTTGGTGCAACCCTGTGGAGATTTACAGCCCCCTTCCCCAACCATACCATGGACCCTCTGCCAGGGTCCCTATGTGACCCCTGAGTATTCTCCTGCACCTTTCCATACCCCCCACCTCCAGTGCTTGGTGCAACCCTGTGGGAGATTTCCAGCCCCCTTCCCCAACCATACCACCCCTTCCCCAGCTTTCTCCTCATCCCTGCAACCTCCTCCTAAGCTGTGCTGGCTGGTAGCACTGGGCAACCTGGAAACTTCCAAGCCCAGTCCAGTATCATGGCTGCTCCACACCCTGTGCACCCACCACCCTCCCAAAGATGCCCCTAATGATGTGTGGTTCCATCCCTTCCAAATAGGTTTCCTTGGGTGAGCCACCAGGTCCCCCTAGTCCAAGATACCCCTACTGCCCTAATCAGGTCACCCACTAATCTTAGAGACAGTCCCACTGTACACCAGTAACTCTGTTACTGGGTGCAGTACAACACATTAAACTTATAAGGAAATGAACAACTCCTAAGCTCCTCTCCCAGCCTTTAAATCCAACCCCAGTGGCTAGAACTACATAAGCTGCACCAGCAGCCTTTTCCTCCAATTGCAGGGCAGGTGTTCCCTATAAATTTGCAGACTTCTGGGAGGGAGGTGGGGAGGTGGTCTTGGGCAGACACCTGACAAGAAAGAGTGTATCAGCCCTGTGTCTCCCTCCAAGCCCTGCAGCTAAAGAACCAGGCCCAAGCAAATCCCACCAAATAGGTTTTAAATCAGAAGAAATAGGCCTCTACCACGCAGCCTGTTACACAGTGAAACATCCACAAAAGAGCCCCAGTTACAGCCACCAAATCAGTTTACAAACATCCAGCATCCCCAAAACAATACCCTGCTAGCCCCTTAGAGTAAGAAAAAGAACTAACCTACCAAGTAAAAGCCACAAGAACCCTGTGAAAACAACAGCAGCAGCTACTGTCCTGGAACACAACTGATCCTGTCCCTTCCAGTTCTTTCCTGATCCTGTCCCCTTCCAGTTCTTCCAGTACCTTGTTCTCTTTTTATTTCATGTACATTGTAGTTAATGCTGTACGGTCCTAAAATTGCATAAATAAAAGTAAAAACAAAACAAAAACAGGACTATTCCTGAGGGATAATGGCACTGAGAGATACACTGCATGAGTAGGGGTAGCATTCCAGTTGCTCGCTAAAGGAGTATCAAAAGTTACATTTGGTGTAGCCACTGCTGTGAGGTAGGAGCAGTGGATAAGATGGACCCTAAGGCCCTTTTGTCACCACAATCCTATGTTGTTTTTTATACATGGGAATATACTATATATATATATATGTTATTTAAAAGAGGTTGCGTAGGGGTCACATGTTGTTCCTCAACAGTGTGAATGATATAACCTAGAATTAGAAAACAGTGGCTGGGACAGTAGTGTGCTGAGGGTTGAGCGCTGCATGCCACACTTGCAGCACACTGGCAACCGGTTCAGGAGTAGACTCGGGCCATTGGGGTCAGCAGGGAGAGGAAGGATTGAGCATTCCATAGCAGCTCTCCTTCCTCTGGGGTGGGGAAGGGATCGCATGCGCTCTGCAGCAGCAACTGGAGAGAGGCGAGGGGCACTGCTGGTAGCATCTGCAGTTGAGGATTGGTAGCAGTGAGTGGTAATGCGTAGTGTGCTGACACCGTTGTACGTCACCTGGCTCTGAGGGAGATAAATGGTGGAAAACTGCTAGGCACGTCGTGTTGGCTGATGGCCGCACTCTGCACCCCGGACACAAGAGATGCACCCTCCCAGGTATCAGGATCCAGGTCCCTGAGGAAGGAATTCTGTGTGATGGTTTACATGGAAGAGAGTGTGTCACTGGCCAGACCAGGTCAGGGTGCGGTGCCGGCAGTCAGATGACTCACCACCCACTCTGCAGAGGAGAACGAGTGTTGTGATAAAAAAAGAAAACAGTGGCTGAAATTTTGATTGCTGACATTATTCTGAAACAGTGAGGTTCATGGCTAGAACCTCTCAAATGCAATAGAACAATTAGGATTCTTTTTAGTTTCTCTTTATTCTTGCTTGTTGTATCTAGCATCTCTAGCACCTGCCTCCTCAGGAATTCCCAAGGCACATCTGATCCCCTGTGAGGCGCAACTGGCAACAGTGGGGGTTCTGATATATCACTGCAGGCATTCAAAGTGCCAGCATTAGGTGCCGAGCCATTAGGATGACAAAATCGATCCGCCACCCTCCCGAGGTCCACCTGCCCTGGAGTTGATATCTATAGTTAGGGGTGTGGGGCACAGCCCCTAAAAACAGTGGTTGGCAACATTCTCAATTGGCACCCTAATGGCTCACCACCGCACGCTTGGCACGCTTCAGAGGGTGGAACCTTGATACTGGGTCAGTCATTGTTTGTACTGGGGCCATTTTCCATGTTTCTTCCAGTCCTGTCCATGACATTTGCATGTTAGGGGTATAGTGCAAGGCACGCATGACAGCACACCCACTGCGTGCATGGTGGACATCCTCTCTTCCTCTCTCTTTGCTTAATGCTGTACTACCACCTGTGGTCATCCAGGTGGCAGCACTGCAGAGAAGGCAGTGATACTCCCTTCCTGCTCAGAGAAAGAGCACATCCTCTGGGACACACAATCCTCCTTCCCCAGTGAGACCTCGATAACCCGAGTTTGTTCCTGAACCGGGTCACTGGTGTTGCAAGCAGTAACCCTAGTGTTGTGCCAGCAGGCTGAACAATTAGGATTTTAATGATTTAAAAATTATTTAAAAATTGAATCATTTTAGTTTAATACTAGTATTAACACACTCCTGGATTTGAGTTACCTTTGTTAATCTTTCCCTAGGGACATGAGGCACTTTGCTGTGCCTCATGCCTCATGATCCCTAGGTTAGATTTACTGATGGAATTCCTAACTCTGTGACCTATCTTTATGCTCAAGAATGGATTTCTTGATAGTCTGTGGTTGTTATGGAGAGGTGCATTAGGTATGATCGGTTCAGACTCAATCGGCTCTACGATGATTCATTCTGTCTGAAGCCTTAGTCCTACTCATTCATGCTATACTGTACTTACTGATTTTACAAGTACCTGCATTGATTCCCATTAAGTCGATTCAGTTGCATATGTTAGGGATCTGTTACAGTTTACATGCAATTGAACTGACCTAGTGTGCATCGATGCAGGGCACATGAACAAATTACAACTATCAATGGAAGACCTTGGTTTCCCAAACAGTCCTGACAGTTGAAAAAATGCATGGAAAAATAACCTACAGGACTGGCCCAGAGGTCAAGGCAAAGGAATGAAAGGGTAGAGCCACACACAAAGTCAATAGATGCAGCTGACCAGTGCGGAATGCACTTGACACACAGGAGTTCAAAGCAGGAACGTGCACACCGACTTCAGTCTTCGAACAAAATGTATTTTAAAGGTCGTACCTTTCGGGTAACAGTGCTCAGTGCAGTCAGTACAGACATGAAAGAACAGGTCTAGGCTTGGGTGCTGGGGGTGTTTCTGGCTGTGTTTGGATTTGGGAGACCCTGAGCCTGGACCCCTTCTTCTATGTTTGTACAGGTTGTGCCTAGCATTACATGCTGAGCACTTGGCTGAAATCAGTTTGCATGGCCCTCTTTTGAACTCTCTGGAAGGTCAAGGGATGACTAATACAGTTTAAAGTATTGCACAGGTACAGTACGAGAAGAGCCCCAATGGTACTTTGACGAATGAGCCTTCTTCTTCACACCCTTTGCTAGAAATGCAACCAATGGGCACCAATCTCTTGTCTAGACTGCTTTTGCTAGAAAAATACAACCACGCTTAGGACCACATATAGCATGCATGAGCAAATACCATGGGAGCCCCATTCCCAGAGACTCAAAGACTGCAATTGTCAGCATATTCCTGAAAAGACACAATTTACTGACACTAAGAACATAAGCTAACAAATAGTTTGCTATCAGCCAGACTTTTGTTTCTGAAATGCCGGATGGAACTTTTTCCAACAACAGAGAGTGTTTTAGCACCTGTCCCATACTGTGAACTAGGAGATACTGTCTTGCTGCAGGAAAACTGGACTTATGCACCTAACGCTAGACAGATGTTATACCCGCCATAATACTGCATCACTCTTGTCACGCTGTATCAGCATCCAGCCCTGATGCCACTTCTGTTACAACACACCTGCTTTCTATTGGACTCAGTCCAAACATCATACAGTATGTGCAGTCTTGCATTTCACACTGCCTACCCCTCCACCTGATTGAGAGTACCCCTTTTAGAAGAGCGGATATTCCGAACCCAAAATGGCGCTTTAGTATGGCTGACCATGACTGTGCCACCCATGCCCATATGAATGTACTGAATCATGATTCCCATAAAGCTGTAGTCTGCCTTAACATAGACATTACCCAATTTGAAATGTTTCTGTGTGATTATCTATATCTGCATAATAGAGTGTGCTATATTAATGTAAATAGTCTGTGATATGATCTGGTGTGGCATGGTATGGTACACCCTGGCAGCAAATCCATTTTATGGGTTGGGAAAATGTTGCAGTGTGATTGACTGTTGGTGCCCAAAGGGTGTGTATATATATTACAACAACCCACACTTTCACACATCTTTTGGAAGCCAAGCACATTGCAGAACATTTAGTACAATATTATAGTTCACTCTCAAACATGGGTCATCGACTTGGCAGGAGTAAGGCATTTCAGAGTCTTAGCCCTCACGCCACCTGGCCGACTCAACTAAGTTGCTTTATGGGTCTCTAGTAAAGGTGCAGTTGGGCTGTGATATCGTCCATTGCCTTAGTATCATGACAGATGGGCCACCACAAATGTTTTGTTGGTGGAAGAATATTTAATCACTGATATATTTACCAGGGTACCAGGGTTTACTAGGGTTTAAGAGGCTAGAGAAGATCTTTTTTTTTTTTTAGACTTTATTTATTCATCCAGACCCCGGACATCCTTCAGGAGTGCCCACACGGATACACCGAACTCCCAGGCTGAACCCTGCATCTCCCAGGCCCTCTCCCTGAATGACCTAGGCAGGCCTGACCCCCGGATCACCTCCAGGGCTGGTTTCGCCCTCCTCTGGCGGTCATCTCCTAAGTGTGAGGTGCCTTACCTTCAGTCGTCGGGTCAGCCATGGTGAGTCCCAGGTGCTAGGCCAGCATTTGGGATGTTGGTGTTCCACTGCTGCCACTGTCATCTCACCGGTGGTCTGAGGGATTTTTTCTTATACTTGCCCCCGAGACACAGCAGTGCAATGCGCGCAGCACGCTGCCCGCCCAGATGCCTGCTGCACTCATCCCCAATTCTTGTTCCCGCTAGTATTTTATTTATTTATTTATTTGATATATCAGGTTTACAACCTTTAAGCCAGAGGCTCATTTACAAAGGTACCTTGTCACATGTAAGACTGAAACTAATACAGACAGGGTATAACAACAATTACATTAAGCATGTGTTACAGACATTTGTCACAGACATTATTTATAGTATTTGGATGTAGATATTTACAGACATTATTTACAGTATTTGGGTGACGATATTTACATAATCACAGCAGAAAGACATTATTAGCTTGAGAAAGCATCTAAACAGAGTAGTCAGTCCTAGTAGTACCCCTGGTCTCTACCGAGGGTCTCTACTAGCGGGAAGATCCTGGATCCCTCCTGAGGAGAGAGAGCTGTCCTACAGATACTGATCCATCTCCCTCCCTGCCGACACCCAAGAACCAGGCTCGCTCCTGAATCCGAGTCGCTGGCATGGCGCGAGTGTGGCGTCCAGCGCCTCAACCCTCAGCGCCACGGGCAGCGCTGTAGTAGACCTTGAGGCCCATCAAATACCCTCCTTCTCAGTGGTTTAAGAGCAATGTATTACCTATAAGAGTAAGATTAACTTCAAACAACATGAAGCCTTGCTGTATTCTGAAATATGCAGTTAGCCCCAGCACTTGAACTGCTCTGGAGAGCAAAGAGTTAACTCTATGCAGGAAGCATAGAACGTTAGCTCAAGCTCAGTTTCAAACCTCTGTCTGCAGCAATTCAAAGTGTAACCGTCAGATTCTTTACTCCGCCTAACTGAACAGTCGCTCCAGAGATTGCTCCTTCACTACAGTTGGTTCGGTTTCGAATCCGTCCGGTTTTATCACCGATTGTCATTTATTTCGGCTTCAGATCCCTATTTGCAGTACAGTAAATGTTGTAGGCAGTGGACCATAGGGTAAAATTGTTGCATTTTGTGTTGAAATTGTAAAAACCTGTGGATCGGTCCAGTTAGGAAGAAATTTTTAGGTTTTTCTTATTCTTTCTGTAGTGTGAGTACGGTTCCTATCGGTTTCAAAAAAGTGATTTTCCACATTTTTTCCGACCCGTAACACGGTTGGTAAACCGATAGGGGAGTCTTACCTGGTTAAATAGCTGTAAAGGGTAAGTTGTAGCCTGGCCATGTCTGAGAAACCCAAGGAAAAACGGGCCCACTGGGTTTCAACACTGTGGTGAGTGTGAGGATGCCTTTGCTAAGGCAGACCCTCACACCATTTGTGTTTATTGTCTTGGGTTTGACCACCTCGATTCAGACTGCCAAATTTGTAAAATTTCCGAAGGCCACCCTGGAAAAATAGTTTGGGTAGGCTCAGGAAAAGGAAGCCGAGAATCTGCTAATCCTAATGGCCAGCCCAGTTCGGTTCCTACCGAACCTGAGGGTGCCCACTGACCTGGGTGATACTCCCTCGGGCAAGAGGAGATCCGACCCTGAGGGTCAGTTCCATTGAAGCGCAAGAGGAAATCGGCTGGTTCAGATCTAGAACCGCATCATCCAACCGCTGAAGAAATAGCCAAGGCCATAAGTACTGACGAGAGTGCTCCGTCCAGTTATGGTCCAATCCGGCGCCTCTTGGTAAGAAGCTCCGGTTGATGACTCCCCAGTTCTGGAATATGTTTCGCATTAATTTTATTAACCAGAGTGGGAGGGAGGAAGAACAAGACAATGATGATGAGGATAATGGTGATGAAGGTCTGGATGAACCCATCGAACCGGACATCTCCCAGACTGGCCTTCTAATGTTTCCCTCCCAGGCTTTCTGAGTCCCCATCCACTATTTGTTCTACATGAAAGTGGCTCATACCCTCCAGCTTCCTTGGTCAAAGCTGTTGAGGAACAAGAGGAGTCTGATTTTGTGGAAATGATGGACATCCCAGAGACCAAGAGATTGTCTACTCCCCTCATATATCCTTTGGGAAACAGACACAGAGAACTCTTCAAACCCCAAATTCTTACCACCTGTGGATAAAAGAATGGACAGGAGGTATATGCTTTCAGGCTCAGGTACAGAGTTCTTGTTCCACCAATGCAGCCATGTTGGGGTAGTGCAGGCTGCAGCCTGTAACAAGGCTAACATACCCTTGGCTACACACCCCAAGATAAAGACTCTAGGAAGGTGGATGCTATGGCCAAAAACAGTACTTAGCATCCTTCTTGGGACTCAGGCAGGCAAATTATATGGCCTACACAGCCAGATACCAGACGTCTAGATGGGCTACTGTTCTGGAGCTGCCTAAACAGGCCTCCCTAGCTAGCCAAGGAGCTGGAGGAGGTGACTGCTGATGGGATTGAGGCATCCAAAATTCAATTTCATGCTGCTGTGGACTCGAATGATGTGGCATCACAAGTCATGGCTACATCTGTGTCTCTTAGGAGGTTTGCATGGCTCAGATGTACTAGCCTCTCACAGAACACCCAGGCTAAGGCCATGGATTTCCCTATGACAGGTAATTCTCTGTTTGGGAGCAGACAGAGAATTACATGAAAAAATAGACAGTATCGGACCACCTACAGGAGTGCACAGGCCAAGGAAAGGCAGGCAACTCTTCAGAGGCAGCAGTCTAGGGGCAGGGGCAGGCATTTTCACAGCCTTTCTACCAGCGCAGGCCTCCTCTCCCTTTCCACAGAGGAGGTTTTCAGAGGAGAGGTAGAAGGGTATGAGCAGAGCTGCATCCTCCTCTCAGTCCAAGGCTCCTGCCAAGCAGACACCCTGATGTGTCAGCCAGGTTGATTCTCCAATCCCAGTAGGAGGCAGACTGGCTTACTACTTCCAGGCCTGGAAGTCTGTTACCTCAGACAGGTGGGTCCTGGAGGTAGTAAGTCGGGATTAGCCCACAGTATTGCAAAGTTCCCAAAACTGAGAGACAAGTCCTTTCCACCTGCAAACCTCTCCGAGACCACTGCTTTAGAAGCAGAGGTTCTCTCTCTGCTAACCCTCAGGGCTGTAGAGACAGTTCCTACTCAGCACAGGGCAAGGGTCTGTATTCAGATATTTCCTTCCCCTAAAAGGCAGGGGAGTGGCGGCCCATCCTAGACATAAGATATCTAAACAAGCACGTCTTAAAACCAAAATTCAAAATGGTGACTCTGAGAGTAATTCTTCCCTCTCTAAGGCCAGGAGTTGGCTAGCTTCCTTGGACCTCAAGGATGCCTACTGTCACATCCCAGTCAGGTGTTCCCACAGAATACCTCAGGTTCGAACTGCCTTCAGGCCACTATCATTCAGAGCAATGCCCTTGACCTTTACATCAGCTCAAGGGTGTTCATAAAGTGCCTATGGGTAGTGGCCTTTCTCAGGAGACAGGGGTCTCCATTTTCCCATACCTAGATGACTGGCTCATCATGGGGCAGTCTCCAGACCAAGTCATGTCAGACCTACAAGTTACACAACAGTTGCTCACTTCTAGGTTTTCTTCTCAATCTGTCAAAGTCAGTCCTCGAACCAGTAATGACTCTCACCTTCATAGGGGTAGAGTTGGATACTGTGCAGGCAAAGGTTTTTCTTCCCTTGGCAAGGGCGAAGATCCATACAGATCTTGCCTCCTCTTTCCACCTTCTGGTGTCTCGACCAGCAAGACATTTTCTTCAGCTCCTGGGCCACATGGCAACTTCCACTGCGGTGGTACAGGGAGCCAGATTTCAAATGAGGGACATTCAGTTCCACCTGAGGTCCTTTGGTCTCAGAAAAAGATCCTCTAACCAAATTGATTCCAGTGACTCAGACTCTGGTCCCAGCTCTCAATGGTTTCAGACAAGGAGTCTCATTCATCAGTCAGACTCATTCAGTGATACTAACCACAGATGCCTCTCTCCTGGCTGGGAGGCCCACCTGGGAGCTCTTATAGCACAAGATGTCTGGTCTCCTCAGAGTCTCTACTTCATATCAATCTTCTGGAACTCAGGTCAATATTCCTGGCTCTCAAGCTTTCTTGGACTCAGTAAGGAAGAAAGTTGTTCAGGTCAGGACAGACAACAGCAGTGCCAGTGGCTCAGCAGGTAGCTTTTCGCCTCTGAGGCGGAGATCAGTAGGCTGTGGTTCTTTCCACACCAGGTACCTCTGGGTTAATATTCCAATACTGACACTGTAGTGCAGCATGAGGGGGGTGCTGCACTCCTGAGGTGCCATCTTTCGGATGAGACGTTAAACCGAGGTCCCATCTGCCTGTTCTGGTGGTAGTTCAGGTGGATGTTAAAGATCCCATGGCACTTCTCGAAAGAGCAGGGAATTCCGGTACAATGCCACATTTCCTCCATTCACGAAAAATACCATCAACAGCTTAATCTGGTTCCAAGGTCAGTTGGCATTCATCTGTATCCCCTCCCGGTCGTGCCTAAAAATAGGTAGAATTTGTCTAGTGCTCTTACCGGTCAACAAAACTAAATAAAAATAAAAATAAATGTGGTACATCAACAAGCAGGGAGGCACAGAGTCTACGGCCTTGTGCACGGAAGCCATGAAAATATGGTCTCTGGCTTATGCCCTGTAAGCACCATAGTAGCAGTCCATCTACCAGGGAAGGACAATGTTTAGCAGATACCCTGAGCAGGATATCTCAGGGCTATCATGAATGGGCCCCTGGACCCTTCATACTGAAAGTAGTCTTCTTCAGGTGGGGCACTCCAGAGATAGATCTCTTTGTAGCCCCAGACAATCATCAACTTCCTCTTTTCTGTTGCAGGCCTCTAGTCATAGGCACAGTTCCCTGGATGCTCTGGTTCTGATGGGCGGGGCAAATTCATTTATACCTTTCCTCCCTTTCCCTGTTATTCAAGGTCCTGGTCAAGATCAGGTCACAACTGTGCAGGGTGATCCTGATTGCACCAGACTGGACCAGACAGCTTTGGTATCTTCTGTTGATGTCCCTAGCAGTCCATCTTCCCTATCTCTTCCCAAGAGGCACAATCTGCTAACCTCCTCTCGGGAAGACTCTGGTACCCCAACCTTCAGTCTCTCAATCTCAAGGCTTGGCTCTTGAAGAGTTAGAGTATGCAGGTCTGCACCTGTCTTAGGGGGTACTGGATATTCTCAAAGCCTCTCAAAACCTGCCACCAGAAAAACTTATAATTCCAAATGGAAGAGATTCAGTATTTGGTGTTTCAATAAGGATGTTTTACGGATACTGCTGATCTGGCTACAGTTCTGGATTACATGGTTCATCTTAATGGCCTAGGCCTCAGGCCAGCCACTTTAAAAGTTCATTTAGCAGCTGTATCTTCATTTCTGTCAGCAGGAAGGCTCCTCTCTGGCATCTCATCCTGTCTTCTGCAAATTCTTTAAAGGTTTGGTTCATACCAACCCTCCTTTAGGAACCCTACCCTGCTTGGGATCTTAATGTTTGCATTGCTCAGCTCATGCAACCCCTTTCTGAGCCTTTGTTTTCAGCCAAACTCAAGTATTTGCATTGGAAAACTGTGTTCCTGGTAGCTATCACTTCTGCCAGGCGTAGTAGTGAATTACAAGCTCTGTCAGAGGAGCCAGATTTTATCTCATTCCATAGAGATAAGGTGATCTTTAAAACCAATAGGAGGTTCTTACCAAAGTGGTCTCAGATTTTCATTTGAATCAGAAGATTACATAGTTTGATGTTAGAGGGCACTAGCTACTACATTGAGCATACTAAGGCACTTAGGTATGAATGTCCCCAATTGTTTCTCACTTATGGTGAAGTGGGGAAAGGTAAGCCTGTTACTAAGAGAACTATTGCCAGGTGGATTGTCTCTTGTATTCAATTCTGCTATGAAAAGCTAGGCAAAATACCCCCTCAGGCCTGAGGGCTCATTCGACTAGAGGGTAAAGCTGCTTCCCTGGCTGCTGCCAGGGATATACCTTTACTAGAGATATGCAAAGCAGCCACCTGGAAACTGGCCATACTTTCATCAAGCATTACTCTGATATCCAGGCTAGGAGTGATGCTTGGTTTGGAACAGCAGTACTGCAGAGCCTATTCCCAAAATAGGTTCAGTACCTCCCTCCATAGGTACTGCTTGGTAGTCTGCATATGTCAAAACACAGCAAGACTTCATGTTGTTTGAAGAAAAAATTGCTCACCTTAGTAATTGTGTTTCTTCTAATGGAATCTTGCTGTATTCTGACCTCCCTCCCTGCCTTCCCTCTCAGAACCTGTTTTTGGGAAGTGGGCTGGCAGGTACAGTGTTGCACCTCAGGGGTGTACTTGGCACTCCTCCTTTCTAGAAGGGGAGTGGGTTATTATTATGTTGTTTTTGGTAGTTATATGTTTATTCACTACCTGGTTATTATTTTGGGTTCTTGATTTGAGTCTTTGGGGAACCCAATTTGTTGCCTGTTGGCTTATGTTCCTTTACAATTTCCACCATAGAGGTATAGTCAGTAATAGCTCGTCAGAATCTGACGGTTACATTTTGAAGTGCTGCAGACAGAGGTTTGAAACCGAGCTCGAGCTCAACGTTCTATGCTTCCTGCATAGAGTAACTCTTTCCTCTCGGAGCAATTCAAGTGCTGGGGCTAACTGCATATGTCAGAATACAGCAAGACTCCATTAGAAGAAACACAATTACTAAGGTGAGTATTTTTTTTCTCTAATTTACCCTAAAAGTGATTTTATTCTCTGATTCAACTACAGTGCTCCCTCCTTTATCGTCTCCACTTTTATCTGCTACCCTCACTTACTGTCAGTGTGAGCTCCTGTCCTGTTTTCAAGTGTTATCACCCTTTAACTGCCACCTCTATTATCTGCCACCATCTTTTATCCACCAAAATTTAGGATGTATGGAAGTGAGCAAATAAAGAGGAACATTTGTATATAACCTGGTAGTTGTTGATTCCACAGCTTTGGTGTTCTCAGAGTATACTACTGGTGTTGTTTATTGGTGTTGAATTTCGTTGTACTAGTTGATTGTCATGACCCTAGTGATTCTTCCCATTGTACAAAATGTGGGACACACAGAGGTCATGAGCTCTGTAACTTGGATGTTATTGTAAAGAAAAGTCCCCTCTAGCTCATCTTGTGTTCTACGACATTAGTCCCAAGCTTGATCATCTTTCTTCACATTGCTTGTCTTCAAGTCCTCATATGATTTTTGCCACTCTGCATTGTATTGACTCCAATTGTCTGATATCCTTTGTTTGTTTAATTTAATTTTTATTAGCTTTTAAGAAGTTCTCATACACTTAATGCACAGCATGCATAACAATACACATATGCAATAGTAACACTTCAGTTAGGATACATAGTTAGTATACCCAGTTTTATACCTCAGTTGGGTGCAGCTGCATTAAGGGATATTTTACCCTGATCTAGAAAAGGCTTAAAACTCATATCATAAAGGCACATGACCGATAACACAACAGAAATAACTACATATTCCATTAACAAGCTACTGTAACACCTGTGTGGTCACATATATTAAATTACTTCAAATTGTTGTGTAATTGTGTTCAGATTCAAGCCCTCGAATCGACATAAGCCAAAGCTCACCACATATACTGTAGGTACAGCTCAGTGCCCTTAACCACTACACCATACTGCCTCCTGCCACTACATCATACTGCTCTTAATCTGAATCTTCTTCTCTTTCTTCCTGGTGCTGTGCCCCAAAGTCAGCTTTTATTTTTTCATTAAGGCTCCCGCATCCCTGGGGTCACCAAAAAGATACTGTTTCCCAGTATGCACTACGTTCATTTCGCTGGGTATTGCATGTTATGCAAAACCCACAGGAGCATACTAAGGATCTGGTCCCATCAAAGCCTTGCACCTCTTGGCACATGGTGAAGCTAAGATGGGGGAACAGGGAAAGCTTATCCCTGGAATCTGTACATAGAGGCCCCAGGACACAGTTTCTGTCATGCGGTTCCCTGTAGTGTTACCAGAAATGTCATTGGGGAGGATTCATCTGTCCATTTTTTCTAGGGGTACTGTAGAAGGCTTGGTAGACTATGGGGCTGGCTCCAGCTGCAACAACTCATTCAGCCAAGACCCAGAAAATACCTCCAGATTGCCCACCTCTGCTGCTTCTTGCAATCCCAGGACTCAGAGGTTTGCTGCTCTGGCTAAATTCTCCATGGCCTCCATCCTGTAATGCATGGGTTTGTTTTCTTTAATATGGTAGAGATCCTCGCTTTCAATGCTGATATTGCTGCTTCCTTCACCTCTGCTGTTGCTGTTGAGGCTTGTGTTTCACACACGAGGAGTTGGGCATTGTAATCGGCAACCTTCTGATCTAGTATCTGTACTCTCTTATCCCAAAGCTTGGATTGCCTTTGTTAAGTCTTTATTTGTGGGTTCTCCTGATTCCTCCTCTGTTGGTGCTGGCAGCTTCCACTTCCACCGGTCCTGCATGCTGACCTTTATTCTCTGTTGCTTTTTGGGATCCTCATATTGTGAAAAGGCCTCCAAACTACTATAGACCATGATCACTGAAGGTGAGCAATGTATTAAAATGTTTTAAATTCAGATAAGTTAAAAAATTAGATTTGATTAGATTATTTAGGATACGATTCCTGAGAAGGAGCTGGATCGAACATGTCTGCTCATAATGGCTGCTGGCCACGCTACCTGATATCCTTTTTGGTGATGGTGACCAGAATTGGGAGGCATAATATAGATTCAGTCTTACTAGGTTTCTATAAAGGGCAAGATTACTTTTTATTTCTTGACATAAGTGTGAATGATTTTCCTAGCTTTTATGCTGACTACAGTATAATGTTTTGAGCTAGTGCAATCATCAGATACTGTAACTTCAAGTCTCTCTCAAAATAAGTCAAGATGGGAGTGGTGCAGTGCAATGGCTGAGGAGCAGCAGTGTTCGGGAGACATTCTGGAGGCTGTAATGCTGCCCTGTTTGCAGGCACCTCTCTGGTCTGAGGGAGGAGGTTGCCCGTCTCCAGGCTGACCTGGTTAGGATTCGTGAAACCTCTTCCCCACCCAGGGACCATCAGGGCCACCACCGTTACCTCAGAGGCTGCCAAGAAGAGGAGCGTTGGACCAAGGTGGGCTCAGGGAGTGAGAGGGTGGAACAGAGGGCATCCCTCCAGTTATAGCTCTCCACAATTCATATGCTGTTCTGACAAAGAGTGGTTCCTCTATGGAGGCACCTGCAGTGGAGACCAAGGAGGATGCTGGGAACCTCCAAAAGGAGACCCACAGGAGGGGGCACAAGACCCACAGGGAAGAAACAACTCCTGGTGGGGACTCAGTCATAGGGGGGTAGACATGGGGAGAAGGATAGGGAGGTAAGGTGCCTGCCTGGCGCCATGGCTTGGAGGGACAGGAGCGAATCATCAGGATTGCATGAGCAGCTGCACGAGGGAGGGAGCTGGATGTCATTGTCCACCTAGGGACAAATGACCTGGCTGTAAATGGAATCAGAGTGGTGCAAGAGGAGTTTGTGGAGTTGGGGAGGGGCCTTAGACAAGTAGCATGTATTGTAACCTTCTCAGAGGTGCTGCCTGTCTATGGCAAGGATGATGCTAGGGTATTCCGCACCATGGGTTTCAATGAATGGTTGAAAACTGGCGTGGAGCTCAGGGTTTTGGCTTCATTGGGGACTGAGGGCCACCTGGAGGATGCAGGCTTATACTGGCGCGATGGTCTGCATCTGTCCGGGGGTCCAGGATCCTAGGTGGCAGGTTTAATTGCTTCACTGGCAAGCATTTAAACTAGCCAAGGGGAGGCACTGAAAAGGAGCAGGGAAATCCCAGCCTCCCCGACAAAGCGCAGTAGTTAGAGAGGTAAACACCAAGGTAGAGAAGTCAGTATGGAGCAGGACAGGATAAATACAGAAGAAGGTGTTAAGGACAGGGATGGGGCTATAAGCAGAGGCCATAAAAAATAAAATGGAAGGTGATGAGTACCAATGCCTATAGTCTGTGCAACAAGCTCTCTGAAATAATGGCCTTAATGGAAGAGGGATGCCTGGATATTGTGGCAGTCGCTGAAATGTGGTACAGAGAACCATGAGTGGGAAGTCAACATACCAGGATACACAGTCTACAGGAGGGACAGAGTGGTAAAAGAGGAGGAGGAGTAGCTCTCCTATAAGGGAAGGGATTAAAGCAACAGAACTAAAGAGTAAACAGGAAGTTGATGAGTCACTATGGGTCACCCTGGAGACAGGAAATGGCACCACAACTGCATGGGGTTGTGTACAGACCCCCATCTCAGGGGAGGAAATGGACAAGGAAATGATAGAAGGCATCCTTAAAATGACAGAAAAAGGAGATACTGTTGATGGGGACCTGAATATGCCAGATGTTAACTGGAGTACCTTTGCTGCAGGCACATCCAAAACAGGGTCATTTTGATGCTCTGAGGGGCATGCCTCAGACAGCTAGTGTTGGAACCCACTCGGAGGAGCAATCTTAGATCTGGTACTCTGAAATGGGGAAGGAGAAAGGATCTCGGTTTAGAGTGGGTAGCCATCTGGGAACAAGTGACCACCAAACAGTGTGGTTCACAATAAACACAGCCATAGAGTCAAGCCATACAAAAACAAGATTATTGGACTTTAGGAAGGCTGACTTTGGGAAAATGAGAGCATGCTTTAGAAAAGCACTAGCAAATGGGCAAGAAGGAGGGGCGGAGGAACAATGGGGAATAATCAAACAACCATCTGCAGAGGCAACAAGCCTTTGTGTGAAGCAAATCAATAAAACAAAATGAAGGAAAAAATACTATGGTTCTCAAAAGAGGTGGCAGGGACGGTTAAGGAGAAAAGGATAGCATTCAGGAAATATAAGGAAACACAGAAGGAGCAGGACAGAGAACTTTATCAGTTAAAGCAGAAGGAGGCAGGGAAGGCAGTCAGAATAGCAAAGGCACAGACTGAGGAAAAGATAGCCAACTCTGTTAAGAAGGGGATAAAACTCTTATAGGTACATTAGGGAGCCAAGAAAGACAAAGGAGGGATACAGAGACAATAAAGGGAGGGAATGTGGGTAGAGGTGACAGTGAAAAGCAGGGATACTGAACGAATATTTCTGCTCAGTATTCACAACAGATGAGGAGGGGAGGTGCCTAAACCAAACAAGGGAGAAACTCTGAAAAAGGGGGCTCGATACCAGTCCATTCACAGAAGAAAAGGTTTTGAAAGAACTCTTGAAACTGAGGGTGGACAAAACAATGGGGACCTGATGGGATTCACCCAAGAATACTAAAAGAACAAAGGGTAAAACTAGTAACACCACTGACTACTGTCTTTAACAAATCATGGGAGGATGGAGTGGTACCTGAGGACTGGAGGAGGGCAAATGTGATTCCACTTCACAAATGTGGGAGCAGGGCAGAGGCAGGAAACTACAGACCAGTTATTTTGACTTCAGTAATAGGGAAAATGATGGAATCACTTTGGAAGGAAAGAATTGTTCAGTACCTAGAGGCCAGTGGGGCACAGCACCCAAGGCAGCATGGTTTCACAGCAGGAAGGTCATGTCAGACAGATCTAATAGATTTCTTTGACTGGGTGACCAAAGTAGTAGACCAGGGAGGGGCTGTGGATATGGCCTACCTAGATTTTAGCAAGGCATTCGACACAGTCTCACACAAAAGATTAATATACAAGTTAGTCAGCCTTGGAGTGGGTCCCAAGGTGGTAGCCTGGATAAAAACTGGCTGGACAACAGGACCATAAAAGGTAATAATAAACAGAGTCCACAGTGAAGAAAGGAGGGTAACTAGCGGGGTACCATGAGTTCGATACTGGGACCAGTCCTCTTTAATATCTTTATAAGTGACATTGGAGAGCACCTGAAGGAAAGGTATGCCTCTTTGCAGATGACACAAAGATCTGCAACAGGGTTGATACACAAGGTGGGGTAGAAAGAATGAAAAGGGACTTGCAAGGTTGGAGGAATGATCAAACACGTGGCAGCTCAGATTCAATACAAAGAAGTGCAAGGTAATGCATCTGGGAAACAAAACAAAACCCAGGGAAGAGTACACAATGTAGGGGTGAGTTAATAACAACAACAAAAATCGAAAGAGACCTAGGAGTAATTATATCAGATGACCTAAAGGTGGGCAAGCAATGTGAGAAGGTAGTAAGGAGGGCTGGGGATATTGGGCTGCATAGGGAGTGGCATCAACAGTGAAAACAGGAAGTTGTTATCCTCTGTACAGACAGTTAGTGAGACCCCATCTGGAGTACTTGTGTGCACTCTGGAGACCCCATCTCCGAAAGACATAGATAGAGTGGAGGCTGTTCAGAGGAGGGCAACCAAATGGTGCAAGGTCTGCACCAGAAGACATACAAGGAGAGACTAAAGCAGCTTAATATGTATACCCTTGAGGAAAGGAGGGGCGAGGGGGGACATGATAGAAACTTTCAATCCAAGGAATTAACAAAGGTGCAAGAGGGTAGTATCTTTCCAGAAGAAGAGATGCAAGAACAAGGGCACAATTTGAAGATAGAGGGGACGGCTCAGAGGTAATGTTAGAAGTACTTTTTCACAGAGAGAGTTGTGGATGCATGGAACAGCCTTCCTGAGGAGGTTGTGGAGTCAGAAACAGTGGAAGAATTCAAGAATACATGGGACAGGCATAAGGCAATTCTAGTGGGGGCGTAGGAGGAAGTAAGCTGTTGATTACCTAGAATCTGCAGCTTATCCACCAGGTAAGGAAATGGGCAGACTGGGTGGGCCAAGTGGTCCTATCTGCCATCAAATTTTATGTTTCTGTGTTTCTATCCATAGACTCTATTTTTTCCCTTTAATGTGATATTGGTATTTTAAATTATGTCTTCCTTAATGTAACACATTGTATTTGTCCATATTTAGAACCATGCTCCAAATATCAGTCCATTCCACAATTTTATTTAGATCTGCTAGTAGGAACTTGCGATCCTCAATAGTCCCTAGAGTATGTCCCCGCTTGAGTCATTGGCAAATTTAATGAACCACCCATTAATGTCTTGTGCTATGTCACAAGTGCAAATGTTAATTAGAGCTTTGAGTGCTGCTGCTATCAATATATATATGTATGTATGTATGTATCTATCTAGGTACATATTTATTTATTTATTTCAAAGGTTTTACCAGGAAAGACTACTGATGCTGATATATTGTAAAGGTACTTCTAGGGTCAGGCAGGTACAGAGGTCCCACCTGAAAGAGATACAGGGACCCACCTTGAAAATCAATAGGGAAGAGCCCAGGGTGACACACTCATATCAGTTTTCCACTTAAATCTAATACATTATCACTGCGTTGCATCTTATATTTATCTACAGTGCCCCCACACCCCATTTAATTAGGGAAAGATGATAAATGCAGAGAATTTCAGGGTTTAGAAGGTGGTCAGGTACCCAACTGATGGGGCCCACCTGGAAATTTGAGGTATCCTGGTGGGCCAGTTCAACTCTGGCTATTTCTCACTGTTTGCTACAAAGCATATCAAGGCGAACCATAAGACTACAGAATGAATAGACTGATGCTAAGTTTTCTGGCAGTTATCTTCCATGTTTTCTTTCTATTTCTAATACCCGCTTCATACAGGTATCCAGTGATGATAGCAACTGTACATGAGCAACTGTGAAAGGAGCGACTCATTTACAGTGATACCCTGTTGAGCTACCCCGAAGGGTAGCAATGGAATGCAAAGGCGTAAGGTAGGGATGAGTGGAAGGAGTGTTACAAGACGTCGGAAGGGCAGGTATAGGAAGGAGGGTTTGTGTGAGGTAGTGTGGCCTGCTGCCACTGAGCTAGCCATGTGGTGTGGTGGTGAGGGTGGCTAGCTTTTGGTGCAGCAAGTGCTGGGTTCGGGGCTGGCGACCAAGATGTATTTTGTTGCTTGTGCTGTGATTTTTTTTTCTGTCTTATCCTCCCCAACATGCACCCCCTGGAGTTGGTCATATTAAATCTGAGGGTGCCCCTCACATAGATCCTATTTTCAGTTGCCAGACGTGGTGTACCCAGAAGTGTACATCACATTGTGCTTTTTGGTGACGACGATTACTTGCTCTAATGACTATCGCTTCTTGTGATCGCCATTATGACATGGAACCTTCATACATGTATTAACACACCCCAGAGTTTGAAAGTTGTGTTGTGACAACCCATGCCCAGGTAGTGCAAGGCACTCAGGTCTACTCATGCCTACAATCAACTGGGGTCGTTTGTTACTACAGTACCAACCACACCTATTGTGTGATATTGTTTACGTATACCACACTAAGGAATGTAGTCTTGTAACTCTGTATAATGTAAAAATGGCTTCTGCTTATCTGCGTCAAAATTCTATATTCTAAGTACAGAAAAAAAAATATAAATCTTTATTGCAAAATAAATTGAGTGCCAAAGCCTAGATGTGACCTCTGTACCATCTTCTTGTTTCTTCATGTGTCTGGAGCCTCGGAACAAACATAATAGTTGATAACAATAAATTCTTGAGAGAGAGAGATAATGATGCTGAAGTGAAGAAACAGTTCTGTCTGTTCCCAGCATGGTGCAGTCCTGACCTTGAGAATCCAGGAAGCAGAGCACGGCACAGTGATAAGCTGCTAGTTCACAGCGGTAAGAATGAGTGCACCCTGACTGCAACCTTCCTTTACAGCTGGTGGGACGCTTGTACCACACAAGAATTCTGTGTTCACAGTAAGCCCACAGCACTGTTTATTCCAGTTAGGAATTTGATCAACTTATTGTTTAGAGACTGTGGCAATCACCTGCCTTAGCATTTTGTTTCACTTGTGGGCAGAAGCCCTGTTGTTGCAAACTGCCTCCCCAAAAGCCGATGTAAAGACAAACATGGTTTACTGATCTCGTAGGCAAAATCCATTGTAGTGTACACAAAAGGACTTGTACCAGAGTATAGAAGATTAATTGATGTAATTAAATGATTTAATGGAAAGGCAGTGTAACCTAGTGGGTAGAGCAAAACCCATGAATCAAGCCATCCTTGGTTCAAATCCAAGCCTTGTTCACTGTTTTGTTTTCCATCTTGTGTTTATGCTCCTTCTTCTCCAACCACCTTTGGCTTCCTGCCTGCCCAGACCCATCATCCACCATCTCTGGGACTTATTTGACCTCAGATGATCTCCCACAGATCCCCCATGGTAGGACTAGCAGAGGGAGGTTCATCCTCCTCACCCCAGTGACCATATCCAGATGGGAAGCTGGGGCCCAGTCGGTGGTGTGGGGCCTGCAACAGGTAAGAGCTTCATCCCTGCCGACAGGGTCCTAGGGTTTTCTCATTTTTGAGCCCCGCCCACTTCCTCTACATCAGGCCTGCCCTTCAGACCTCGCACATGCTAGCATACCCTGCAGAAGAGGTAAGCCCCTGGCCCACTGCAGGGGTGCTAGTGTGGTGGAACCCAATGCCATCTCTCCCTAGCTGGGAGCGGTACCACACGCAGCACCTCCCCAGTCCTCAGTGTCACCCTACAGGCTTCCTGGTGCATTTCAGACCTGGGTCACTGACATGGGCATGCACAGCATTACCCACTGGCCATTGGGTGGCTTGCTCATTCATTGTTGGTTTTGTTTGCAGACAGAGTGATTCAAGACAAGTGGAATGAACTGTCGAGGAGGTGGTCTGTGCCGAAAACAGTGAGCAGATTCGAACTCAGAATGGACAGGCACATGCACAAGGGCCTGATAAAGGTAGGTGGAGGGGTGGGGAGTGAGGGAAAGGGAGGAAAAGAGGAGAAGGTCATGAGGATCATCGCAAGAGTATTAAGTAGGGCTGGGCAGACTAGATGGGCCAGCTGGCCTTTCCCTGCCATCACAGCCTATTTTCTGTGTTTCACTGCATGACCCTGAGCAAGACACGTAACCTCCCTGTGCTAGTCTCTCCCAGCTGTACCAGTGGGTGGAAAAGGCCCCACTGCAAACGAGAAGACATATCTCAGTGGAGACAGTTTGGTCTAGTGATAAGAGTGTAGATTCACGAACTTGGTGAACCTGGTTTGAATCCCACAACCCTAAGTATTTACTGTGTGACCCTGCACAAGTCACTTAGACTACCCTGTGCCACTTGACTGTCTGGAAAGTATTCAACACAGATTCAAAAGCCTTTTGAGTGTTCTGTGGTCCACAACTTCTTGTTTTCTCCAGGCCCAATCAAGCACTATATCCCTCGTGGTCAGGGGCCCAAATTAGGATCCAGTCATATGGGTCCTTAAATAGTCTGCATGGACAAGCATGGGCCCCTGGAACAGATCATAGTAACACAGCCATAAAAGGTTGAAAGGAACTCTAGATCCAGCAAGGCCACCCCGCTTTAAGCAGGGACCAACAAGTATGCTGTGTAAACATGGATTAATTTAGAGGGATTACCTATCTACTCTACTACCCAGGGTACCTTGTGATTCTCTAACCACTCTACTACCCAGGGTACCTCGTGATTCTCTACCCACACTACAACCAGGGTACCCTGTGATTCTCCACCCACACTACTGCCCAGGGTACTCTGAGATTCTCCACCCACACTACTAACCAGGGTACCCTGTGATTCTCTACCCACTCTATTAACTAGGGTACTCTGTGATTCTTCACCCACACTACTAACCAGGGTACCCTGTGAGTCAAACAACATGAAGTCTTGCTGTATTCTGACTATACGCAGTTTTTTTTGTTTTGTTTTTATTTAGTTGTTTAACCAGGAGTAGCACACTAAGCTGAAAGCTTTTTACAGGAGCGACCTGGGAGCACAGGGAAGTTAGGTGACTTGCTCAGGGTCAGTTAGCCCCAGCACTTGAACCGTTCTGGAGAGGAAAGGGTTAACTCTGTGCCAAGGCATAGAACGTTGAGCTCGAGCTGGTTTTCAAACCTCTGTCCCAGGTACTTCTCAGTATAACCGTCAGATTCTTTACTCTGCCTAACTGAGAGGTCATCCCGAGATCCTCTCCTTCACTCGGTTCGGTCATGCATAAATCGGTCGGTTTGTTTAAACTGTTTCTTTTATTTTTCGGTGTTTACATCGCTGTCCCAGTACAGTAAGTGTATTAGTAGGTAGTAGTGTGTTTTGTAAAGAAATTGTTTTTCTTTTCAGTTTCTTTCGGTCAGTCGGTTGGGAACGAAGTAATCTGTTTGATTTAATTCTATCTTTAAGTTTAGTGTGGTTTCCAGTATCTATCGTTTCCTGAAAAAAACAACGATTTCTCTGTTTTTTCAACTGACCCGTGACACGGTTGGAACCGAGGATGCTTGCGGAGATGACAGCATGAAGTTATGAATACCTGAGTATCGCTTGGAAGAAACAAGATTACTACGGTTAAGTATTTTTTTCTTCCAGTCCCTTTAGAGGTTGTGGATGCATGGAACAGTCTCCCTGAGGAGGTCGTGGAGTCAAGAACAGTGGGGACTTCAAGAATGCATGGGACAGGCATAAGGCAGTCCTAAGGCGGGTAAGAGGAAGTAAGCTGTTGGTTAACTAGGATCTGCAGCTTATCTGTTAGGTAGGAAAACGGGCAGACTAGGTGGGCCAAGCGGTCCTTATCTGCCCTCAAATTCTATGTTTCTGTACTTGCCTGGCTAAACGCTGGTAAGGGTAACTTTGTTTTATTGAGGTATGTCTGAGAAAGCCAAAGAAGACCGGGCCCACTGGGTTTCAACACTGCACTGAGTGTGGGGAGGCCTTTGCCAAGGCTGATCCCACCTCATCCGTGTTTATTGTCTGGGGTTTGACCACCTCAAAGAAGACTGCCAAATCTGGAAAAACTTTCCTGAAGCCACTGTGGATAAGCGTTTAAGTAGGCTGAAGGAAGGGAGTCCGAAAAATCCAGCTAGTCCGGATGGCCAGCCAGTTCGGATTCCAACTGAACCTGAGGGTGTCCACTGACCTGCAAGATACTCCTCGGGCAAGAGGAGAGCCAATTCTACGGAAATGGTTCCTGCAAAGAGAAATGCAAGTCAGCTGGTTCGGATCCTAGTTCCCATGTTCCGACCGCTGACGTAGATAGCCAAAGCGATCGCTATTGTGCAGTCACTTCACCCAGCTCCGACCGAACCGAAACCGACTCAGAAACGATCGTTCGGTCAGACTTGTCTGCTTCTGAATATGACCCTGAAGCATTTTCTGAGGGCAATTGGGAAGGAAACGAAGATGATGAAGATGAAGATTACGAAGACCTATGTGAGCCTATTGAGCCTGACATCTCCCCAGACAGGCCTTCTAATGTCTCCTCCCAGGCTTTCTGAGTCCCCTCCCACTTCTTGTTTTACAGGAAGGTGGCTGAGACTCTTCAGCTTCCAGTGGAAGAAGCTGAACAGGATCAGGAGGAGCCTGACTATGTTGAGATGATGGATGTCCCAAAGTCCAAAAGGGTGTCTATCCCTCTGCACAAGTCCCTGGAAACAGACCCCAAATATTTTACAGTTTCCAACATCCATACCTCCTGTGGATAAGAAGATGGACATGAGGTATGCCCTGTCAGGTCCTGGAATGGAATTCCTTACCAGTCATTGCAGCCATGTTGGGGTAGGGCAAGCTGCAGCCTGTGACAAGGCTAATATTCCCCAGGCATCTCACACCCCAGATAAGGATTCCAGGAAAGTGGATGCCATAGCAAAAAACAGTACTTGGCATCCTCTTTGGGACTCGGGCAATCCAACTACATGGCATATACAGCCAGATACCAGAAGTCTAGGTGGGATACAGTTCTGAGCTGGCTAAAATCCCTCCCTGCTCGGCCAAGGAGCTGGAGCAGGTGGCTGTGGATGGCATTGAAGCTTCAAAGGTCCAGTTTCATGCTGTGGTGGACTCGAATGATGTTCATTCTAGGGTCATGGCTACATCTGTTTCCATGAGGAGATTTACCTGACTAGGTGTACCAACTCATCTCAGGATACCCAAACCAAGGCCAATGATTTTCCTTGTCACTAGTAACTCTCTGTTTGGGGAGCAAACGGAGACTTACATGAAAAAGATGGACGAATACAGGCCCACAAAATTATGAGTGTTGCAGCTAAAGAAAAGTAGACCACTCCTCAAAGGCAGCAATCTAGGCTGGCAGGGGCAGGCCTTTTCAAATGCCTTTTACCAGGACCAGGCCTCCTTCTTTTCAGCAGAAGGGGTTCTTTAGGGAAGAGGCAGAAGGGGATGACAAGGGCTGCATCCTCCTCTCAGTCTAAGCCCCTGCCAAACAGACACCCTGATGTGTCAGTCAGGGTCACCTCCCCAATCCTGTAGGGGTCAGACTGGCTCACCTTTTCCAGGCCTGGAAGTCTATCACTTCAGACAAGTGGGTCCTGGAAGTAGTGAGCCAGGGACTTGCTCTCAGCTTCAGCAGGTTCCCAAAGTTTAGAGCAAAGGCTTTCTTATTCCTCTCCAGAGGAAACATAGACTTTAGAAACAGAGGTCTCCTTTCCACTGCTTCTGCAAGCAGTGGAAAAGGTACCTCTCATTCACAGGGGAAAGGGATTGCACTCCAGGTACTTCCCTCACCCTAAAAGACAGGGTGGCGACCCATCCTAGATCTCGTTACCTAAACAAACATATATTAAAGTCAAAGTTCAAGATGGTGACTCTGAGAATAATTCTTCCCTCTCTGAGGCAAGGAGACTGGCTAGCCTCCCTGGATCTCAAGGATGCCTATTTCCACATACCTATCAGGCAGTCCCACAGAAAGTACCTCAGGTTCGAACTGCCCTCAGGCCATTACCAGTTCAGAGCAATGCCTTTCCACTTAACATCTGCTTCAAGGGTATTCACCAAGTGTCTAGCAGTAGTGGTGGCCTTCTTCAGGAGACAAGGCATCTTACTGTTCCCTTATCTGGACGACTGGCTCATAGTAGCCAGTCTCCAGACCACGTCAGGTCAGCTCTAGGGGTCACTCAAAACCTTCTAGACTCTCTAGGATTCATTCTAAATCTGAAAAGTCTGTTCTGGAACCAGTCCAGCTTCTCATTTATAAGAGTGGAGCTGGACACTGTTCAGACCAAGGCCTTTCTTCCTCTCTCAAGGGTTCAATCCCTCATCACTCTGGCTTCCTCTTTCGCCCACCTGTGTTTCGGCCAGCCAGACACTTCTTGCAGTTGCTAGGCCACATGGCAGCCTGCACTGCAGTAGTGCAAGGGCAAGGTTCCAGATGAGACATATTCAACTTCATCTATGAACCTTTTGGTCTCAGAAAAATATCCCTCTCCAAGTTGGTTCCAGTGTCTCTAACTCTGGTTCAGGCTCTCCAGTGGTGGCTGAAAGAGGACAATCTGAGGCAAGGGTTCTCTTCCTCAGTTAGGTTCCCACGTGATTCTCACCACAGATGCTTCCTTGCTGGGATGGGGAGCCCATCTGGATCAGCTTACTGCTCAGGGAACTTGGTCTTATCAGAGTCTCTTCTACACACAAACCTTCTCAAACTCAGGGCTGTCTTTCTAGCACTCCAGACATTCTTGAACATAATTCAGGGAAAGTGGTGTAGATCAGGACAGACAACACCACAACCATGTGGTACATCAACAAGCAAGGGGCACTTAGTCCTTGGCCTTGTGCACTGAGGCCATGAAAATATGGTCACTAGCTTACTCCCTGCAGGTTTCTCTGATTGATGTGCATCTCCCAGGAAGGACAATGTACTTGCAGAGGCTCTCAGCAGGATTTCCCAAGGTCACCACGAATGGGCCCTAATTCTCTCATTCTTCAGATCATTTTCAAGAGATGGGGCACTCTAGAGATAGATCTCTTTGCAGCCCGGACAATCATCAACTCCTCTATTCTGCTGCAGACCCCTCTCCTGGGGACTGTTCCTCTAGATGCCCTCCTGTTGGATTGGACCAACAGGTTTCTATCTTTTCCTCTGATATTCAGAGTTCTGGTCAAGATCAGATCCCAACCTTGCGCTGTGAGTCTGGTAGCCCCGGACTGGGCCAGACAGCCTTGGTATCCTCTACTATTGTCACTATCAGTGACAATTCCTCTGTGCCTCCCAGACAGTTCAACCTCCTCACCTCATCTCAGGGGAGGATATTGTACCCAGTCTTCACACACTCAGGCTCAAGGCCTGGCTCTTGAAGAAGCTAGAATATGCAGGCCTGGATCTCCCACAGTCAGCTCTGGATATCCTTAAGGCTAGTAGAAAGCCTTCCACTAGAAAAACCTATAATTCTAAATGGAAGAGGTTTGGGTTCTGATGTGCTCCCAGAGGCACATTCAGCGGACTCAGCTGACATTGCCACTGCTTTGAATTATTTGGTGTACCTTAACAGTTTAGGCCTTCAGCCTACCACTCTCAAAGGTGCATTTAGCAGCTATTTCAGCCTTTATTTTGGCTGGGAAGGTCTCCTCCCTAGCCTCCCATCCAGTTTTCAAGAAATGTTTCAAGGTTTGGTCCATATCAATCCTCCTTCAGGGATCCTCTCCTCTATGGGACCTGAAAATCTGTATTGCACAGCTGATGCAGCCTCCCTTGAACCACTTTGCTCAGCTGAGCTCAAATACCTGACTTGGAAAACTGTGTTCCTGGTTGCTATCACCTCTGCCAGGAGAATCAGTGAGTTACAGACTTTATCAGTGGAACCTGATTTAATTTCATTTCACAGAGATAAGGTGGTCCTTCAGACAAATAGGAAATTCCTTCTCAAAGTGGTATCAGACTTTCATCTGAACCAATCTATGAGACTGCCTCTATTTTTCACTGACCACTCCTCCTCTGGAGAGAGGAGATTACACAGTCTCGATGTAAAGAGGCTTCTGAGTTACTACATAGAATCCACTAAACTCATAGAAACGACTACTCCCAGCTGTTTTTACTTATGGGGAGGTGGGTAAAGGTAAACCTGCTACTAAGAGAATTATTGCTAGGTGGATTGTCTCTTGCATACAGTTCTGCTATTCAAAATTGGTGAAAGAGCCTCCATCAGGCCTGAGGCTCACTCCACCAGAGGTACAGCTGCTTCAGGTGCAGCTGCCAGGATATAACCTTAGTGGAAATCTGTAAAGCAGCCACCTGGAAGACTGTTCACATATTTACTAAGCATTACTCCTTGACATCCAGTCAAGAAGTGATGCTAGGTTTGGCACAGCAGTATTGCAGAGTCTGTTCCCAAAATAGGTCTGTAGTTCCTCCTCCTTGGGGGTACTGCTTGGTAGTTCATATAGTCAGAATACGGCAAGACTTTCATGTTGTTTGAAGAAAAATTACTCACCATAGTAATGTTGTTTCTTCTAATGGAGTCTTGCTGTATTCTGACCTCCTCCCTCCTGCCTCCTCCTGGAACCTAGTTGTTTTTGGTTGTGGGTGGGCAGGCACAGTGTTGCACCTCAGGGTGTACCTGGTGCCTCTTCTTTATATGAGTTTTTGTTCTTATATTTCATTGTTATATACTTTATTACCCACTTGGATTCTTTTTTGGGGTCTTGACTTGAGTCTTGGACCCTAAATTTATGTTTACTGCCTTTTGGCATGAAATTTCTAAAACAATTTCTGGGTTGTTAGTTAGTTAGTATAGTGCTCGTAAGAATCTGACGGTTACACTGAGGAGTACTTGGGACAGGGGTTTGAAAACCGAGCTCGAGTCTCAACGTTCTATGCCTTGGCATAGAGTTAACCCTTTCCTCTCCAGAGCAGTTCAAGTGTTGGGGCTAACTGCATATAGTAAGAATACAGAAGACTCCATTAGAAGAAACAACATTACTATATTGAGTAATTTTTCTTCTACCCACTCTACTACCCAGGGTAATCTGTGATTCAAACAACATGAAGTCTTGCTGTATTCTGACTAATGCGGTTAGCCCCAGCCTTAAACTGCCCGGAGAACAAAGGATTAAACTTTCTATGCAGAGCATAGAATGCTGAGCTCGAGCTCGTTGATGTCTCTGTCTGTCTCTTTGGAAATCTTAACCGTCAGATTTTTGTCTCCTCACTGAACAGTCGCCCGGAGATTTCTTCTGCAGCTCAGTTCGAAGTCGGTTGAAGTGTCGGTTTACTGTCGGTTTGTAACCAAAATTTATTTCGCATAGTGGGTTCAGTCTCTGTCTGTGGTACCGTGAGTACTAAATAGGTTTTGTGCTGTTTTTCTGTGTGGAACTTGAAAGTGTGGATCAGTTCGGCTGAACTGATCATTTGTTGATCTTGTGTCTTTCTTTAGTGTGTGGTTACCGTCCTTATCGGTTCTAAAAACATGTTTGGTATGTTTTTTTCCAAGACTCATGCGATACACGGTTAGGAACCCATATGGGAGTCCTGCCTGGCGGTGTACAAAAAAGGGTAGTTGGTTAGGTTGGCCATGTCTGAGAAACCCAAGAAAAAACCAGGCCCACTGGTTTCAACACTGCAGTAAGTGTGGGGAAGTCTTTGCTAAGGCTGATCCCACACCACCTGTGTTTATTGTCTGAGGTCTGAACACCTCGATTCAGATCAGCAATTTGTAAAACCTTTCCCAAATCTACCCTTGAAAAGAGATTAGGTAGACTGAGGGAAAGGAGGCTGAGAAGTCCGCTGACCCGATGGACAGCCCGGTTCGGGTTCCAACCAACTAGGGAGTGCCTCTGGACCAGGGTGATACTCGGCAAAAGAGAGCTGATCCCGAGGGTTCAGTTCCTACAAAAGAAAATGCAAGAGAAATCGCCTGGTTCGGATCCAGAAGCCCACAGGTTCTGACCGCCGAGGAAATAGCCAGAGGATTCTGATTGTTGAATTGTTTTGCTCAGTTCTGACCCTATCCGCACCTTGGCAGGGGCTCGCTCGGTCGGTTCTCCCGGTTCACGATTATACCCAAGAATTTTATGAACCAGAGTTTGGAGAAGGAGAGGGGGAGTTTGAAGATGATGATGGTGATGGTGAAAGTCTGATGTGCCTGTGGAACCGGACATCTCCCAGACAGACATTCAGGTGTATCCCTCCTAGGCTTTCTGAGTCCCTTCCCACTTTATGTTCTACAGAAAGGTGGCTGAGACCCTCCAGCTTCCTATGGAGGAGGCAATGGAGATCAAGAGGAGCCTGATTATTTGGAAATGATGGACATCCCAGAGTCCAGGAGACTGTCTATTCCTCCACAAATCTTTGGGAAGCAGACACAAAACATCCTGAAGTCTCCCAATTCTATACCTCCTGTTGATAGAAGAATGGACAAGAGGTATACACTTTGAGGCTCAGATACAGAGTTTATATCAGCATGCAGCCATGTTAGTTGTGCAGGCTGCAGCCTGTGATGAGGCAACATTCCCTTGGCTTCACACCCCAGACAAAGACTCCAGGAAGATTGATGCCATGACAAAGAAACAGTACATGGCATCTTCCTTGGGACTCAGGTAGGTAATTATATGGCCTATACAGCCAGGTACCAGAAGTCCAGGTGGGACACTGTACTGGCACTGGCTAAATAGGCCTCCCCCAGCTAGCCAAGGAGCTGGAGGAGGTGGCTGCAGATGGGATTGAGGCATCAAAAGTTTAGTTTCATGCTGCTGTGGACTCCAATGATGTGTCATCAAGTCATGGCTACATTTGTGGCTCTTTGGAGAATGGCTTGGCTCAGATGTACTAGCCTCTCTCGGGGATACCCAGGCTAAGGCCATGGATTTTCCTGTAGTGGGTAAATCTCTGTTTGGGGAGCAGACGAGAATTACATGAAGAAAATGGATGAACATAGGACCACTTACAGGAGTTGCTCAGGCCAAAGAGGCAGACAACTCTTGAAAGGCAGCAGTCTAGGGGCAGGCAGGCCTTTTCATAGGCCTTTTACCAAGCACATTCCTCTTCCCTTTTCACAGGGGTTCTTCAGAGGGAGAGGCAGAAGGGGATGAGCTGGGCTGCATCCACGCCTCAGCGTAAGGCCCCTGCCAAGCAGATACCCTGATGGGCCTGCCCAGGTCGACGCTTCTATTCCAGTAGGGCAGGCTGATTTACTCGGTCCAGGACTGGATGTCTATTACATCAGACAACTGGGTCCTGAAGTAGTAAGCTCAGGGGCTGGTTCTCAGCTCAAGAAATTTCTGAAGATGAGAGCCAGATCTTTTCCACCTGCAGGTCTCTCAGAAACCCTTTGCCCTAGAGGCAGAGGTCTCATCTCTTCTGGCTTTAAAAGCCATAGAGAGTACTCACCCTACACTGAGGTAAAGGTCTGTACTCCAGGTACTTCCTTACCCCAAAAAGACAGGGAGTGGCGACTCCATCCTAGACCTAAGATACCTAAACAAACATCTTTTAAAACCAAAGTTCAAGATGGTAACTCTGGGAATTATCTTTCCTTTTCTAAGGCCAGGGACTGGCTAGCCTCCTGGACCTCAAAGATGCCTATTTTCACATTCCCATCAGGTGCTCCTACAGAAAGTATCTCAGGTTCAAGTTGCCTCAGGTCACTATCAGTTCAGAGCAATGCCCTTTGGCCTAACTTCAGCCCCAAGGGTCTCACAAAGTGCCTGGCAGTAGTAGTTGCCTTTCCAAGGAGGCAAAGATTTCCATTTTCCATATCTGGACGACTGGCTAATAGTGGCCAGTCTCCAGACCAAGTCAAGTCAGACCTCAAGTGACCCAGCATGTGCTCCTGCTCTGTAGGATTTCTTCTCAACCTTCCCAAGTCATGTTCTCGAGCCAGTCCAGCTTCTACCTTTATAGGGGCAGAGCTGGATATGGTCAAAGCAAGAGCCTTTCTTCCTGAAAGGGCAAGGGTTCCATAGAACTAGCCTCTTCCTTCAGCCTTCAGGTATCTTGACCAGCAAGGCATTTCCTCAAGCTCTTGGGCCACACGGCAGCTTCTACAGCACTGGTCCAAGGGCAAGGTTCCAGATGAGGGACATTCAGTTCCATCTGAGGGCTCTTGGTCTCGGAAGAAGGATTCACTTACCAAACTGATCCCAGTGACTTGACCTTGATCCAAGCCCTTCAGTGGTGGCAGGATCAGGACAATTTAAGGCAAGGGTCCCATTTGCCACTCAGTCTCATTCAGTGGTCCTTACCACGGATGCTTTCCTTCTGGGCTGGGGAGCCCATCTTGGGCTCCCTCACTGCCCAGGGACTGTGGTCCCTCAGGAATCCCTTCTCCATATCAATCTCCTAGAACTCAGGACAGTTTTTCTGGCCCTGCAAGCTTTCTCTCAGTCAGTACAGAACAAGGTGGTTCAGGTCAGAACAGACAACACCACCACCATGTGGTACATCAACAAGCAGGGAGGCACTCAGTCTACGGCCTTGTGCACAGAAGCTATGAAGTTGTGGTCCCTTGGCTTATTCCTGCAAACCTCTCTGATAGCAGTTCACCTTGCAGGGAAGGACAATGTGCTAGCAGATGCACTGAGTAGGATCTCACAGGGCCATCACGAATGGTCCCTGGACCCTCTGGTATTGAAGGTGATTTTTTCAAGGTGGGGCACTCCAGAGATAGATCTTTTGCAACCCCAGACAATCATCAACTTCCTCTCTTTGTTGTAGACCCTAGTCTTGGGCTCAGTCCCTGGATGCTCTGATTCTGAACTGGGAAGGGAAATGTCTGTATGCCTTCCTCCCTTCCCTCTTCTGTTCAAAGTTTTAGTCAAGATAAGGTCACAACCTTACAAAGTGATTCTGATTGCTCCAGACTGGGCCAGACAGCCCTGGTAACCCTGTTGCTGTCCCTAGCAGTCCATCTTCCCTGTCTCTTCCCAGGAATTACAGCCTGTTAACCTCCTCTCAGGGAGGTTTTGGTACCCAATCTTCAGTCTCTCAATCTCAAGGCATAGCTCTTGAAGAGTTAGAGTTTGCAGACTTGCATCTGTCTCAGGGGGTTCTGGATATTCTCAAAGCTTTTTGAAAGCCTCCACCAGAAAGACTTATAACTCCAAATGGAAGAGATTCAGCATTTGGTGTTCCAAGAAGCATATTTCTCCAGATACTGCTGAACTTCCTACAATTCTGGATTATATAGTCCATGTTAATCGCTCTGGGCCTCAGACCAGCTACTCTCAAGGTACACTTGTCAGCTGTTTCTGCTTTTCTGTCAATGGGAAGTCTTCCTCACTATCATTTCATCCTGTATTCTGTAAATTTTTTAAAGATTGCTTCATACCAATCCTCCCTTAAGAGACCCTGCCTCTGCCTGGGATTTAAATGTTTGCATTGTTCAACTTATGCAACCTCCTTTTGAGCCTATGTCCTCAGCAGAACTTAAGTATTTGACTTGGAAAACTGTGTTTTTGGTAGCCATTACCTCTGCCAGACGTATCAGTGAATTGAAAGCCCTGTCAGTGGAAACTGATTTTATCTCGTTTCACAGGGATAAGTAGTCTTTAGAACCAATAGAAGGTTCTTGCCCAAAGTGGTTTCAGACTTCCACTTGAATCAGTCTATGTCTCTTCCTGTTTTCTTCACTGATCATTCTTCTTCAGGAGAGAGGAGGCTACACAGTTTAGATGTTAAAGAGCCTTAGCTACTACATAGAGCGTACTCAAGGGTCACAGGTTTGAGTCCCTCCAGTTGTTCCTCACTTATGGAGAAGGGAAAGGGCAAACTTGCCACCAAGAGAACTATTGCCAGGTGGATTGTGTCTTGTATAGTTCTGCTATGAGAAACTGGGAAAGATTCCACCTTCAGGCCTGAGGGCTCACTCTACAAGAGGTATAGCAGCTTCCTGGCTGCTGCCAGGGATATTCTCTCTTAGAAATTTGTCAAGCAGCCACCTGGAAAACAGTCCATACCTTTACCAAGCATTACTCTCTGGATATCCAGGCTAGGAGTGATGCTCAGTTTGTTACAGCAGTACTTCACAGCCTTTTCCCAAAGTAGGTTCTCTCCCTCCTACATGGAGGTACTGCTTGTAGTCTGCATTAGTCAGAATACAGCAAGACTTTATGTTGTTTGAAGAAAAATTACTCACCTTAGTAATTATGTTTCTTCTATTGAGTCTTGCTGTATTCTGACCTCCCCTCTCACCTCTCAGAACCTGGTTTTGGGAAGTGGGTGGCAGGCGAGTGTTGCACCTCAGGGTGCTCCTTTACACCCTCTGCTTTTTGTTTGGGTGTTTATTTTGTTGTTATTCTTATTTAAATTGGTTTTGTGTTTTGTGTTTCCTGACTTGAGTCTTCCTTTGGGAATTCAAAACTTTTGTTGCCAGTTGGCTAGTAAAAATTTTATAATTTCAGATAGGATAGCTAGTGAGTTTTGCTTGTAAGAATCTGATGGTTAGATTTCAAAGGGAGACAGACAGAGACATCAACCAACTCGAGCTCATTATTCTATGCTCTGTATAGAAAGTTTAACCCTTTGTTCTCCAGGGCAGTTTAAAGGCTGTGGCTAACTGCATTTGTCAGAATACAGCAAGACTCCAATAAAAGAAACATAATCACTAAGGTGAGTATTTTTTCTTCTCTACCCACTCTGCTACCCAGGTACTCTGTGATTCTCCACCCACACTACTAACCAGGGTAGTCTGTGATTTTCCACCCACACTACTAACCAGGGTACCCTGTGATTCTCTACCCACTCTACTAACCAGGGTACTCTGTGATTCTCCACCCACACTACTAACCAAGGTACCCTGTGATTCTCTACCCACTCTACTACCCAAGGTACTGTGTGATTCTCTACCACCTACTACCCTCTACTACCCAGGGTACGGGGTGATTCTCTACCCACTGTACTACCCAGGGTACTCAGTGATTACTTTGGTAAACAAACATTAGTCCAGGCTTACCTTTAAGGCATGTACTGTCTTCAAGGGTACCAGTGGACTGTTCCATAGGTTCACTGCCCTCTGGGAGAACAAATGTTTCCTAACATCACCCCTAAACATACCCCCAAGCTTAAGGTATGCCCCTCATCTGAGGCAGTATTTGGGGAGGCAGTATAATGTAGTGATTAAGAGCACTGAGTGGGAAACCTGGAGAACTGGCTTGAATCCAACAGCCACCACTTGCATACTTTGGGATCATGAGAGCAAGTCACTTAACATCCCTTTGCTCCCAGGACACACCTGGAAACAAGTTTTGGCTTAGTGTGCCTTTCCTGACCAAAATTGTAAAAATAAAAATAAAACAAATCCTGCTGTTATCTTAACTATTGCTAACACTCTGAAATGTATCTCACCACAGCAACTGGTCGTGTACAAGTTTACATGATTGTGTAGTTCCACTATGCCAGTTCTAATCTGTACATTACTACTGTTACAATTATATAGGAATACCTTGTGAATTATCTTACAAGTCAACATGGCATGTAATGTCTTTTCTTATGTTTGAATAAAGCTGAGTTAAAAAAATATCCTGCTGGAGCACGCTAGAGCAAAAATCTCCACCTTTTCCACCATGTTGACACCCTTCAGTATGCAAAGGACAGAGATCATGTCTGCCTGATGCCTCATTTTCTCCAGAGTAAACCAATTAGGGTCTCTAGTCTCTCTTAATAGCTTATGTCCTCCATACCCTTCTTATTTTGGTGGTCCTGCATTCCACCCTCTTGTCTACCTCCATTTTTTTTGTATCAGGGAGCTAAGAATGGCAAGCAGTATTCAAGGTGTGGTCTGACCAAGGCTCCTGTTTTTTGCTAGATACCACCCTCTTGTTGGAATGGGCCCCAGAGCCCACTTCATTTATTTATTTATTTGTTTGTTTTTGTAACCCGTGAGGTGCACTAGCCATAGAGATACTTATTTTCAGAACGACCTGGAGAAGTTACAACAGTGCAAGAACATGACAACAGGCAATACAACATAGGCCTGAAATGGGACAACATAGCAGATAAAATACAGTCAGTGAAAAATTACAACAAGGGTGATTAAATATAACCCCGAAAGTTACAGCACATACGATAACAGATAAAATAGTCAGTAACACAATTAAACAAGGGCAAATAAATATTACCTAGGGTTACAGAAAATGCAGAATTATTGACAAATAGAAGTGCCATCATGGTAAAGAAAGCTTAGTGTGGAGCAAGTAGGGCAAAATAGCAGACAGGAGCAGAAGAGCCAAGGAGAAGCTAAGGTGACAAGACTAAGATGAGGAGGATAATCAGTGAGGTGCAGGGGCAGAATTGAAGACAGGAGATGGAGAAACAAGGTAGATGATGAAAGAGGAGGGAGGGGAGGTAGCCAACAGTCGTGGGTTGTAAGAGGGGCTAAGGTGGGTTAAACCATGTGCAAGGAGCTAAGTTGGTAAGGTGGTCAAGATGTCACTTTTAAAGAGGTCATGACTTAGGCCAGACGAACATCTAAAGGAATAGAGTTCCAACAACAAGGGGCAGCATAAGAGAAAGCATAGGCACCCTTGGTTGTTTTATTCCTCGGTATGTGCAGAAGAGTTTGGATTCACCGACCTAAGACCATGAAAGGAGGCTTGCCATGACAGCAAAGAAGCTAGCGACACATGGGTTCCGGATCTGAAGATGCTATCAGTTTACTTGCTGGAATGCCCTGACCTACCAGAATGGCCTCCCCAACCAATCCACCCTAGGCCATAATGTCCCTGACCCATCTGCCCTAGTCGCAGTGTCTCCAACCCATCTGCTTCCAGCTGGAACGCCTAATACTGAGGCTTGGGGCATTCTGACTAGGGTAGATGGACTGGGAGGGGGGCCATTACGGCAGGTCAAGGGGCATTCCAGCTGGGAAGACTGGTCAGGGGCATTCTGACTAGGACAAAAGGGTCATGACATTTGGCAGGGACAGACGAGTTGGAGGTGCTATTCGGCAGGTCAGGGGTGGCCACTGCAGAAGGAACAGATGGGTTGGGGCATTCTGGCTGGGGCAAGGTGAGGAGCCATTCCAGCTAAAGTAGATGTAATGGAGGTGGGGCTATATTCCGACAGAGCAGTGGGTTCTGGGTTCATTTCTGCAGGTGGGCCATATCAAAGAAAAACAAAATCACTTCATTCTACTTCCAGATGCATTCCAGTTCCAGATCTGTTCTGCTTCTGAGCCTTTTGAGGGTGGAATTATCTGCACATCACTGCTTGTGGGCATTATTTACTTTTCAAGGGAATGACAGCAAAAGGTTCTGGTTAAAGCTTGTTTTTCTTCTTCATGGTTAACTCTATAAAACAGACTTATGGATATAGCTGAACAGACAGATCTTGCAGTTGTAAAGTTATCATTTATTACACTTTGATGAAGAAGTCCAGGAGTGAGAAAACTGTTTGCATTTTATTAAACAAAAACCGAGGGAATTTTTTATTTGATCAGGACTGAACAACAGTCTGCTATGGCAGGCAGATTTAAAAATGTTCCCTATGGAAAGGAACTCTGCACTTACTGTAGTGGAGAAATTGAATCCTTTAAGCACTGTTTGCTGATCTCTCCATTTTATGGGTGAACTTGCTACAGGTTATTGGGTCCAACCTTAGTAAGGTTTTGCATGGATACTAGTTTATTTATTTAGCTTTTTACCTGGTAAGTACACTAGACAAGTATTATGCCTATTTTCAGGAACGACTCCGGGAGAGTACAACATGAGGAACAACAGTCAAGGGAGACATGGCAAGAGAGTACAGTTTTTGTCACAGTAAACAAACATGTAGGAAATACATCATTTGGGCATTCAACAGGGAGCTGTCCTGGGTAAAACAGCAGGTGGAGTCCCACCATAGCACTGCTCACTGGAAATTTCTCAGGCTGAGTGGCACTGACAAGTCAACTGGAACACTGCAACATGAGGATTTGGTCTGAACATGGGATTGACCCTGGAGAGACAGATGGGTAGGGTCAGGGAGATAACAGAAACAGAGGGAGTGGCTATCAGAGTAGTTCCACCCTCACCAGCACTGTAAGCTCCACCCATTCTCTCTCTCTCTCTCTCTCTTTCTCTCTCCAGCTGAACTATCCTGGGAAAAAAACTGTTAAAAACAATGCCAAGTACAAGACAGTGGAGAGACTTGCTTAATCTCCTGCAGAAGAAGACATTAGAGCTGAGCTGCAGCTGTGGAAGATTCAATAGCCTGAAGTGCACATTAGAGTTTTTGTTTGTTTGCTGGCTTGCTGGTCCTGCTGTCCTCCCAGGACTAAGTAAAGTTACACAAGATAAGAAGAATGTTTAGACTAAGAGGAGGGTATTGTATGCCCTGCTACTAATGGGCTTAATAAAGTTAAAATATTCTGCTTGCAGCTTATGAGCTGAAGTCACCAGGCCACTTACGGTACTCTGCCACAGCCACCTATAGGCTGTCTCAGACTTGAGAAGGTGACTGGACAGTAGTGGAGGGTGGAAGGGAAGAAGGGAAGAGGGAAGCCCAAGCCAGTGGAATCAGGGCTGCACACCAGCAATAAGCTCACCCTGTTGCAAAAGGAGGTCCCCATACACCCACAAGGAGAGAAGAAGGAGCCAGCATGCCCAGCAGGCAGGCTAAGTGCTAGAGAGCAGACTCAGACAGGACAGCCCCAAAGGGGCAAAAGGAAGGTACTTTGCAGTGGGGACTTAATTACAAGAGGCACTGAAAGGAACTGTGTCTCACTCCTGATGGTAGAAGAGGTGTCTGCTGTTTCCTGGGGGCGACAGCAGACAGACTCTTTTGGCCAGGGTGGTGGAGTTCATGGAGAGGAGGTAGAAAGGCCAGATCTGATTGTGCATGTGGGCACGAATGATCTGAGCAAGCAGAGCGTGGAACAGCTGAAGACAGACCTATGGGAAAGGTAGCGAAGGAGAGAGCAAGAGTGGTAGTCTCTCTGAGGCACTATCATGACCATACCTAAACTTAAGGGAACAGTTCCACGTTCTCCAGTTGCATAGCTAAAGGGCTGGTGCAGGGAGGTGGGAATTCAGTTCCTCAAGGGACTAGGGCCCAATTTGGGGGTTGAGATTCAAAAGAAACAACTTGCACCCCAATGGGGGGCTGGAGGGTTCTGGGAGAAAGATGGCACAACACATAATCGGGGAAATCTGAGTGGCAAGGCACACACAAAATGCTACAAACAAGGAGACCTTTCTGACCACCCCACCACTGAACTCAGCAGGATCAACTAAACTCATGGAAAAGTGAAATGGGGGGAGGGGAATGTTGGAAAAAACAGTATGCACCAACACTAGGAGTCAGGGTAATAAAACATGTTGGAACGCCAGGTACTGGTCACAGAGGGTGGACATGACCTGGTGGCAGTAACAGAGACATGGGCAACCTCAAACTATAACTGGGACATGACTTTACTAGGCTACACCCTATTCAGAAGGGACATGGCAAAGGGCAGGGGAGGAGGTGGTGCTGTATATTAAGGAGATGACTGAAGCAATAAAATAGGTAATCTAGGGGTTCAGGGGAATTGGAAACCCTGTAGGTACTAGAAGGAACAGGAATGGGAAACTTATCCAGATCATGGTGGTCCACAGGCCACTGGGCCAGGATCCAGAGATAGACAGGGCATTTGAGAGACACTTAGTGGGCAGCAAGTCTAGGTGAAATGGTGGTAGTTGGGTATTTCAACATAGCAGACATGGGAAAGGTTCCAGTCGTGGCTAGTACTAGAATCAGTTTGTGCTGGATGCCTGTCTGAGGCAATTCTAGAGCATTTAGTTCAGGGCCCAGCAAGGAGGAGGCCATGTTGACTGGTGCTCACCAACCGTGAGAAGATTGAGAATATAGCAGCCCTGGAACCATTAGATTCCAGCAACCACAAGACAGTAGCATTGAAGGTCCAAGTGGAGACAGGCAAAGAGATGAAAGGAAATGAGAGTATGGGACTTCAAAAATGAGGACTTTGTCAAAATGAGGGAACAACTGGAGACTAGCATGAAGAACATAGTATATGTAGAGAACACAGAAGAAAAGTGAGCAGCAATTAAAGGTGATGACGCTGCCTCGCCGGGCGCAGCGGTTGGATTTCCGCTATGACGCCGGGTGACCCGGGTTCAGGGAATGGACCTGAGTCTTCGGAGGGCTGGCTGGGAGAAGGATTGAGCCATCTGACTGCCTCTCCTTCTCCGGGAGGGATGGGTAGCATCCGGGCGATGGGGACTCCTAGCGGAGGCCAGGAGCACCCACGCTGTCGTGCTCAAAAGATTGTAGGAGGCGGGCGGACGCTGGACGCCATTGCACGCACCCTGCCTCCCGGGAAAAGAGGAAAATGGATGGCTGCTGCCACCTCCATGAAGCCCGCCTGCTGGCTTTGATTAGCCCCCAGGCCAGTCCTCCCACCACCACGGTCTCTGCGGGATGTCTCGCCTCCTTATCCCGCAGCCCGCGCCGTGGGGGGGTAAGCTACGGGTATCGGAGGATCCGAGGCCGTTGTGGGGGGTGGAAGCTGTTGGCCCGTGACCGGCTGCTGAACACTGGGCGGCCGCAGCTAGAAGGAGGGAAAATGCAAATTAAAAAAAAAAAAAAAAAAAGGTGATGATGGAAGTGAGATGGCTGCATTCCAAAAGTATGCAGGGTAAAAGGCTAAAGGACCAATGTGGTTCACAGCTGATGTAGAGGCTATAGTAAGGACCAAAAGAAGGGCATTGTCCAAGTATAAGGGTAGGCAAGGAGGAAGTCAGGTGAAGCATCTGAAGCAACAGGTAAAACCACTCAGGAAGGTGAGGGAGGCCAAAGAATAGATGGACCTCCAGTTGACAATGGGGATGAAGAAAGGGATAAGGTGTTCTTCTGGCACATCTGAGAGAAACACAAGGTCAAATGGGATATAGTGAGACTTAAAAGCAATGAGTGGCAGGAGGAGGGATAAGGAGGAAGCGGAGATACTAAACAATTATTTTGTTTGGTATTTACTGAGGAGAAGGATGGGTCACTGCCAGATTGTGGGTTATGAAGGGAGGAAGCAAAGATGGTAGGGCAAAAGGTCCAGATAGTGCAGAAAAGGGTGTTGGAAAAGCTAGCAGGGTTGAAAGTAAATTATTCTATGGGTCCTAACAGCTTACACCTGAGAATGCTAAGGAAGATAGCAGGTTATAGGGTGTTGGAAAACTAGCAGGGTTGAAAGTAGATAAATCTATGGGACCTCAATGACTTACACCTGAGAATGCTAAGAGAGGTAACAGGGGTTATAGCAGGGCCACTAGTAGACATTTTCAGTAGCACGGTAGCTAATGGGTGGTCCTTCAGAACTGACTAGTGGATAAGATTCTGCTACACAAGAGTGGGACAAGAGAAGAGGCAAGTCAAGTCAAGTCAGTTTTAATTATAAAGTACTACTCCAGAAGTGATCAAAACTCTGTACAATAGATAAAACAAAAGTAAAAGCCATAAAATATAACAGCAAGGAACTATAGGCCACTCAGCTTGACATCCACAGTGGGGAAGATCATGGCTCTCTACTGAGGAAGGACCTGGTGGACATCCTAGCAGGAATGGTCTGCAGGACCCCAGACAGCATGGGTTCATGAGGGAAGCAGAGGTAGCCAGAAATTTCCGCTTTGTGCACAATCTCCAACAATTATATCCCTCATAAAAAAAATGTACACATCCTCTCCAAATGGCACACCCTTCCAAACAAATCAGATTGCTGTCAGACGATTCTTCTAATCTCTAAAGAGGTTATATATGTGTCTGTCTTCTAAACAACAGAAGTTTAAACAGAGACACTCCTCAGTGGCCTACACTAACCTAAATACTACAGATCAGAATGAAAATGTTAACAGAAAGGCATATGGTTTGTGACAGGCACTCAACAAAACTGTACACAAATGTGTACAGTGAGTATGCTTGCCTACATCCTTGGGAGGAAGGTCTTGCCAGACAAATCTGGTAGAGTTTTTCAACTGGGTTAACACAGCAGTAAAGAAGGGTCAGGCAACTGATACAGTACACCTTGACTTCAACAAGGTTTTGACCCAGTCCCCACATGAGGCTGGTCTAAAAGATTAGAGAACCTGGGAGGGAGAAAAGATGGCAAATTGGGTAGAGAGCTGGCTGAGACGCTGAACAGAGAGGGTGGTAGTCAACGGGAGTTTTCGAGGAGAGGAAGTGACCAACCAGGTATCTCAGGGTCAGTACTAGGACCAGTCCTCTTCAATATTTTCATCTGTGACATAGGTGAAGGTATCAAGGGTTAGATTAGCCTCTTTGCAGACAACACAAAGATCTGCACAAGGGTAGACACAGAGGAATGGAGAAGGAACTAGGGAGGATCTGGGCAGGCTGAGAGCTCATAGAAGATTTAACAGCTGAACTTTAATGCTGAAAATGTAAAGTAATGCACATTTGGAAAATGAACCCAAGGGTGCAATATGAAAAGGGATGGATGGTATTGGATAGCACTCTGGAACAAAAGATTTTAGGGATGATGATATCGGAGAGCCTAAAATGTCTACACACTGCAATTGGGCAGTGAGCAAAGCAGACAGAATGCTGGACATAGGAGGGGGTTCCATGTGATAACAGCATGGCAAAACAGTGATGACAATTTCAGCCCAGCAATATGAGTGCCAGGAAAGACAGTGAGTGGAAACTTCACAGGGTGGTCAGAACACGGAACTCAAACGAACACCACACAAGTTTAGAAGCATGTTGCCTTCGCCTCCTGCAGCCCCTTACTTAAATATACATACCTGAAGACGCACTATACACTGCAGGAAGGTCCTGCTGTTATGACGCCCGCTGAAGTTTCACCCTGTCTTTCCTGGCTCTCATATTGCTGGGCTGACATTGTCTTTGCCGCTTTTGCTGTACTGTTTTGACGGGACACTGGGAGGGTGATAAGTAGTAGAAAGTGAAGAATGATCCTCCTCTATACAGGTCACTGGTGTGGTCCCAACTGGAATACTGTGCAAGGTACTGGAACCCACACTTAAGGAAAGATTGCAACAAAGTGGAGGCAGTACAATGCAGGAGAACTAAGATGGTGCATAACCTTGTGGACTGTACATATGAGGAGATGGTGCAGGACTTCAACATGTACACCCTGGAGAAAAAGGAGGAAAGGGTGATGTGACTGAGCTATAAAAGTACCTGCATTGATTACTAGAGTAGATGCTAAGAAACTATTCTCTTTGAGTTCAAAGACAGGGACAAAAGGAATTCACAAAGCTGGCAGGGGAGATTAGAAAAGAACGTCTGGAAGCACTTCTTCATGGAAAGGGTGGTGGATAAGCAGAATAAGCTTCCAGAAATGTGGTACAGGCCAAAGTCAATTAGCAGCCCAAGCAGGGTAGGATGGGCAGGGGGTTAGCTAGAAAAGGGAGGACAGATGACTGACAAACATTCAAGAATATGAACTCAATACCAATGTACATAAATTACATATGTAGCTGCTGTAATACTGGGGCCGATTCCAAGTCAGCGACGCCAGCATAAACGAGATACACCAAACCCCTTAGCGATCTGGCGGCAGACGCCAAGTGGCATGCCAGCCCGATTCCAGGAGGCGACATGCGCCATGTTGGCTGCAGGGTTACACCAACCGTGGGTTATGCCACCCACTATGCCGCAGCCCACAATGACATGGCGCAAGTGCGGTTACTGCAGCAACAGTGCCCTATTCTAAGAGGGTGGCTGCCGCAACTCCGCAGCCGATTCCAGGAGCCGTGTTGTCAGAGCAAGTTAAAGCAGCCCAGAGCTGCTCTAAGGGCATCCGATGGTGCACCAATACACCCCTTGTGCCCCCATGACCTCATCCATGCCCCCACCCCTGAATGTCAGGGACCCCAGGAACCTGTGTCACCTGTCCTGCCCCCATGCCCCTAGTGTGTGCCGTGGTGTTCTGGGGCTGGGGTCTGGGGCCACCAGTAGCGAGCTGCGACTTGCGCCATGTGGGGCTTTCATGCTATGCCTGTGTTGTTAGCTTCCATTGCTCATCCCACATGTCGCAGTGCTGGGACCCTGCCGCCCTGGAATGCTGCGAGGGTCCCTACGTGAAGTGGCTGCTTGATCCAGATAATGACGGCGACTTCGTTGTAACATCTCGACTTGGAATCGGCTCCATGTTCCTTTTGGTTATGTTGAAGGCCTTTGTACAAAATCAGTTGAAACTGAGCTCTTCACAATCAGTAAAACGAGCTTGAACATATTTTCAAATATTGAATAGAATGGTTCACGGAAATGAAGCACTGTACCTCTTAACAACCTGTCTCATGGAAAAGGAACAAAGCTTTAAAGAGGGACTACAGTTAACAGCAAAAAAATCACAATTGCCATACAATTCACTGTTCGCTGATGACACAAAGCTCTGTAACAGAGTAGACACACCAGAGGTGTAGACAGAATGAGAAGCGACCTGCAGAAACTTGAAGAATGGTCAGGTGTTTGGCAGTTGAAATTCAATGCAAAGAAGTGCAAGATAATGCATATAGGGCACAAAACCCTGGCACAATATATCAGTTGGGGGTGAGGATATAGCATGCACCAAGCAGGAAAGGGATCTTGGGGTTATCATCTCTGATGACCTCAAGGTAGGGAAACAGTGTGACAAGGCAGCAGGTAAAGCAAATAGGATGCTGGGATGTATAGGCAGGGGCATCACCAGCAGGAAAGGGAGGTCATAATTCCGCTATACAAGACACTAGTGAGGCCCCACCTGGAGTACAGTGTACAGTTCTGGAGACCATACCTACGTAAGGACATAGACAGGGTAGAGAAGGTTCAGAGGAGGGCAACAAAGATGGTGCATGGATTGCATCACAAGTCCTATGAAGACAGGTTGAAGGAACCGAACATGTACTCCTGGAGGAGAGGAGGGAGAGGGATATGATAGAGACATACAAGTATCTTACAGGGAGGAACAGGGTGCAGGAAAACACTATTTTAAGCGAAAAGATGTTCCAGGACTAGAGGGCATGGGATGAAGTTGGAGGAGGACGATTCAGAGGAAACATGAGAAAGAATTTCTTCACAGAACGGTGGTGGACAGGTGGAACACCCTGCCAGAGGAAGTGGTGGGGCTGAAACAATCACGGGATTTAAGAATGCATGGGATAGACATAAAGGAATTCTGAAGGTCAGGGTAAGGTGCAACAAACTTCTAGGAAAACAAACTGAACTTACAAGCTCAAATGGGCAGACTGGGTGGGCCATAGGCACTATCTGCCGACACTGTCTATGTATCTATGTATATATGTATCTATGTATCTATGTAAATCACAATTGTCATAAGCGTATTCCACTTACAGAACTCAATTGTTTTTTCATAGAGCTTTTTCTGCCCAGCCACCACTGTCAGAGAGATATCCTGCTCAGTCTGGTGTCCATAGTTCCTTCTGGGGTCCTCACAGAGACTGACAATTCCCATGGCTTTGTCTCCATGGTAGGGGATTTGGGGGTTGTACTCCCCACCAAGGCAGTTCATTTAGGACTAGGACCTGGTGGTGGAGGTTTCTCCCACATTTTTCCCCAATCCTTCCACTTCCCAGGTGTTGGTTGAAGCCTTCCTGATGGCCTCAGATGTATGGAGCTTCATCCTTGTAGGAGCAATCTCCTCTGGTTTACTGAAGGGGTCGCTGTGGCACCACAGCCTGACATCAGTTCTCCCCACTGCAGAGCACTGTCAAGGGGTAGTTGCTGTGGACTGGCCCTGGCTTGCCTCCTGACATGACTGCATGAGCTCATTACTGACTTTGGGCCACCTGCATGGCAACACTGCCACCTGGCCATTGGGGCAGTGCAATTCTATTCTTTAAAAATAAGGATATTTGCATCACAACTTGATCTTTGTCTTTAAAATGTAATTTTCTCCCAATGCTAATCAGGAGTTAATGGAGTACCACATTTTTTAAATTATATTTTATTGAGTTTTATGCACAACATTGCATACAAAGTTCCTAACAGGTAGGCTTGTCATTAATTGATATCATGTCAAAGACATTACAGTATTTTTACAGAAAGGAACCCTAAACCCCTGTCCTATGTTATGGCACCTGGGGATTATAGAAATGTATGTGCAACATTTAATAACTAAATGCATTACCAAAAAAAAAATACATCCAACATTTAAAATACAATATTTGGTCATTACAGCCATGAGAGGAATAATAAAAAGGTTTTTCAACATTGTACACCAAATGGAGCATCACATATAACCTGCAAGCTTGTACTGTTGAAGTAGATCTTCTTTTTTTAATTTAATTTGTTTATCCCCTGCCACCTGCACCCCAACTCTTTCGGAGTTCCCCAGGCATCCCATCTGCTGTCGTCCCTGTCTTACCTGTGCTCTGGTGCACTGGTCTTCCCCATGGAGCCTGATTTACCCCCAGGCAGGGATAGAGGCTACCATACAGCCCTGAAGCCGATGGGTCGGGTTGTATGGTAACTTATCATTGTCAGACAGCTCTGTTAGTGAAGCGGCCGTGGCGGTGTGCTGGTGGGCTGAGCTGCCCGGCCACAGTGGGACCCTGCTGGGTGGGGGAGGGTTGAGTGCCTGGGGGTTCATTCCTGAACGGCCAGCTGCCCCGGATACTGGCTTCAATGGGGCTTGGGGCTGGAAGGAGGGTGCAATGGTTCTGTTACCACCACCACGGTGGGCGGCTTCTGTGTTCCATTTACTGCCACTGGGAGCAGCATTTATTGGATGATTGGGGCAGGGGTTCTGCCGTTTTTTCACCGCCACTGGGGTGGCATTCACGGGGCTTGGGGCAGGGGTTATTTCATTCATTCCGCTGGGAGCGGCTGATTATGGGGCTGGGGGACACACTGGACTGCCAGGGTGGGCAGGCAGCCGTGTTGCTGCCTGCAGTATGGCAGCCTGCCTGTGGGTGGCACCCACTTAAGTCTAGATTTTCTAGACTTATCTTTCTGTGGTGCATCTCGGACATGCCCCAGGATGCGCCACAGACTAGGGTTGTGAATGGGGTTGCGCCCGGTATACATGAGCCGCCCCTTCACAACCCCTCAGATAATCACGTCATTACTGGAGGTATCGCGGTACATCGGTGTTGTGTCAGCGCATAGGCCCCTGCCAGAATCACCTTTGGGCACATGTCGGGATGACCCGGCGATCTCAGATGCACTAGGTGCATCCTTTTGTGAATCCTGCCCAGAGAGATCAACTCCAGAGCAGTTTTTCCCACTCTCCTAGACCTCTGGCTTATCAAAGAGCATTATGCAGTAGTTATTCATCTCATGCAATTCATTGAAGAGATCAAAGTTAAAACGAAGAAAAGGAAAAAACAAAATTATTTCTATAGGTACCCTTTCCTAGATACTTACTAAATAAATTTTACCTTAACTGAAGCACTCACTAGGTTACACTAAAGAGTCTCATCAGATGCCTTTCACTTTAAAACCTCCCTACGTCTAAGAAATATTTTGTCAAACGTGATAAATGCAACTCACACAGTTATAACTTAACACTGTGGGGGAGAGTCACAGCAAGGAGATCATTAAGAGACAAAAGTGCACCACATACAGTGCCATTTTACAACCCCACTCAGTACTGACCTCTGAATAACACTTTAATCCTTAATTAACAGCATTGTGAAACAAATATGAGGCCTGGTAACCGAATGTGATATTCGGTTCAGCAAGCAAACAGCAGTCTCTTGTTAATCCATGACTCGCACCCTGTTGCCTTCAGTGTCAATATTTGTATGTACGTGTAACCTTACTGAGGCTCTTCCTCGTCAGAGTCAGGTTCTTGTCCTGGATGGAGCAGTCCTTCTTAATCTTGTCTACCAGCTTGGCTGCAGTCACGGGTTCAGAGAACTGGTACACTTTACCTCCACACACAATTTTCAGGCTTGCAGGCATCAAAAGAAAGTGGTGGATCCCCAGCTGTCGCAGATGAGATCTGACTCCATCATATCCTTTGCACCTCTGGCGGGTGGCATAACTTAAGTCAGGAAAAATATGAACCAGGAATTCTTGCCATTGAAGTGGTGCTTTTGTTTTGCCCTCTGTAATACAGTGTCCACTCTTTACGGAGCCTAACACCACAAGAATAGTGAGTGCCTGGGTTCCGCTTGCTGCCAGCCGGGTCTCCCGCCTTGTGGTGTTATACGGTAGGCTCTGACAATAGTCACCAAATCTTGTAAGTGTAAAGTGTCAGTAAGCCATTTCTCCATAAAACTGTGCACGTCTTCACCCTCTGCTGCCCAGATCACCCAGTATACTTAAGTGGGTAGCCCTCATGCCATTTTCAATATTTTCTAGGCGTCTTCTTAAGAGAACATTTTCTTTAATGAGACCAGTGGAGACCGTCAAGGCCTTATCTGCTGTTTTGCTGCCCCTTAGCCTCCTCCTCCTCAACTGCCCATACCTTGTATCAACCACTTGTATAGTGGTCACATACTCCTCCACTTTCTTATCTAACGCTTGAATTGCTCTTAGTAGTGCCGTGTTGGTTGGCTGTGTGGGATCATTCATGGGCAGATCTTGATTACTGCTTGGGCCTTGGGCACATCTTTTCTTTTAGCGCCTCTCCCCAGCTGTAGCTTTCGGTCAACCCATCTTGTCTCCAATACCACCAAGTCTCCCGATTTTGGTATCAAAATTATCTTCTCAGTAATTGCAGTCGAGCAGTATCTTATAAAAGTTTAAACCTTGTAATCTTTTTTCAAATTATGCTGTTTGCCTCCTAAAGTCCACTGGAGCTGCAAACTCCTGCTGCTATCAGCTCGCTGCTGGCCACGCCCGCCATGTCCTCAGTTCTTGAATAGCATCAGAAGAAATGAAACTGTAAAGGGCAAGGTTTATGTTTTCTCCATAAAATTATGTAGGTCTTCACCCTCTGCTGCCTCCGGATCACCCAATATTCTTAAGTGGGTAGCCCTCATGCCATTTTCAATATTTTCTAGATGTCTTCTTAGGAACTTTTTCTTTAATGAGACCAGTGGAGACTGTCAAGGCCTTAGCTGCTGTTTTTGCTGCCCCTTTAGCCTCCTCCTCGACTGTCTCTACCTTTGTATCAACCACTTGCATGGTGGTCACATACCCTCCACTTTCTTATCTAATGTAAAGGACAAGGTTTATGTTGTCATACATTAATCCTTATCAGTAAAGAAAATATTAGCTTGAAATTCAGTTTTATGTTGGCATGTTGTAATTGATTTACTGGATTACAAGTTTTATTTTTTTAATGGTGACAGGCCAAGACAAATAGGGGCACAACTTAAAACAGCAGTATTTGTTAATCATCGCACATTTTTATCCAGCAATAATGTTTGTCTGGCAAAAGTATCAAGATATCCATTTTTCTTTTCATTTTCTTTCATCCCTCCCTCCCTGAACCAAGATACGGATTCTGAAGTTTTAAAATTCCAACAGTTGTGCTATGCTCCCCATGAAAAATTTAATATTTTTGTACAGTGTTGTGCTGTTTATTATCAGAAACATGTGGTAACACCATCATAATAATCCACATTATGATTCTAGTGTGTACACTCAACAGGTAACCACAGCAGAAGAGATTTTTTTTAACTGTGAGTGGCGGTCATGCTTGATGATGTGAAACGTTAATTGCAAACTTAGCTGTAAAAGCTGTTTAAACAGTATTTGAGAAAACTAAAATAGACTGAGCATGAATCTAAGGATGTCAGAAATACATTTTTGCTAAAACTACATGATGAAATGTTTTGCCCACTAACATATATTTTAAGGACTTCCAGCCAGTGTCAATTATTTATTTATGTTTATTTTTTTCCTCCTCCAGGGCGGCCCTAGGCGGTTACTCCTCTGCAGGTCTGCCACCCCGGTCCTGGGAAACCCGGGTCCCCATAGATTCCCCCAGTGGCAAGGCCAGGAGGGGAGGTCTGTCCCCCACCTGGAGCACAATCCAGAATGGTGGCCCCAACTGGTGGCGGAAGCATGGTGGAGTGCAGCAGCCGGAGCTCGTGTAACCCAGGGTTGCCATATAATTTTTCCATTTTCGCTTCACCCTGTCCCCCGCAGCATGTGTGTGTGGAGGCGAGCGATGCCATGTACCACGCCTAATGCCTCCCTTAACTCCAGTGCTGCCCCATTACCTCCACCGGGGCAGCCATGGAGTGGATGACAACTTCCTCGGGAGAAGAGAGCAGTCCATGGGATGCTCGAACCTCTCCTCCCCTGCCCAATCCCTGGCAACTCAAGTCGCCCCAACCCCAGGTCACGGCATGGTGCAAGGTGTGGCATCCAGTGTCTCAGCCTTCAGTGCGCCGGGCGTGCCAGTTATTATAGGGGTGTACTAGCTCCATTATAGTTATGGTTGAGCAGGCTGTTTAATGTTAAACCCCAATTATTGTACCTTAACTTTGGTGTCGTTTGATGAAATTGCCCAAAATTTGGCATGTGCGGTCAAGTGGTCAGTCACAAGACATGAAAAGTTTTATAATGGCATCTTGTTTGCTTTCTGAGATACAGAATGCCTCCCCCAAAAAGGGAAAAATAGCCTATACTTAACATTGCACACTTTTTGTTCTTACCTACACCACTGATGGTGTAGAATTTTTTCATGAAATTTTCAGTGTTGAAGGTGTCTGTGACAAGGGTGTGCCTTTGGAAGGTTTCCTAAAAATATTATAACATTTTAGAGTTATAAGAATTTTGGGTTAACCAAAAATGTGAACAGTAAAAAACAGTTATCGTGATTGCTTATTTATTGATTACTTGTTGTGGGGAAAATGATTGTGTTAAAAATACTGATTGAGATGCCCAGAATTTTTTTCTTTTAAACTCACAAACACTGAAAATATATAAACTAATCTCTTTTTTTAAAAAACAGACACGGAACCTAGCTAAACAGGACTTGTTTAGTTAGATTTTTGTTTACACACTTGCCAGAAATATTTTTCTGGGCACCCCAACATCGAGAGTGCCCAGCTTAGTGAAGGAGCCACTGACTTTGTTCTTTGTATGAGAACAATGGGATTTTCTTGACCTCTGCAGCCGCAGCTGGAAGTCTTGTTGCTGGTGGCACTGAGAGTAGCGAGTTGTCGATCCCCTGTTCTGTCTGTCTCTGCCTTTCTATCTATCTACATACATACATACCTATCAGTTTGTTAAGTGGACCGTGCACTCCCTCTGGTACTGCTTCTTTCCTCCCACCTCCCTCCAGGTCATCCATCCTATTTCCAGTGTTAGAAATATCTTTTTATTATAGATAAGTAGAGATACATAGGCGGCTACAAACGCCGCAGAAAACGGGGCCAAAACCAGATCCAAATAGTACTCATAAACTGTCCATGTAGGTCGGCACCGTAGCCATCCACTGTCAGATATAAATTCCACAAACGATGTGTCAGGATAAAAGCCTTTATTCCAAAATAGGCAAATCGGCCAGCAAACATACGAGATATAGGCTCAATACACCTAGCCCTCCCCACGGAACCAAACGTCTGCCACAATTACACTTTCTCAAGGCTATGGCAATTGGGGATAATACACCTTTATACCTTTTTAAAGGTGAAGTTTAAAGGCAATGTTTACTCCTATAAATAAATCCCCATATTAAATTTATATTGCCATAAAGAACAGGTATAAACAATATTATCCAGTACTATTAATATAAAATAACTACACCAAAATAAAGACATTCATATCAAAAATGTATAAATATCTATAAAAAATACTAATGAAAAATATTATTAAAAAGTGGAAACAGGGAAACTTCTACACAATATCATAACCAATATCATAACTAATATAATATGACTAAAAATTGTGACATATTTCTCTGATACATTCTATATCTACAAAAAGGAGAAAGTTGAAAAAGTCATTTAAGCCGGAACAGTATATGACTTTAAAATGTATTGCCAATAGGTTTCTCTCTGACGTAATTTCAAATCTAAATCTCCGGGACCCATAATAACTTTTTCAATGATTTGAAAACTAAAATGATGTTCTTCCCTAGAGATAACGTGTTGGGAGAGAGAGCACTAACACCATCAGCATGTGCTATACTTAACGTGTTGCCCTATTCTTTCTTTAAATTTTAAGTTGTTTTACCCACATAAAACCAGTACATTTATTGCAACATGCTAAATATACAACATTAAAAGTGTTGCAATTTGCAAAAATTTCAATTTTATATTGTTCCTCAGAACTGGTTGTTTAAATATATTGCCAGTTTTAATAAACTTACAAAATGGCAATTTCCACACTGACAGTTCCTTGGGTAAAACATTCATTTTCTCTGCATTCTGTGTCTCCCCACTATAATAGCTATGTACCAATTTATCCCGTAAATTATAACCCCTTTATATACAATTTTCGAGGACTACAACCAAATCCTTAAGTTTATTGTCCACTGATAATATATGCCAATGTTTTTTAATGATTTTAATAAATAAATGTGCTTGTGGACTAAAAGTGGTGATGAATTTTGGAGCATCATTTATATGTACAGTGTCCTTTTTCTCTCTTGATCTTGCACATAACCCATTTTGATATTCCACTTGTATTCAGCTTTAGTACGCCCTTTTGTATGTTTTCCATACTATAACCATGTTGTAAGAACCTCTTTGTCAACTCCTCGGCACTTTTTCATAATCCCCTTCATGAGATCAGTTTCTTGTGTCTCAAAACTGTCCAATCGGTATATTTTCTATGACATGTTTGGGATGACAACTTGAAAGTGCAATATACTATTTCTATCTGTACTTTTTCTAAATAGCTTTGTGCTGATGTCCCCATTGTTTTCTTTCTTTACCATTAAATCCAAAAGCTAATCTCTAGGATCAGTTTTTAGTTCAAATTTTAAATTGCAGTTCGATTTTTCCAAAAACACTTTGAACAAGTTTAATTCTTCCACAGAGCCTTTCCAAATGAAAAATAGATCGTCTATGTATCGTTTGTAAAATCAATTCTATCCAAAAAGGATTTTCATTACCAAAAATTAACTTTTCCTCCCATTTTGATAAATATATGATTGCATAATTGGGCCATGGCTACCCCTATAGCCATTCCCTTTTTTCTGCAAATAAATCCTTCCACCAAATATGAAGGTATTACAAATGAGAACCTTCTCCGCTAACACAACCAAAAACTCCACAAATGCTTATGAATATGAGGTTTTTTCATACAGACTCTCTCTCAAACTTTCTAGCCCATCGTCATGTGGGATATTCGTATATAAAGAACAGACATCCAAGGTTGCAAAACTCGATTGTTGGCTCATATCAATGTCTGCAAGAAAGTCCATGAATTGTGCTGTATCTTTTAAATATGACCGAGTATTTTGTGCAATAGGTTTGATGTAATAATCTATAAAATGTGCAATGTTGTCAGTCAGGGATCCAATACTGGCTACTATCGGTCTGTATGGCAGATTTTTCAAGCACTTGTGGATTTTAGGAAGTCCATACAGGACAGATCTTACTGGATGTTTTTGGATAGAAATTCATATGTATCATGACTGATCAAGCCTTCCGATAATGCTTCATATAAGATATTATCAATCTCTCGCTTGAATTTATTTATAGGGTCAGAAACAAACTTTCATAAAAATCTGTGTTCTTTAACTGATGTGACATTTCTAATTTGTAGTCTTTAGTATTTATAACCACCGCAGACCCTCCTTTATCAGCCGGCTTTATGGTAATCATTTTATTATTTTTAAGGCACGAATGGCTGCATTTTCTCCATTGTACAGTTGTAATATCTCAGTGGTGGTAACAATAAATTTTCCAAATCCTGGATGCATGCTTTCTCAAACACCATAACTGCCGTGTTTTGTGGGGAAAAAGGTTGATTTATTTTAAAACGGGACAGTTTCAAAAGATCTACTGCCTCCCATTCTTTTCTTTGTACTTTATATTCCCGATTCTCGCTATGAAAAAATGCCTTTAATTCAATTTTCTAGTGAATTTGTGAAAATCCACTATTGTTTCAAACTTATTTAAACTGAAAGTTGGAACAAATGAAAGTCCTTTTCCAAGACTCTTGTTTCTGATTCAGTCAAAACATAGTCAGAGAAACCTATTGGCAATACATTTTAAAGTCATATACTGTTCGGGCTTAAATGACTTTTTTCAACGTTTCTCCTTTTGTAGATATAGAATGTATCAGAGAAATATGTCACAATTTTTAGTCATATTATATTAGTTATGATATTGGTTATGATATTGTGTAGAAGTTTCTGTTTCCACTTTTAATAATATTTTTCATTGATATTTTTTTATAGATATTTATACATTTTTGATATGAATGTCTTTATTTTGGTGTGGTTATATTTACGTTAATAGTACTGGATAATATTGTTTTTACCTGTTCTTATGGCAATATAAATTTAAATATGGGGATTTATTTATAGGAGTAAACATTGCCTTTAAACTTCACCCTTTAAAAAGGTATATAAGGTGTATTATCCCCAATTGCTATAGCCTTGAGAAAGCAGAATTGTGACATCAAAACGCTTGGTTCCGTGGGGAGGGTTAGGTGTATTGAGCCTATATCTCATATAAGCCTATAATCAATTTGCCTATTTTGGAATAAAGGCTTTTATCCTGACACATCGCTTGTGGAATTTATATCTGACAGTGGATGGCTACAGGTGCCGACCTACATGGACAGTTTCCAGAGTATTATGATAAGCAGACTGGGGTGCCCAAACCCAAGTACCACATCTTCTCCCCTCCCTTCAGGTCATACCCACCACCCTTCCCAATGTTAGATGCATCCTTTTTATTACTGATAAGCAGACTGGGTGCCTACTCCGTACCACTTTTCTCCCCATTCCCACCAGGTCATCCGCCCACTGTCCCAATGTTAGATGTATCTTTTATTATAGATTAGTGGACTAGGGTGCACACCTGGTACTGCTTCTTTCTCCCCTGGTCATCCACCCACCCTTCCCAATGTTAGATATAACTTTTTATTATAAATAAGCAGACCAGGGTGCCTACCCCAGTACCACTTCTCTTGCCCCTCACTTCCAGGTCACCTGCTCTGTTTCTGTTTTGTATGTGGAGGCACCGTGATGCTCATCCCCGTGCCACCAAACACTAGCCTGACACTGGGGTGCCCAATAACCAGTGTCAGAATGGCCTCTGAAATAAAGAAAACTGTCCCTTGACTTTTTTAATTTTTTAAATCTGTAAAAAGAAAAGGATCCCTCGCGATCTGACCTCACCACACACACACACCCCCCAGACCTCCAATTCAGCACCCACCACCATAACCACCACACACCGCCATTCACCTGAACATGTCCCATCACCCATCATGAAGATCCACTCTCCAATTGAAGACACATCTTACTGCTGGAACTGGCAACTGCAATATGAGAAACTAAGATAAGTGCAGTTCAATGTTTGTTGTAATATTTATTGGTTTGTCATAGACCATTACAAGACATGCAAAACATATAATATCTTAAAGTAAATACAAATAGAATAATAGATACATTCTGGTGTATTACAAGGCAGTAATTCATCAAGAGGATCTGGGGGCACAGTAAACCTGAAGCTGAAGCTCAAGAGGTTTCAAGTGCCCAGATCCTCAAGATGAAGAACTGCCTTGTAACACAAGAATGTATTTGTTATTTTTGTAATATACGAATGCGAGGAAATTGTCAGTGCTTACCTTTGCTAAAGAATAAGGAATCTTCGATTGGGGTGCTGAGGTGATTTTCATGTGAGAAGGAACCAGTGATTGCGCAACATCGAAAACTTTTCAAAAATTCAAACAGCTAAACTGTGCAGTGTTAAACTGCAAACCAAATATGGTAACAACTTTTTTTCTCAAGTGACGGTAGCTGTGACACTTAGTCAGACTCTGAGTCGGAGTAGTGAACTGAAGGAACAATTTTCTCTCACTAAGCAAGAGACGCCCGCCATGTTTTTTAAAATAATTGGTCCGCCCACAAAGAAAGTGCATCCAATCAGGAAGTGCAGTTTACAAATGTCACCACGCACAGCTTTGGGGATGTCAGAAGCTGCCTACTATCTTGAGTTTGCGCTTGTTTTAGATATTATTATCGCTCAAAGCTCAAACGATAGTATTATGAGCCTGAACGATAGTATTATCACTTGCCAACGATGGTATTATCACTTTGACTCCAGTGTATTACTGGAAATGTTCTATATGCGCTTCAATAGTATTATTTTAAATAGCCATAAATTACAATTTATTAACATCGTATGTGGAAAATGCAGTTATCAACTTTCATTCGTATTTAATGCGGATGACTGAAACAGTCCTGAGATAACCTGCTATTTTATTTATTATATACTCATCTTCCGTGGAAAACATTATATTTAATAAAGGCACTTGTCTATTGTCTTTATCCCTGACCATAATGGATATAACCAGTAAGACCTCAGTTTGGCATACCAGCTACACATAAATATAACATGGTATAAATCCTTAATTTCCTTAAATGTACAATTACAACATTTTGCCAAAGGGTCTGTAATCTTCTGGTATCTAGCTTTTAGCAGATTACTTTTAAACAGTTCTATTCTGTATTTTGTATACAGATTTCTAAAGAGCTACTGATGCCTCAAAGAAAACTTTAAAAGCATAGTAATTAGGTACAATTCTGCCTGCATTCCATTTATAGTTTATATAAATAAGTCCATCTTCTTCCAAGTTGTGTAACTGGGTGTGCTTTGAAACAACTGAGAAGCTGCATGGGATATATTATATTGGACTAGATATCTGCAACAAATCTCTCTTGCTTACATCTGAGGGAAGTTTTCCTTACTTTACAGTCTTACATTGGTATTGCTTTGTGTTTAATTATTTTAGTTTTAATTCAGGAAGGGTGTTTTCAAAACTGCTTATCTTGTGAGCATCTTCAGAAGGGTTGAAATAACTGCATATTTGATTTTCCTTTGTGGCTAACAAACCACCAGGCTGTTTTGGGGCTGGGGAGGTTTACCTGTGTCTGACTTGGATGTCTGGATTTTTCTCTGTTTGATTAGCAGGGTATTTTCTCTGTCAAATTGTTGTGTAGGGCATCTTGCTGACAGGAAGGCACCCATTGCAGCGGTGGGTCAGAGCTTTTAGCTGATTGTTTGTGAGGCACAGTTTAGGCTCAACCCTGCCCACCCCTCACCCCACCCACCCCTGGAAATAGTTCCTTTATACCTGGAGTTCTGACATACCTCTCAAGAGTGCAAGGTGCATATCACTGTCATATCCTCTCTAGCACACTGCACTGAAAATATAAGCATACACATTGTATAATATATATATTTCTATATAACAAACCAATCACACACGCACACAAACACACACACACACACACACACACACACACACACAAAAAGTAGACAAACATGTGGGAGTAGTGTAATGTAATGGCTGTGGGGCAGCAGTCTTCCGGGAGTCTTTCTGGAGGCTGAGATGCTGCCCTATTTGCAGACAACTCTCTGCCCTGAGGAAAGAAGTTGCCCATCTCAGGCCACACTGGACAGTAGTAAGGGAACCTTTCCCCAGGCCACACTGGACAGTAGGAAGGGAACCTCCCCATCCAGGGAGCACCAGAGCCACCACCACTACCCCAGAGGTTGCGGGAGAAAGCACAGCAGTTGGACACAGTGGGTTTAGGGAGGGGAGGATGGTGAACAGAGGCACACCCAGGCAGTTGTTCCACTCCACAATCCATACACCATTCTGGGAGAGCATAGCTCCTCTATGGATGCACCCACAGAGGAGACTAAGGAGGCTGAGGACAACTATCACAAGGGAGGCCCACAGGAAGGAGGAGCAGAGGACACCACAGGGAAAGGAAGCAGCTCCTGGTGGGGACTCCAGTTATTAGGGGATAGAACTGGGGAGCAGGGAAACTGAGTAAGGTGCCTGCCTGGTGCCATGGCTTGAGGGACAGGAAGCGCATCCTCAGGATCACGAGAACAGCTGCACGGGAGTCTGAGCTGACATCATTGTCCACCTAAGGACAAATGACTTGGCTCATCATGAAATTAGAGCAGTGCAGGAGGACTTTGTAGAGTTGGGAGGGGCCTAAGACAAGTAGCACACACAGTATCCTTCTCAGAGGTGCTGCCTGTCAATGGCATGTGAGGCGAGGGTACTTTGCACCATGCAGTTTAATGAATGGTTGAAAAATGGGTGGAGCACAGGGTTTGGCTTCATTGGGGACTGGAGTTCCACTCGAGGACACCAGCCTATACCGCAGGATGGTCTGCATCTGTCCAGGAAGGGAACAAGTCTTTGAGCAATCAGTTTAAATGCTTCATTGGCAAGCTTTTAAACTAGTCAAAGGGGAGGCACTGATAAGCAGCAGGAAAATCCCAGCCTCTCCTACAAAAACAGGGTACTGAATGAGAAAAGACCGAGGTAGAAAGGTCAGTGGGGATGCTGCAACAGAAGGTAAAGCCATCAAAAATGGAGAGGAATGAGTACCAATGCCCGCAGTCTGGGTAACAAGCTTCTGAATTGGTGGCCTTGATGGAGGAGGAACATCTGGATATTGTGGCAGTCACAGAAACATGGTAATACAAAAACCATAACTGGGACGTAAACATACCAGGATACACTATCTACAGGAGGGACAGGGAGGGTAAAGAGGAGGAGGAGTAGCCTTTACATAAGGGAAGGAATCAAAGCAACAGAACAAAAGGGTAAACAGGGAGGAGAAGAAGCACTCTGGGTAAATTTGGAGACAGGCAATGGCACCACAATCCGCATAGGGTTAGAACAGCCTTCTCTCAGGGGAGGAAATGGACAAGGAAATGATAGAAAGTATACTTAGAATGACAGATAAAGGGAGATATTGCTGATGGGTGATCTGAATATGCCAGATGTTAACTGGAGTGCAGTTGCAGCAGCCACTTCAAAGAGTGGGTTATTCTAGATGCCCTACAGGGGCATGCCTTAGACAACTAGTATTGGAGCCCACTCGAGGGAGCAATCTTAGACCTGGTTCTCTCAAATGGAGATGGAGAGAGGATCATAGATGTAGAAGTAGCCATCTGGGAACTAGCGACCATCGAACAGTATGGTTCACAATAAACACAGCAATAGAGTCAAGCCATACAAAGGCAAAAGTACTGGACTTTAGGAGGGCTGACTTTGCTAAAATGGGTGAGTGCCTAAGGAATGCACTAGCAAATGGGCAGGAAGGAGGTGGAAGAACAATGGGAATAATAAAACTGCCATCACAGAGGTAACGAGCCTTTGTGTAAGCAAATAAGCAAAACAAACGATGTAAGAAACCACTATGGTTCTCAAAGGAAGTGGCAGTGAAGGTTCAAGAGAAAAGAAAGCATTCAGGAAGTACAAGGAATCACAGAAGGAGCAGGACAGAGAACTGTATCAGTTAAAGCAAAGGAAGCTGGGAAGGTAGTCAGAACAGCAAAGGCCCAAACCAAGGAAAAGACAGCCAACTCAGTTAAGAAGGGGATAAAACCTTTATAGGTACATCAGGAGCAAAGGAAGACCAAGGGAGGGATAGTGAGGCTTAATAAAGGGAGAGAGGGTGGGCAGAGGGAGACTGTGAAAAGGCAGAGATACTAAACAAATATTTTTGCTCAGCATTTACAAATGAAGAGGGAGGTACCTAAAACAAACAGTAGAAACACTGGATACAGAAGTTGATACCAGCCCATTTACAGAAGAAAGGGTTATGAAAGAACTATTAAAACTGAAGGTGGACAAAGCAATGGGGCCTGATGGATTCATCCCAGAATTCTAAAAGAACTAAGGGTAGAAATAGTGACACCACTGATTACCCTCTTTAACAAATCATGGGAGGATGGGTGCACCCAAAGACTGGAGGAGGGCAGATGTGATTCCCCTTCACAAAAGTGGGAGCAAGGCAGAAGCAGGAAACTACAGACCTGTTAGTTTAACCTCAGTGATAGGGAAAATTATGGAATCACTCTGAAAGAAAGAATTGTCGAGTATCTAGAGACCAGATGGGCACAGGACCCAAGGCAGCATGGTTTCACAGCGGAAGGTCATGCCAGACAAATCTGATAGATTTCTTTGACTGGGTGACCAAAGTAGTAGATCAGGGAGGGGCTGTGACATGGCCTACCTAGACTTTAGCAAGGCATTTGACACAGTCCCACACAAAAGATTAATATAAAGTTAGCCAGCCTGGGAGTGGGTCCCAAGATGACAGCCTGGGTAAAGAATTGGCTGGAGAATAGGACACAGAGAGTAATAGTAAATGGAGTCCACTCAAAGAAAGGGGGTCACATAGTGGGCACCGTGAGGTTCAGTATTAGATCAGTCCTCAATGTCTTTTATAAGTGACATTGCAGAGGGACTGAAGGAAAAGTATGTCTCTTGCAGATGACACAAAGATCTGCAACAGGGCTGATACACAAGGTGGGGTGGAAAGGATGAGAAGGGACTTGGCAAGGTTAGAGGAATGGTCAAATGTATGGCAGCTTAGATTCAATGCTAAGAAGTGCAAGGTAATGCACCTGGGAAACAAAACCCTGGGAAGAGTACACAATGGGGGTGAGATACTAACAACAACAAAAATGGAAAGGGACCTGTGGATAGTCATATTAGATGACCTAAAGGTGGGCAAGCAATGTGAGAGGACAGCAAGGAGGGTTGGGGGATACTGGGATGCATAGGAGAGGCATCACCAGTAGAAAACAGGAAGTTATTATCCTCTGTACAGACAGCTGGTCAGACCCCATCTGGAGTACTGCGGCAGTTCTGGAGACCCAATCTCCAAAGACATAGACAGGATGGAAGCTGTCCAGAGGAGGGCACTAAAATGGTGCAGGGTCTGCACTGGAAGACATATGAAGAGAGACTAAAGGAGCTTAATATGTATAGCCTCGAGGAAAGGAGGAGAGGGGACATGATAGAAACTTTCAAGTACCTCAAGGGAATCAACAAAGTCCAAGAGGGTAGCATCTTTCAAAAAAGAGGTATGCAAGAACAAGGGGACAATTTGAAGATGGGGGGCGACTCAGAGGTAATTTAAGGAAGTATTTTTCATAGACAGGGTTGTGGATGTATGGAATGGCCTCCGGAGTAGGTTGTGGAGTCAAAACAGTGGTGGAATCAAGCATGCATGGGACAGTCATAAGGTAATTCTAGGGTGGGGGTAGGAAGAAGTAGGCTGGTTAACTAGGATCTGCAGCTTATCCAGTAGGTAGGAAATGGGCAGACTGGGTGGGCCAAGCGTCCTTATCTGCCATCAAATTCTATGTTTCTATTTATAGTGTATAGTAGAGCATTGTTCTGTATAGAATTCCACCCTTTCAAAATCCTGTTGTACCACAGGCCAGAGGTCATGGAATGTGATTGTATCTTTCTGTGGTACAACAGCATTGGAACCTCTAGAGTCCGCACAAGTCAGTTTCATTCTGAAATCCAAAGAACTGCTGTGTGCACATTTCACATAATACCATATACTATAAAAATATTATTTACCACAGAAATGTGCATGAATATATGATATTTATCGCTTAGAGTTTCTTTTAGGTCCATCTGCCTCTATTGCTTATTCCCTACTTCAAGTCATAATCCTCTGTTGTAACATCACAATCTGTGGCCATGGGAGTAACTAATATCACAAGAAGTGCTCTGTGACTTCAGGTAGGGAGAAAGCAGCAGGAACAGACAAACTCTTCAGGAGCAAAGATCCTGTTTTCATACAGATGACCTCAGTAATAAATAATGGGAAGGAGGAATACAGCACTAATGGGAAAACAAGCTGAGCTGTGTCTAAATATTAGGTTTTGTTAAAGTTCTCCTGAATGTGTTTGGGTGCTGTTGAGCACCTTACTGATAGGACGGGCTTGGAGAAGCTCTGTAGTTATGACAACATTTGGCTAAAAAATTGCTTTTGGAGCTGAACAAAACCAAACACTTTCTGCAGCATTCGCTAGAGTATATAGAGTGGAGTATTTTGGTACCTTATACTATGGGATGGACCAATAAGAGCAGTCCTAGTGGCTCGAAACAACAGCCGCCATCAGAGCCTCAGGCCTCAGCCCTTACATCTGGCCACTCCACTCAGGATCCACTCATGGAAGGCCTTCCAACTTTCGGATGCAGGCCACTGACATGAAGATATTACAAATTTTACAAAAGACTGGGGAGCAGGACTTTAAATTGAAATTATGAATAAAATGCAACTGCTATGTTGCAGCCATAAAAGTGTTTTGGCAACTTCAAAACTGTGCAGGAAAATGGACAATCATGTTATATGCTGGAAGCATTGGAAAATACCCAGTGTGCTTCAAATGTATGGCTGGTGGGTCTCCTAAAGATCTTGGTAAGATGGACTCACTGAAGTTTTTGCAGGACTGGTTGCCTAGAGTGTTGTGTCTGGAGGCCAAGATAGCAGACAGATTTATTAAAACTTACCGGATACAGCCAGCCTGGTGGTGCTGAGGGTTGAGGCACTGGACGGCACACCTCACACCACACTGGCGACCCAGGTTTGGGAATTAGCTTGGGCTGCCAAGGGTCGGAGGAGAGAGAGAGAGGATTGAGCGCCCAGAGGACTGCCTCCTTTCTCTCTCGGGATTCAGGCATCTGCCCGGCCCGCAGCAGTCTCTGGTGGTGACCGGAGGCACTGCATTGCCCAGGGCACAGCTAAGGGAAGCAGAGCCGCGAGCAGATGTGCCTGGCATCATTGCACGTCCAAGCTCTGCCGGGGAGGAGAGAGGGACATAACTAAGAAAACCCCACCTGGGGATAGGTGATGGCACCACCCTTCAGCCACACCCACTGGCCGGACTCCACTCAACTCCTGGGCTGAGCCCTGCCTGGACCAAATTCTAGACAGAGCACCCGGTCGGATAGGGCAGCCCCACCTCATGGGGCCAGAGCCGAGGGGATAGCTGGGCTGGTGCCAGGAGAACAAGAGTTTCAGGCCCGGAGGTAGAGCTGAGGGTAAGTGGATGCCCAAGAGAGTTCCCGGACAAAAGTAGAGCCAGAAAAGAGCTGTTAAAAAAAAAAAAAAAAACCTTACTGGATATCCCCGAGATCTACAGTGGCTCAGTACAACAATCCCAGAACCCTGCTGCTGGTCACTGATGGTGTTTCTACCAGGATCTTCTCCTACAAGCTGCCCGGTCAACGGAATCACTAAATTATCAGGGCAAATGGTCCATCTATTCCTGACCTTTCATTTGCCACCAGCGCTTAGTGTAAAAGTTTGAAGCTGTTCAGGCTAAGCTCCATAGACTGGGGTCACACATTCCCTATTGATGCTGGCCTGCCTCCGAATTTACTATGGGGCCATACGATTACCATTTTACAGAACCACAGGAAGCAGGGAGAAGGGTCCAGCAGATCCAGTGCGAAGCTTGCAGCACCCGCAGGGAACAGGCATCAGATCTGGACGAAGAAGGGACATGATGTGGTGAGAGTCCTGATGGACTTTTTGTGGCTCTGTTTAAATAAACTGGGTATCTTTACATAATAACTGCTAATTTTAAGGGGAATTTGTTTTTTTCTCCTGTTCCTTCTTGGGATTGTGCTAGTGCTATTTAAATTGCATAAGCTTTTTTTCCTATTTCCCTGCTGTGGAAGTTAAAGTTTTGTGATGTTAAGTAGCAGTGTTTTTCTGTTAGCTGCAGAGTTGATGGTTAACATAATACAGGTTTGCTCCATATTATAGTAAGTACACTGCAGTTACTCTGAACCACTGTGAATGTTCAGCACTTTTTCAACATGTTTGGAGAGAGGTTCACATGAGCTACTTTAGCTGAATATAAATATGATGTTGGACTTTAAAATGTATGGGTGACCTCTAAAAGCTTGTAAGGTGTAGCAATTTAGTTAAAGTATGATACGGAATACTCAATACTAGGATAACCCTTTATCCGTAACCTGAATGTTACACTATAGGAATCTTTTCCACTGGATGGATCCCATTTTATGTGATATCTGACATTGGTGTGCACTATGTATTGTGTATGAGAAATGCTATAAACACAAAGTACAAAAAAAAAGTTCTCCTGAACGTGTCACAAGCTCTTTAACATATTGTCTGTAAGAACCTCCAAGTAATATCTAAAAGCGCAGATTATTATTTTGGACCAACCATGGTAATATCTTGAGGCCCGCTATAACTTCTATATCCTTTTTCCCGTGGTAATTCACAGTTTTTAGTACAATATGTTTTGTACTTCAGACTAACCCTTATTCCTTTATCAACATAACTTTTCAGATACTGTAAGCCATAATTTTGTAATATATTGTTAAGGTGTTTGTACTAGCCTAATTGCTTACACCCCGACTGAGCCACTCATTCTTCTCATTTAAACAGTCAAAGGGTAGTCTATGATTCTCCATTCCAGTGACCCTTATCCAGCATCTATTTTTCTAGTGTCTGCCAACACCTCCAAACTGTGAGTTCCAAGTTCTGCAGCAGGACAGTGCCTCCAACACCTAGGGCTACACTATATCATTTGTTTATTGGGGGTTCTAACATCTCTGTTTTTTCACCATCCCAAATGTCACACATATAAAGGGCCTCTGGTGTATACTTGGCTTGAGCTGCTTTCAAAAGGGTAAAACTGTACAACCCCATATCTGTTATTAAATTTTCTTAAAGCACCAGCTGTTTAGTTTTTATTAATTGGGTTTCATATGTTGCTCCTAATGACCATTAGATGTTAGTGTTAATCGAGATATACATAGGATTAAACCATCTGTATAACTATTCCCCACTCACAAAGCTTGTTACGCTTTTTAGAACCAAACACTAGGACCTGCTTTTGTCATCGTTATTTTAAATTATATTGCTGCACATATTGATTTAAAATTTCCAATTTCTTCTGAAGTCCTGATTGGGATGAAAAAAGAGGTCAAGTCGCCTGCACAGGTTAAGGCTGGGCACAGCCTAGTGCCAATTAATAGTGAGTCTGTACCTGATTTTATTTATTTATTTTATTTATTTAGTTTTTAAAAGTTGTGTAAGCAGACAATCTACATACATACAAAATAAAGTTATGCAGTTCAATGTGTTTCAATAGGGTTTTGAGCTTTGTTGCATAACTGTGTAATATTTGCATATTTTAACCCCTATTCTCAACATGACTTTTTGAGACCCCACCTCATGATCAGTGGAGTGGAACTATAAATCAGGCCCAAAAGGTGATTTTTTTTTGGTTGCTTGGCAAAATCACCTTTTGTAAGGATTTGAACATTTCACCAGTTCTTGTCCGGGGGCCAGTAATAAGGCTATGTTGAAAATGTGACAAAATATGTAAAAATAGTGAAGTCATGAGCGATGTTGAAATTATTTTACGCTAGCTCATAACTTTGGTAATTTTTTTTGGTACTTTCTGTTTATTGTTTCAAAATAGAACAATATAGAAGGCTATCTCATGTAAGATAACAAGGCTACATTTGTACAAAACGCGCCATATCCAAAACAAGTTGGGGTTACATAAAACCTAATCTTACAATCTGGTACAATAGAATGGGGAGTAATAGAGTCAACTAAAGTCCCAAATTGTCCAGAACAATGCCAGCCACTTCAATGGCATAGGTTAAATCCAACAAAGAAAGTTTGAGGGAGAATAGATGCACTAACCAGTAGTGCTAGTAACCAATCTAAGCAGAAAGTCATTTGGTAAAATAAAGCTTATCCACCTCCCCCATCGCAGCTCTTATTACACAATGTAAGAACAAAGAAAAGATAAACAGTGAGCATATACAACATTGCTTGCTCCCCAACAGAGACCCAACTGTCAATTAAGAGAGCAAGGGAAGAATGCAGGGTCATAGCATTAATAAACCATATGTGAAACAGTTTGTACTAACAAAACCCATGCCCCCAACCCCTGCTCACAGAATCTTAATAAACTGCAAGAGAAAATGTCCCAGTTCAGTCTCCTTGGGTAAGAACCATAAACGAAATCTCGCCTGTGAGGTACGCCAGAACGGTAGCATAAGTGGTTGCTTTTGATGCTCTTGTCAGTCTCATTGGTTCCGCTGGACAGAGTAAAGAACATGTACCGGGAGGCATAAGGCCTAGGACAGCTTTTGTGCTAAGAGGCATACCTGATAGTGAATTCTTCACCCAGGTCTAGCCAGCTTGATGGTAAAGGTAACAGGAGTGTGTCAGGCATGAGGCACCTAGGGCTAGACTGCAGGCTTTATTCAGGGTAGTGGCTATATGCTTGAGAGTAATGTCAGAGGCTGCACTATATATAACAAGGCCACAATCTATTATGGATAAGATTGAACTAGTAATTGCTAATTGCAGTGTTGCTCCAGTTAAACAGTACCGTGCCTGTAAAGCTGAATGAGCTTATGGTTTGCTGACCTGGCGACTAGGTCTACATGAGAGTAGGAGTGGAACAATCTAGGGTGATGATGAGCTAGTTAAAACTATGGACTGTCTTGAGTGTTTAATTTTGCTTGTTTCTTGTGGTTATTGAGGATGATTTGTGACTATTGTGGGTTGAGGCAAAAGCATTATTTTTGGTTTTTTGTAGTTTAAGGGCAGCCTTGCTTTACAGAACCAGTCATCCACATTTGTAAAGTCATGCTGCAGCCGTTGTTCCAGGTGGTGGGATCAGGGTGGCTTGTGAATAACACAGCATCGCCAGCGAAGGAGTATTCTGTGTTGACATGGCTTAGGGTAGTTGATTAAGAAAAGGCTGAACAGTAGTGGATCTAAATGGATCCTTAGGGAACTCTAGATGGCCTGCCATCTTTTGGCTGTCCGTATGCTCTTGCAAGGCAAACCTGAAATGGGAATATCCAGCGGTCTTGCCCTGTGTAAAGACTGTTTTCATTTTAGGTGACAGGCTGGGTACTTTGAGATTTTGTTTTGTTCAGCTGCATCCCAGAATGTCAGGAGTAGTATCAACTACTAAATTCACTAAAAATACCACCAACAGCTTAATCTCGCTCAAGATCAGTTGGCATTCATCTGTATCCCTCCCTGGGTCGTGCCTGAAAATAGGCAGGATTTGTCTAGTGCACTTACCCAGTCAACAAAAACTAAATAAAATAAATAAAAATAAATAGTACTCACACGCTGTGTATCAGAGAGTGTGTTAGCTATTTTACCTTCTGTTCATGCCCTGAGAGGAGCTCCTGAACCAGCCTAGTGAGGCTGGTGAGAATCCTATGGTACCTGAGTCAGAAAGAGCTCATGGTTGACTGTATCAAGGCCTTGGTGAGGTCTATACGTAACATCCACCAAGTGCCTACAATCAAAAGCATCATACTAACATACTAGATGCCAGCAGAGTAGGCTGTATTGGTCTATCAAGTCTGCTCGGCTTCAGCCCTCTTATTGGGTACCGTAGCCCTCATCTGCCTCCTTCCACTGTTACTCCATCCCAGTCCTGCCCCCCGGCAAACCAGCCTCTGCTTCACTCCTTGCCTATTCCTGTCCCACCTCTCTGAATCCCTGCACCGTAGCTGCCTGTACCAGCTCCCAGGCAGCGATTCCACGGTTCCACCACTCTCTTGGTGATGTACCTCCTCCTGCTTTCCCTCCTAATCCTACCACCCCGATCTTCCAACTGTGTCCTCTGCTGATTCCACCCCTCCTTCAGTTGAAAGATCTGTCTCGCCACCTTATTTACTCCCCTGAAGTACTTGAAGACCTCAATCATGTCCCCCAGTCCCTCCTCTCCTTGAGCGAGAACAGGTTGAGCTCCTGGTCATTCCTCATATGTCATATGCCCCAGGCCCCAGATCATTCTGTTGCTCTCCTCTGAACCTTCTCCAGGAGTTGGATGTCCCTCCTTAGGGTGGCCTCCAGAACTGCACACAGTACTCAAGATGTGGTCTAACCAGGCTGTTGTATGGTGGCAAGATCACCTCCTGTTCCTTGAGGTAATCCCCAGTGATGCATCCCAGCATCCTATTCGCCTAACCGCAGCCCTCCTGCACTGCTCTGAATTATTCATGTTAACATCCACCAAGAGTCCTAGGTCTCTTTCCCTGCCGTGGCCTGTAACTCATCCCCCAGGGAGTACACATAGTTGGGGTTTTCCTGCCCTAGGTGTGGCACCTTGCACTTGGAGGAGTTAATTTCACTTCCAGGTGCAGGACCACCTACCCAGAGTATCCAGGTCCTCTTGCAGGGCCAATCTCCCTCCTCCCTCCACCACCAACCCCACCCCCACCCCCAGCTTAGAGTCATCCGCAAAGAGACTCATTTCACACCCGATACCTTCTCTGATATAGGAGATATAGGCGTTAAACAGGAGTGGCCCAGGACTGATCCCTGTGGGACCCCACTTATGACCTCCCTAGGAGATGAGACCTCCTCCAACCACTACCTGCTGAGTGCAACCTGAAAGCCAATTTCCAATCCACCCAACCACAATGGATCTACCCCTATCCCCCAGCTTCTCCCTTACGCCAATGTGAGGGACCTAATCAAATGCCTTGCTGAAGTCCAGGAACAGTACATCCACTGGTCTCCCCATCGAAGTGCTGATGTCACCCACTCATAGAACTCTAAAAGATTTGACACGCATCTACCCGGCACAAACCCATGCTGCCAGTCATCCAGGTAACCCATCTCCTCCAAGAAACCTCCCAGCCTTTCCTTAAGTATGCTCTCCATTACCTTCCCCACCACTGATGTCAAACTGATGGGTCTATATTTTCCTGGCTCTTCTCTCAATCCCTTTATGGATGGGCACAACATGCACCTGCTTCCAATTCCTTGGCACCCTCCCTGTCTGGAGTGACAAGTTAAAGAGATCTGCCAATGGCACAGCCAAAACATCTGCCAACTCCTCAGTACTCTGGTATGAATAGCATCAGGCCCCGGAGATATATCCTTTTTATGAACTGGAAGGCTTCCCACACCTGACTGATAGGAATATCAGCATCTGTTCCTCCCCCATTCAGCAGAACCAGCCTGATATCTCACCCCTGGCCTACCCCCCAGTGGCTTGTTCTTCAGCAGGTACCTAATAGTCAGGTCTGCTGTACCTCTGTGTCCTGCAACCCTTTTTGAAGTTCCCCAGCCTCCTGCCTAGTGAACACTGAGGCAAAGTACTCATTCAGTACTCTCCTGCTCTCTAGCCCTTCCACCCACCCCCAGCTGTCCTCAACCTACTGAGCTGGCCTTGACCTTCCTCCGCTCACCAATATATCTAAATAACCCTTTTCTCACCCCATATCCCCTGCCAGCCTCTGCTCTTTCCAGGCTTTGCCCCCTCCACCACTCTGGTGACTTTCCTGGTTGCAAGGTGATAGTTCTCTATCCCCTTCCTCTCATTTTTTGTACCTACTGTAGGCAGCCTTCTTCTCCCTTACCACCTCCTGGGCCTCCTTGGTCCACCAGCATGGTTTACAAGACCTACTACCCTTGCGCTCACTCTTGCACAGGTCCTGTGGCTTCCTGTAGCCCCCGCTTATGATCTCCCACCCATTTTCCATGTCCAAACCTGGTTTTATCTCCCACAAATGCCCTGAGAATTTGCCCCATGTTCTGAAAGTCCACCCCCTAAAATCAACTATAATTTCCTTGAATGATCCCCCAGTTTAAGCTGAAACCAGACTGTGTTGTGCTCAAGACAGCCAGGGGTTCTACCACAGCCAGATCTCGTCATAAGATCCCCATCTGCTAAAACCACATCCAGGTTATGACCCTCCCTCGTTGGTCCATCACCTGCTGATTGAGGAATGCATCCAGCAGTTTCTGCTCCCTGTTTACAGTGGACATCATAGTACCCCAATCAGTAGCTGGCATGTTAAGGTCCCCATCAACACCACTCCTTCCCTTCCAGTCCACATTGCCCCTTAATGTTAGCCAACAGGCAATCCTTCGCTAGTCCTGGGCTCTATATACCACCCCCAACTTGATCTTCCCTCCTCGGGGTTTGCAAGGAGACCCATAGCGCCCACGCTGCAATCTGCTTCCTCCACCTCATAATCTCAAGTAGTTATCCCTAATGAATATTGCTACTCCTCCCCTCTGCCCACCTTTCTGTCCTTTTCAGCATAAGGTACCCACTCAGATTAAGGTCCCAGTCATGGCGGGGTGGCCCAAGTTCAGTGACCGCTGCTACATTCATCCCACCCTCAAACAGCCTGGAATGCAGGCATTTTATTCCCTAGGCTCCTGGCATTTATTAAAGCCACCCTCAACCCTTGCCCGTACCCTTCTTTACCATATCCTCCCCAGATCTTTCATACGTACGTCCACACCTCTTCCCTAGGGTACGGTCTGTCTCCTTCTATGGGGTTGCAGGCCAGTCCTACCAGCGGTATGGATGGTCGGATCAGCCCGCAGTGCCCCCTTCCTCCTTCACAAATTTAGCCCCATCTAGCCTGAATGAAATCCATCATCCCCGCTTGAGAACTTCCTTCCTACCGGCTTTAGGTGAAGCTTATCCCAGGCATTTTATTTATTTATTTATTAAATTTTAGTGACCGGTAGGCTCACTGAGCCCAAGGTCCCTTTTTCAGGGGCGACCGGGATAATAATACAAGTTATAAGAACGAACAAGGACATAAGGAACATTTGAGGCATTGTGAGTTACATCATGAGGTGGTTACAGTAAAGAAAATAGTGGATACAGGCATGGTTACAGGCATGGTAAAAGAAAAGCAGTGGATACAGGCATAGCTTACAGGCACGGTAAAAGAAAAGCAGTGGATGCAGGCATGGGTACAGGCATGGTTATCATCATGACATGTAAGCAATTGGTAGTACTTTGCATATAGTTTATTCAGGGTTACACGTGGCTCTGGCGAGCAGTCTGTATAAGGGCAGGTAGTAGGAAGGTTAAGCTAGAGACTAGAGTTGAGAGGAGGGGAGTACCTTAGAGCTTAAGTGTCATGACAGTGGCATGCGCTGAGGTCAGCAGATGGGACTTAAGCCTGGTGTGGAAGTTCATGAGTGAGGAGGAGGCCTGGACCTGGGGAGGGAGCTTGTTCCATTGGCAGGCTGCTTGGGAGGAAAAGGATCTTCTGCTAGCTTGTCCTTACCCTAGGGACTTCTAATAGCGTTCTATCTGAGGTCCTTAGGTTCCTTTGTGTTTGAGGGTTATGGTCCGGCAATGCTTGGCAGGCGTGGGGTTTGAGAAGCTTGTAGGCCTGGACAAGCAGGGTGTTGTTGGAGGTGGGCGACCAATGTGGGCCGGCGAAGATTGGCCAAAGTGTCACAGTGGTGCCGCCTCGGTGGTCTAAGGTTTAAACGAGCTATTTTATTATATAGGGTTTGCATCCTGGTAATCTCTTGTTTAGCCATGCCCTGTATAATAGGGGCCGCAAAGGTCAGGTTGGGTAGAAGGACACTGGTAGCTATGGAGAGCCTGACTTCAGGGATGAGTTGGTCCTGAGTCGGTACAGGGTGCCAAGTTTCTGATGTAGGGTCCTGGTGACCTGGTCCACGTGTTCCTTTGTATGTGATATTCTGATCCAATGTGAGGCCTAAGTATTTAAGGGAGGGGACTACGTTAATGGCTTTACCAGAGAGTGAGGTTAAGGAGAGGGATCAAATCCCTGGGATCTTGGCCTGAATAGCATTGCCTTTGGTCTTGTTGGCATTTAGTACCATTCTGTTCTTACATAGCCAAGTCTCTAGTGAAGTGAGATCCTTTGGAGTAGAGGGCCTAGGCAACCACGCCACGCAGGCATCGGAAGATGACAGTATCATCAGTGTACTGCACAACCGAGCTCTCCCGCAGTGGGTACGCAGGTCGTTGGTAAACAAGGAAAACAGGAGGGGCCTAGAATTGAGCCCTGAGGTACATCCTGGTTTAGAGGTAGTGGGTCAGACATGGTCCTTTCCATGAGACCTCTGTGCCCTGCCTGATAAGTAGCTCCCAAACCACTTCAGGGCATGATTGTCTAGGCATATATTTTGCGACTTCTGTAGCAGCAAGTTGTGGTCATTTGCGGTCGAACGCCTGGATAAGTCTATAAAGACTGCACCAGTGGGTATCCTTTGTCCATTGCCCTGAGAACTTCATCCGTGAAGTTAATGAGGGCAGTGTCAGTAACATGGTTTGTTCTAAATCCATGTTGGGAGGGGCAAGGAACTGATGAGCTTCCAGGTAGTCCCTGAGTTGATTGTAGATGACTCTTTCTTGCACCTTAGCAAGTGAGCAGAGGAGGGAGATGGGCCTGTAGTTTTTGAGTTTTTCCTGAGCCCTCCTTTGTGAATAGGGACAACATTGGCACGTTTCACGGGTCAGAGACTCTCCTTCCTCAGTGATCGATTGAGGAGCATGGTTATAGGCCAGGCTAAGGAGGTAGCTCCTGCCTTGAGTAGCTGAGGGTTGATACCATCGGTCCCCTGACCCTTTCGGTTTCAGGTTCCTTAGGAGGTTTAGTACTTCAGTGCATTTAGCCAGTCTCAGATGAAATGGGTGTCTTTCCATGTGAGGTGGTTATCTGAGGTAGGTGGAGAGTCCGGGAAACAGGCAAGTCTTGTCGCTTGTCTTCCCAAACTCCCCAGTCTGTATGAACCCTGTAAACTCAGTTAGTGCTGTTCGGTGCTGTGGAATTTTCTAAAACCATGTTATAGTGTATGGTAGAACGTGGGTTGAGCATGGAAAGCCATGCTCCCAACAGCATTGTAGCTTGCCTCAGTAACATTATCTTGTTGTGCTGCACTGAGTACGCCACCGTGCAGCACAACAAGATCGAACGCATTCGCAGACATGCGCAGTTGAGCGCCCGCGACGTGTGCGAAGTCGGCACGCTACACATCCCGAAGTAAGCCTTATTTTAAGAGGTAGACTTGTTTGGGGATCACAGAGCTGGTTATGCTTGCCAATACACTATAAAATATTAGGTGGCGAGCAAGATACACAAAGCAGTTATAGATCCGAGGTTTCCATGGTAATGGACCTCTCGAGCCACACTCTCAAGTCTCTAGTTACCATGGAAGCTCTCGATCACAACTGCCTTGTTGTGTATGCTTGCTCATACACAATCCTCTATGTTGTATGCATTGCAGTTGATATTTGTTGAAATGATCTATTAATTGGTCATAGACTATGCTTTCAAGAGCTTTGAGATGGGCAGGAGGATAGAGATTGGTCTGTATTTTGTATGGATTCCCCTATGCCTATTTTTGAAAACAGGAATCACTACTGCAGCTTTCCATAACCTAGGAAATTTTCCAGAGATGAGGGATAGGTTAAGTATTCTTTTTTTTATCATATTTCTATTTTTTCCTCCTTTTGCAGCCACTGACCTGCACGTCATCCACCACTGATCCACTTCCCCGAGTGATCTGGAGGCACACCCACACACCGGCCGGGCATATGCAACTGTACCTTCAAAGGGACCTCCCCAATCCCCACGCCAGGCACCAATACCAGCATGCGACTATGCGCTACAGCTCCGCCAGGCTCAGAAGTTGCGGCCATCAAACTGCCGCAGTCAATGCTGCCATTTTTCCTCCTGTTGAATCCTTCGGAGTGCAGACGCGTAATGACATCAGAAGCACAAGGTGTCGACGCCTGCCGCGCCCACCCAATTTGGTACTAAGTTTAGCAGTACCCTGGTCGTCATCAGGGGCCACTGCAGAGCGGTGGGAACCCACAAACTCCCCAGGATAGGTGAGCAGTCTTCGGACGCTTGATCCTATACCCACTGCCAATTCTCGACAACCTCGGGCTTGCGTGACGAACCCGGTCCCCAGCATGGTGTGAGGTGTGGCGCCCAGCGCCAACCCTCAGTGCCACTGGGCTGGCTTAGGTTAAGTATTCTTGTTAAGGGAGCTAGTACCTCATTCAGGGTTAGTGATAGTAGTTTTAGGTCTAGTCCATTGCCACTATGCCTAGATTTTCCTAGCACTTTATTTAGGTATTTCTTAGCTTCTGTTTTAGAGATTACTTTAAGGCAGAATGGGGGTTGTGTTTGGGGATGTACATGGTGGGTTCATAGTGTCACCATCGACTGGGTTGAAAAGGTCTGGAGGAGTACCCCACTGAGGTCAGTGTTAAATATGTTAGCAATGGCTTTTGATCCTGAGTGATGGTTCTGCCTAGATTCAGTATGGTCGGCGCTGTTTTGTCCGGGTTGTCTGGTAATCGCTTTGATGTTTTGCCAGAATTTGCAGCCATCGCCCAAGATGAGTTTAACTCGAGCTGAAATAGCTGGCCTTTTGCCTGACAGATGGCTTGGGTACATTTGTTCCTGGTCGCCTTGGTAATTTTGGTGGTCGGAGGGTGATCCTGTACTTTTGAACTTGTCAATAAATGGTCTCTTGCCCGCATTTGGTCAACAGGTTGCAGAGTTATCCATGATTTGTGGGACCCTTTAGTTTTTCTTTTGGTTATGGGGCAAAGATGTCACCGGCGCATTAAAAGTTTTGATGAAGTTTTCCAGTGCTATGGCGACATCAGCGGTTGAGAATATGGGGACCAATTCAGCTGCTTAAGAGGTCGTTTTAGGTGACCTAATTGCCCTTTTCTTAGGATACGGGAAGTTACAATATTACCGGGCAATTTCTGAGCCTTATTGGTCCACAAACAGAGGATGGGAGAGTGGTTGCTCAAAGAATCAGGAGTAAACTCAAGATCCTCTCTGGATGGTTTGAAAGCACTCAGTATAATAAGGTGAGAATCCCAGTTCAGCAGCTTGTTTGCGTGGGTGATTCACCGAGGGTATGGGGATATTGGTGATTAATCAACACCTGGTGCTGTGAGGGTACTTGGTCTGTTGCCTCATGCTATACAACACACCCAGGGTGTTGATTAATCCCCAGTAACCCCATACCCTGTCCTGGGTTATTGCTTACATATTCACAAATCAACGAGCTAAGTGGCTCCTCGATGTTAACAGCCCTTAGTTGACCTTCAGCTATAAACACCATCACACAATATTATTGGTAGCTGTGAAAAAATCAAATGATTTTTGTCTCTGGGAAGACAACTAGTTCAAAGATTCTGCACCTTGTTGTGGCATCTATGCAAATAACTGAGATGCTGGGGCCTTCTGGAGATCAAGAATAACAACAACCATGACATGATCAGGCGAGGGAGCTATACTGCCAACTCTCGCGGTAACCGAGGACGATGACGACGACCGGAGAGGGGAGCTAATGAGCCGCCTGCAGGAGTCGCACAGCGCGAGCTGCTCTGCAGTTTGGGCGAGAGATAGGAAGGCGTGCTCGTGAGAGGTAGAGAGCGCGCGAGCAACAAGGCGAGGAGAAAAATAAGGCCGAGAAAGGCAGCGAGGCGGAAGAGGAGTTGGCTGCACCGCCCAGAGAAAGAGCACGGACGAGCGGAGGGCGGACGGGCTGACATACGGCCGGCGACAGGGTGAGCTGCTAGAGGGAGAGAGAACGAGGAGGCGGCCGAGTAGGTCAGCCCGCCGTCGGGTTTTCCTGTTATGTAGCGAGCCCGGCTGGGAGGGGTCCGTGGGCTGCGCTGCTGCGAGTCGGCCGTTGGGGCTGAGGTGAATGGCACAGGGGTGGCCCCTCACAGTGGCGGCCGCGCCATCTTGGTTGAGTCTTGTGCGGTGCTGGAGGAGGGCGAGTCGGCGGTGCCCTTCCCTTGCTCCCCTCCCGTTTCTCTCCTTCTCGGTGTCCTGTCGCGGCGGCGGCGGTAACGGCCAGGTGTTACGTGTGTTCCTTCCTACTGACAGGATTTGGCCCGTGCCTGGCCTGCTGAAAGGGTGAGTGTCACTAGGGGTGGTGTGGTGGGGAGGGTGTTACCCTTTAGAGCGGGGTGTAGTTGGGCCCCAAACTCCTGCTCACCGCAATGCCGCAGAGTAGGCAGCAACACTGGGGCTGGTAGGTTCTTAAACGCCTTCCTTCCTCGGGTGGAGGTGGGGGTTGATGCCTGGCCAGTGGAGTAGGGTAATAGAGAGGGCTTGCTCAGGAGCCCACAACAGAGTGTCTGTGTTTGACCCTGAGCAAGTCACTTGACCTCTGTGCTCCTGCCCACCAGCTGTAAATATGTGTAAAAGACGGACCCTTTTGAAAACAAAATACTGAATCTCAGCTGGGCTATGATGAGAAAAATTGTAATTTTAATTGCAGTGACCTTCTTGAGTTTGGGACAGGAGGTCGTCCTGGTATGAAATATGTTTTAATGGATGGGGTGGTGGAGAATGGATGCTGTACAGCAGGATCCTTGTGTTGGGGTCCAAGGGTGCAGTACTGCTGGCAGCAGTCTTTGACAGCTGGTGGGAGGCTGCTGAACTTTCATTGCCCACAAAACCAGTACCTGCTGTACCTTCTGGTAGCTGTGGCACAGTTGGGTGTTTGTGTGTCTTAGATTTACTTTGTGGTTTAGGCATACAGGAGGCCCATTGGGCAACACATTAGCTTCGGGTCACAACATGTCAAAATAGGCTGGCATGGACATTGGTGAACATGTTAATTGGGTTTATACTCTAGGAAAAAACTAAGAAAGCAGACCTAGTTAGCATTTATTGTCTGATGAATACATTGAAACCCACAAGCAGTTTACTGCTGAAATGGTTAAGTGTTTGCACAATAACATATAGTGAAATACTGCCTGGAGTAATGTAAATCCGCAACGCTTATGCCTGAGAACTTGGCCACACAGTAGTTATTGGTACAGAATCTGTGGTTTAATGATGAACTGATGACTAGGTTGGTGTCACCGTTATAGTACTACTTGCTTTGGGTGCTGGATGTAGCAAATCTGGATACTTGTCACCAAATATATTTGGTCTGAAGATTGGTTGCAAACCCTGTTATTAGACATTAGAATTATTTCAATGGTAATTTGTCCAAATAGTTTCTGCCTTTGGAGCAGTTTGAAAAGAAAAATTTAATATTTAGACCTAGTTCAGCTTATGTTTCATATTTTTTCTGTTATATTCACAGTTGTGCCTTTATTATTAAGGATATTTGCATGATAACAGGATCTCTGCTGTGGCTGCTTGTCTACACACAAGATCCCTGTTCTGTTTGACACCACAGTCTCTTGCTGTAGAGATAATTACGATGTCCTAAACAGGATAGTGTTATGTTCTCTGTAGATAAGCAGCCAGAACAGATTACGCTGAGGCAACAGTGATCCTCTTTTCATGCAACTGTCTGAAATAAAACGGTGGAATTATCAGAAATGTATAAAATTTAAACAGAATTGCTTAAATCTTTTTTAACGTTTTCCAAATGGCGTCAGGGCTCTTTAAGGTCAATGACGAAAGATTTTCTTCCTTATGATCTTTATTTTAGTCATGCTGAAAAATGTTTCCATTTTAAATGAAATTGAGATGTATGCAGTCTTTGTGGAACTGAGACTTCCTTCTCATTTTTAAATGTTTTTTAAATTATGTAGTGGTCAAATACTGACTGAATGCGACTAAGATTTATTCTCTCAACGGCCTCCCCTCCCGATTAGTACGTGGGAGTAGCAGGTCGTATGTTTTTCTTCTCCGTTTGCTTTATTGGGCCTATGCATCCCAAAAAGGTAAAGTTGGACTTTTTAAAAACGGTGTTTATGCCCTCTCACTTTCCATTGCTTGACCTCGGAACCCAAGGTATCTGGCTCTGCTGAACCTTGTCCCTCCACCACTCACTCACCTCCATACTGCCTCGGTTGTACACTCTGAGAGGGTAGAGGGGTGTACCTTCAAACTGCATTGGCTTTGTCGGGTGAATGGCCGGTGGTTCAGGGTCTGTCCGTCTTTGTCCAGCAGGGTTCATTGTCTTCCAAGCAGTGGTGCCGGTTCTGTTTTTCTGCCAGCCTCACAGAAGCGAACTTGGGGGTTCTATGTGCATAGCGGCGTGCTGTCAAGCTGAACCTCCTGCATCCCACTCTCCTGCTGGCGTCCTTGATTGCACTGTCACCTGTACCCAGGTGGCAGTATTGAAGCAAGGATGGTCTTCCTCCTCAGAGAAGAGCGTCCTCTGGGATGCTCAGTCCTGCCCTCTGGTCGGCCCTTGACAACCCATGCTTGTTCATGGGCAGATTCAGTGAAGAGCACCTCAAAGCACTAAATATGTACTCATTGGAGACCAGAAGGAGAGGAGATGTGATCGAGACCTTCAAGTTCCTTAAAGGAATTAAAGTGAATTGCAGAGAACTATTTAGCCTCAGTACCAGTTCGCAATCACGTGGACACAAATAGAAATTAACAGGCGTAGATTCAGGAGAGAGGTGAGAAAGTACTACTTTATGGAAAGGGTGGTGGAACCTTGAACAGTCTGCTGGCGAAGTGGTGGGTGCGAAAACGGGATTCAAGCAGGGCTGGGACATAATGAAGAAAATGGTGGTTACCGGGGAGCGACAGGACCAAGGAGGAGAATAGAGCGAGAGGACGGCGAGGGTTAGTACCCTGGAGGAACAGTAAGTTCCAGGGATTATAGGAACTTGGGCAGACTGGATGGACTTCTGGTCTTTTTTGCTGTCATTGTCGGTTCCCCAAACGTGGGTTGCCAGCATCGTGAACAGTAGCACTACTGCTGCACTGAGACCCAGTTGCACTGCATTGATGTTTCATCTGGAGTTATGTGGGATACTCTTAAAGGACACTCTCAACCCTTGTATCAAACAATTTCCACTTGAAAACCCACATGTTATGATTGCTTACTTTTCTAAAATCCATTGTTACTAGTTGTTTTAGCTTTTTTTTCTTGGTAGAACTGAAATGCATGCTAATGGTGTAATTATAGTTCAAGGAAGTACTGCCGACCAGGTGCTCCTTTCCTCTGCGTGAGACACTCTTATTTTGTGAAGGTTGTCTTATGGTCTTACCTGCAGATGTCCTGCATATTGGGCATGTTGTGGGACAGTTAAAATTATTTTTTTTAGTGATCAAGCTCGATCAATAATATTATAATACTGGCTGTGGAGACCATATGTTACAGTTGAAGAGTGATCTCACTTGCATTCTTAGGGTATCAGAACTGCTCACCTTCAGTTCACGGTTCTCTTGCCCTAAGAATGCACGTGAGACCATGCTTACAACTGTAAGAGCGTCTCTAGCAGTATTAACATTATATGCAACCTTGTTTTGTTTCAAATTCCTGACATACTCTAATTGCATACTCCCTGAAAATTAAGAACACCCATACACGGTGCAGATGCTCATTATGCAATAAACCTCACTCCTCCTACTGCATTATGAGTGGCTAGACTATGTTGGGGTTGTTCTGAGGTGTAGGAAAGATGCAGGGAGTTATCAGGGATTGTAAACAAACATGTTTTTGTCTGGTAATTCCAGTATGTTAGTCTGTTTGTTTGTTTTTCACTTTAAGAAGAAAAAAGGAATCAGGCCAGCTACATCAGCAGTCCCTACAGAATGTGATAATTCATAAAGTGTTTTAGAAGGCTGCCTATGCCCCCTTTTTTTTTTTTGATTATGTTATTTTGCCACTTACTGGCCCGCCACTCCTTCCGCTGCACAAGAACCCCCCGACCTCTCGTCCCGACCCCCTTCCTACGCTTCAGGATCGCAGCCGACCCAGGTGGCCCCGTGTAAACCTTCGCTGGATGGGTCCCTCTTCTGAGGGGAAGGCGCCAGGAGGGGATATCGGTGCACTCACTAATCAGCCCTGGGGCTGCTGAGGCGGACTTGGGCATCTGAGGTGTGGGAGTGGCAGCCATCATCCGGCGGACTGGCAGCCTTTTTCCGCTTTCCTGCGGGGTAGCGTCTGCCCCCTTGACACTGTGCCCGGCTGTATTGCTGCCTCCCAGCCTCCGCCAGGAAGTCAGTCTGGGTGGTGTGTCCCTGCCCCCGGAGAAGGAGAGCTGTCCCTGGATGCTCTATCCTTTCCCCTGCCTGGGCCGCCGGCGAGACGGAAATCCAACTGCTGCGCTTGACGGGCTGGCATGTTTTTTTTTTTTTGTTTGTTTTGTTTTAACGCTTTAGGGTTGCTGTCCTCTAAGAAAAGGAAGTGCCTTTTGTCAACTAATAGTGAAATTCACTTCACAGAAGCAAGCCTCTCAATAGCAGTGTCAGAGTGAGGCTATCACTCTGGCCGTCTGTCCATGAGATGTGGGTGAGAGCTATACAGAAACAGATGACAGAAAAGATCAATGGTCCATCAAGCTTGCACATATTACCCTGTCATACCACAGGATCTATTGTCTCTGTTGGGTCTTCACTTGCACTGTCGCTCTCCCCCTTTTTTGTTGTCTTTTCCACAACCACTTCCTCTGAGTAGTTAATATCCCCTTGACTTGATCCTATCCATATTTAAGCCATTTATGGTTTTGGCACCTGCCACCTCTGCCATAGGGAGAAGGGAAGGGAACATTGTTTAATTAACCAGGAGTAGCACACTAAGCTGACTTGTTTCCAGCTGCGACCTGGGAGCACAAAGAAGTTAAGTGACTTGCTCAGGATCACACAGTATGCACCTAGGGACTCAAAGCCAGGTTTCCAGATCTGCAGCTCAGAGCCTTAACCCATTTGTGCTATATTGCCTCCTGACAATTCCATGGGTCAGCCACTCTTTCTGTAAAACAAATCTTCCTCACATCCCTTTTAAACCCCCAAGCTAATCTCCACTCATGGCCCCTTGTCCTATCTTCTCTTCTTAGTAAATAGCTCCTCACAGTCCACCTTGTTAATTCCTTTCAGGAAGTTGAAATGATCGATCGCCTCCCCCTCTTTGCTGGTATCTGCGCGAGTACATATTCACTGTCTTTAGGTGATCCTCATAGGATCGCCCTCATGGATGTGAATCATTCTGGTCCTCCTAAGTTGTACCTTTTGTAGCCTGTCCCTTTTTTTTTGTTGGTGGGGACTTCAGAACTGGTGACGGTACTCCAGGTGTGGCATCACCAGTGACTCATACAGTGGTACGTACCTTCTGCTTTCTGTTGACCTCTCTTGATGTCTCCCCAAAATCCTGTTAGCCTTACTAAAGACCTTGTTGCATTGGCTGGTTTGTTTAATGTAGTCACTGATGATTCCCAAGTCTCTTCTCAAGTGTTAGGCCCAGCTTAACCTCCCAATCCAGTACTCTGTTCTAGAGTTTTTTGTTCCCTAAGTGCATAATTTCCAGTTTTTGGCACTGAATTTTAGCTACCAGATGTGGGACCAATTTTACAGCCTTTGCAGGTCTGTCTGCAGCTCCTTATCCCCACCACGTTGTCAACCCTGCCACATAGTGTCATTTGCAAATAGGCACATTACCCTCCCATGTTGCTGATGAACATATTGAAGAGGACTGGGCCCAGAACAGATCCTGTGGTACTGCACCAGTGACCGGTTTCCTCTGATCTGACCCTGCTCACCACAACTGCTGGCTCCCTCCAACCATCTCCCTCCTTACTGTTTCCTTAGCTGTTCCCAGACCCCATAACTTTTTCTAGCAGTCTTCGATATGGCAGAGTCTAATGCCTTGCTGAAGTTGGAGTAGAGTAAATCTACAGCATGGCCCTTATCGACTACCTTGGTTACCCAGTCAAATGATCCCATCAGTTTGGTTTGCTGTATGTATATGTGTGTGGGCGCATACATCTGTGCTCTCCTTGTCTTCAGGCTGCATTACCTGCCACTTTACGGGTCATATTGGAAACAGAGCTTTTATTTTAATGCTTTGAAGCTTTGAACATCTCGCTTGACATTCATGGTAGTAGTCTGATTTTTCTGCATAGCTCAAGCATACTGTTAATGCCCTTTTTCGTTAGGTGCCGTTCAGCTTGGCCACTCCAGCCCTTCCAGTACATTCTCTGCTGCTTAACCCTCTTTGGCATAACCCTCCCCGGCGAGGCCAGCGGTCAGCCCTCAGGATATGGGAACATGGGTGAGGCAGAAATGTGGTGGTGGTACCAGTATGGCCCAGTGCCAGCACCATTCTGCCACAGGTGTCTTTTTTTGTTTTTGTTTTGTTTCCCATCTTGCTCTCCATAAGGGGCCGCATTAATGTGCCTTAGGGTCAAGCATGCTGGCAAGGAGTTAGTGTCTCATGCTCTTCCATGGGTAGGCCTGGATGCTGCACCACCACCTGTTGTCACTGGTGGCATTGTAGCAGTGATGACTACCTCGCTCTGAGCTTGTTTCCGAGCTTGGGTCATGGCATTGTGAATGGCAGTTGTGCCAGTGAATTGATAAGCGACAGACCTGCCACTACCAATGGGACAGCTGGAAATAGTGCAGAATACTGTGGGTACATCAAGAATAAGCTTGTAGGATGCTAACTCAGCCACTGAGTGGCAAGGAATATGATACAGCAAGGGATGGCAAAGTGCTATCAGGAATTCTCTTGTTGGTTAGAGCTGCTCTTGTACAGTTTCATATTATGCCTTGCTCCTTTTTTTTTTTTTTTTTTGTGTGCAGAATGTAAATGCGAAAAGTAATACTGCAGAATTTTAAACAAAATTTTGCAGACTTGTCATGCCATATTGTTGGGCTGTTTGTAGAGGGTTAGTTTGAGCCTCTTGGAGGCTTTTTTTTTTTTAACTCTGTTTATACTGGCCCATACCCCCTAAGCTCCGCGCCTCTGGCGTCGCCACCAGTTGCGCCTGCCCTGCTTCACCTTACCTGGAGCCCGTTTTAGTCCCCTCCATGTAGTTCTTGATTGCCTCTTCTCGGGTGTGGGACAGAGGTGGAGGCCCAGACACCCTGAGCAACTTCCACCTGTTGGGGCACTGGACTGGAACAGGCAAGTGGGCTTATTGGGTCTGCGCTAAGGTGCTCAGACTTCCAGGAGCCTAGGGAGCGATTTTTCCGCTGTTCTGTGCGTGACATGCGCCCCTGATGTCAAGGCATAACTGCCAATGTCTGCCACACATCTTTCCCTTCTGTATGGCAGGGTACTTGCTGTGCTTCAGGAATTGCCAGAGGCCAGTCACACCAAGCCTGAACACTTCCGGGAGAGAAGAGCTGTCCTCTGGATGCTCAATCCTCTCCCTCCCTGCTGACCCCTGCTTCAGAGGCTTCTAAGATCATGTTGGTCTGTTTATCAGGAGGAGAATGCAAACACATTATCTGTGTAGGATCCTCCTCCTGCCCCCTCGTTGCAGTTACAGGAATTTAACAAGTTTATCAGCTTACTTTGTCTGATTTTGACACCTGATGAAAGCTATTGTGTACACACATGCTTGTGTAAATAAGTGTACCTAAAGTCCTGCAATATGTAGTAAATCTGTTTGACATCTATAGGATCTTGATTCAAGAGCTGATGGCACTGGTAAAACCACATTCACAGTACTGTTTTTTTTTTTTTTTTTAATTCATGTTTATTGCATATTCCGCACAATTATACATTGGTTCAGAAACATTTTCAACATTTCTGTTTGTGGTGATACAAGTTTACATCAGAGGCATCCTTATACATAGTTATGTTCTGTCAGCTGGCTCCTCTCTACCCTGGGGCTCTGATTTTACATTGATAGTGATAGGTGTTTTACTCAGAACCCTCAGGTGATCTCAACTAGGCTCTCCCATCTTCATGTCCTTCCCAATCCCTCTTCCTCCTTCTCTGCTACCCCAAACTCAGAGACTGTAGCCAAGGGGTCCATCTTCTCACAAAAATTTGCGATCTCAGATTTATTCTATAGGTGACCTCTCCATTTCTCTTATCTCACCCACAATATCAACCAATCCAGGTGAGTCCGAGGGGACTGTATTAGCCACTTTTTCGTTAGGGCTTTGTGAGCTGTCAAGGAGGATGTTCCACATGTAGATCTTGTCCGAACCCCTTATTTCATCTGGTTTTATTCCCAATATCAAATGTCTAGGCCCCAGGGCGGTCTCCAATGAGAATATCTGTTTTATCTTTTGACTGATATCTGCCCAGTACTACTTAAGTGTCGGCATGACCAAAAGACATGAAGATAGTTTGCCATAGCTGCCTCAAGACTCTCTCCAGCAATTCTCGCATAGTTCCTGTCCCATTTACTCGAAGTTGTTGTGTAAGAAAAAACTCATTCTTACTTTCCATTCATATTCTTTTCCAGAGTGGGATGATGTGGTCTTAGAGGTCTGTGCAAGAGCCTTGACCCACCTCCTCCACTAAATTTTCTCCAGCTCCAGTTCCCATCTATTTCTAGTTTGGGAAGTCTTACTTCCACCCCCATCCTCAAAGCTGCATAGATGGCTGATATTTGCCCCTTGACTTTTGTTAGGTTTATTATTTCAGTCATTGTATTTAGTAACCCCTTGAGGATTTGGTTTGTTTGTAGAGAGATTGTAGTTTGTGTATTGTATATAAGCTCTTATCTGGAGGTACTGAAGTAGTCCCCTGTCTTAAGGAGAATTTTTCCTTAATCTGGTTAAATTCCATAACAGTGTCTCCTCTATAAACTGATCTAGAGAGTACAACCCCATTCTCCCCATCTTCTAAAGGTGAGATCCTGCTTGGGAGGGAGGAACCGGGTCCCATGCAAACCAATGTAGAGGCCATGCCTCCACGCCTAGCTCCATGTTTGGCCCAAAGGCGTTTAACGAGCCCAATGTGTTTTTTACTGATGTAAGAGCTATCTCTCCATCTATGGTCTGTGAACCTGGTGTCAGGGCTCGGCCCCCAGGGGCATTCCATTCGTTAGGACCTCCTCAATCTCCTTCCATCGGGCACACATGTTCTCGCCATCCATAAAAGGGCCCATCTTTAACTGCGTGGGCTAAGTAGTAGTCCTCCAAACATGGAAAATTTCTGCCACCATATTTTCTGCTTGTCTGTAGTACTATATTCTTTATCCTGGGCCTCCTATTGTTCCAAATAAACTTTGTGAGCATCCTTTGCCATATTTGAAATTGGTTCTTATGTATTTTTATTGGAAGACATTGAAATAGGTATAAATATTTGGGAAGGATGTTCATAGACACTGCTTGTATCCTGGAGTATAAGGGTAGATTCAGGGCCTCCCATCTTTAATGTCCTGCCTTATCTGACTTATTATTGGGTCAAAGTTGTATGTATAAAGCTTTGTCAGATTTTTTGGAATTTGGGTGCCAAGGTACTTTATTTTCCCCTGTTCCAATTTGTGTCCAATAATTGTTTGATGTTGATTATAATGAAATTTCAAGATTTCGGTTTGTTTTTATTCAGAGTATATCCTGAAAATTGGCTAAATTTGTCAATTATGGACCAGATCTTGGGGATGGATCTGCTCGGGTTGGTTATGTATAGGAGAACATCATCTGCATATAGGAAATTTTATGGTGGTCTCCACCTATCCTTACCCTCACCTCTTTTGCCTCCGTATCGCCTGAGCCAAAGGTGTTATATATAAAAAGAGGAGTGGAGATAGCGGCCCCTTGTCTAGTACCCTCCCAGGTTGAATCTCTTCAAATGCCCCCGCTCACTCTAACGAAGGCCTGTGGAGAGCGATAGGGCCTTGAGTGCCTCCAGAAACGGTGGTGGGAAACCCATCCTTTCTAAGACTAGGAATAAAAATTCCAGTCAACCCTGTCAAATGCTTTTTCAGCATCAAGGCTCATGAGACAGGCAGGTGTATGTTGTTTATTAATGGTATCAATTATGTTTATGGTTCTTCTAACACCCTCAGCGGCCTGTCTTCCTCTATGAAGCCAGTCTGGTCTGGGTGTATTAGGTTTGCAAGGAAGGGCTGCAGTCTCTTAGCTATTATGGCTGTGAAGATTTTGTAATCTACATTAAGGAGTGAGATTGGTCTGTATGAACCACAGTCCTTCAAATCCTTTCCTCCTTCGGATCACCGTTATGGTGGTATAGTTCCATGATGGAGGCACTGCCTGCCTCTCCAGCCAGATTTGATTGTAGACTGTTTTAATATAGGGTTATTTCACCCATAAATGTTTTATAGTTCTCCTCCAAACCCGTCTGGGCCTGGGGATTTCCCTAAGGTCCCCAATAATGTTCAGGATCTCTGCTGGGTGATTGGGCGCATCAAATTTTGTCTCTGGGCCTCTGTGAGCTGGGAAGGCTCAGATATTTCAGGAATTCCCAGGCAGCCCAGGGACGTTTCTAGTTGGGGTTGATACAATTGCTTGTAGTGCGTTACTAGTGCATCTGCTATTTGTTCCCATTTACGTGAACTCTGCCCGTGGTTGGGTGTCGAAGGCCAGTAACATGGATTCTTGCGGCCTGTTGCTTTAACCGGTAGGCTAACAGCCGGTGGCTCTTGGGCCTCCCTCATTATAAGCCTGTTTCGTGTAAAGCAAGGCTTTCTCAGTCTCTAGCAGCATCAGTCTCTGCAACCCAGCCCTTAATCCCTTTATTTGACCCTCCCTATCTCTACAGAATTTTAGCTTTGTTGTCCTTCCAAGTTTTAAGTTCTGATTTAGATGTTCTTTTGTTTAGCTCTCTCCCGTTTTTGTACGCTATCGAGATCAGCCTCCTCTAAGCATAGTTTTTACCGTGTCCCATAGTATTTGGGGTGAAGTGTCTGCTCGTTCATTTAACTGAATAGCCTGTTTTATTGCTTCCTGATTTCCTCTTTCACCTCTGAGCAGACTTGTATTTAACCTCCATTGTGTTGGCTTTTTAGGCAGCTGCAGGTCTACCTCCAAGTAAACAGGCTTGTGATCTGATAGGCTCCCGATCCCACCCACATTGACTCAATCGGAGAGGTCTCGACCATATGTAAAAGACATATCCAGTCGTGAAAAAATGTTGTATCGTGGGGAGTAATATGTGTAGTCTCGGGCCCGTGGATATTTCTCTCTCCATATGTCTATCAAACCTGTATCTCCCATGAGCCTTTTCAGGGGCTTAGAGATTCTGCCGTTAGGCGCCGGGATCCGTGAGGTGGTATCCAGGGATCTATCCATAATCACAAGTCCCTTGCCCTATCCACCACTAACTTAAACAGATCTGCATAAAAGGTTATCGCTGAACCTGGGGTACATAGACATTTAACAGGGTCACCTGCAATTCCTGTAGCCGCCCACCACCATCACGTATCTAGCCCCTGCATCCACTGTCACCTCCTCCTCCTCAAAGGAAGGAGAGGCCGACAACAACACTGCAACGCCTCTTCCTCCCATTGCTCAGAGAAGCGTGGTAGACAGTCGGAACTCCCGAGTTTTCAGTTTCAGGACTTCTTTGGGAGACAGATGTGTCTCTTGTAGGAATCGTATCTCGTAGTTTTGGTTTTTGAGAAATTTTGGAGCTGTTTTCTTTTGATGGGGTGGTTTATGCCGACATGTTGTAAGAGATTACCTTAGAATTAACCCTAGCCATATTGCAAATTTGGTTCTTTGTCGTTATTCTCTTTCTTTTCTTAGCTCCAAAGCGATCAGCTTTTGTCTCATCAGTCTCTGTATCTTCCTTCAGCTTCAGTATCTGATTGCTTTTTTGTCCCTGATGTATGCATGCACCTGTCTAAACCTCTCATTGTGCGCCTCAGAATACCTTATAGAACTTAGTAATGTGCTGGTTCTCAACCACTGTCCAGCTTGAACATATAAAGCAACATTTGTAACCTGTTTCCCTAGTGGAGATAACATATCTATAACAAAATTTAACCATTGTCTCATATACAAACTCATTACAACTGTTAAAGATTTGTGAAGAAGTAGAGCTGAAAAACGTAAGCCTTCCTCCTCCAACATCCTATCTAAGTATGTTTCTTGTTTATAGTATATGTATTGTAGAAGATGTGAGGCAATCAGTTCTACAAAACTACAACTTCCTAGGTCAATCCAAGCCCTCGTGAATAGACTTGGTTGTGTCTCATTTGGGACACCTTGCCCTTTATGGTGGTGTGGGCTAAACCTTCCCGAGCATCCTTTCTGGGTCGTGACCCGAGCTCAAGGTATTGTTAACATCAGCAGAGCCAGAAGGCAGAAGGTGGCCTTCTCAGATTTCAGTTTTGAAAACGTCCTATCCCTCCCTAGGTCCACAGTAGGTAGAGCTGGGATTTTCTCCGTTACCCTTCATTTGTTTGTGAGGCATTTTTCTTTTTGGTTCCCCAGCAGGGAGTCAGTAGGGAACTCTCGAAGGAGATCACCCAACCTTGTAATGTGTCAAATGACTGCCGTTAGGGTCGGAGTCTCGCTTAATGGCATTCGGCATCATTACCCCCCCAACTATTTACTCTGCTTCCCTGTGTTTCAATTATCCTGTCCATTCAATTTACTTTATTTAAGAGTCCAGTTTTCACCCTTCCCCTCAACCAATTTTATATGGAGCATGTGGGTGAATGAAGCCCCGTCCCTTCTGCCATTCGTACTAATATTCTCCTCCATTTCACCTTCATCTGTGATCCAAGGTCCCCTCACCCCTTTTAACCCTCCCATAAAACGATTTCATGTCCAGTGCAATTTGAGGCGTATGCTGGATTAGGTTTATATACTTTCACCCAGGCAAGCAGTTACATTATATACTTATCCCTATGACCCGTTTTATTGTCCTTTGTCAGTCTGCAGAGGCCCTTTACATCCGGGGCTGTCGCCTGCTCCTGTGCCTCCGATGACTCCATCTTCTCGTGGGATCAGATCAGTCAGCTGCACGCGGGCGTAAGGCCTTACAAGTCGGCATGTCTGCTCGTGGGTTATTTGAGCGTGTTTGATTTGGTCGCGCCCAGCCCCTTGTGTGCTACCATCCAGGCCGACCTCTGGAGCTCCTTTTCTAGCCGTTCTTTCTCCAGGCCAGGAACTGGGATTCCGATACCTCCAGATAATTTTTGGCTGCCAGCAGGTCTTCAAAAACTTTGGTCCCTGTTTGGTTTCCACCCTCAGGCGAGCGGAAAGAGCATCTGCACCTTTAAACTTCTAGCTCTTAGCTGTTTTGTGATTGGCCACATGGTGTGACGCGCCTCCTGGACTCCAGTGGTGTAGTCGTTGCATCGATCGTTATCACGATGCGGCCCAAGCATGATTCTTTTCATTCTCCATGCCTCGGAGGATCTCTTCTTTAGAGGTGTAGCTTGACATTCGTACTCACAAATGACCTAGGGACGGGAGCCAGGGCTCGAGGGGCGCAAAGCAGAGATCGGTGCACTCTGTCCATTGAGATGTTAAACTCCGTGGCAGCTTCAGTAAGTCTTTTAAAATACTTTGGATGTAGGTAATAGCATCTGAAGTGCCTTCCTCGGCACCTTCCGGAACACCATAGATTCTGAGGTTTTGCCTTCTACTCCTTCCCTCCATGTCGCCTATTTTGGCCCTTAGCTCCCTCCCTTGCCATTAGGAACAGCAGGAGGCGATCATGGCGCTCAGACTGCTCCACGACGAAGTCAAACCCAGCTCTAATTTGTCCTTTCTGTGCTGTGTGGTGCCAATATCTGCTCTCAGCTCCGTCAGGAGGCATCTATTTTTGTACTGTTTTAGCAGTTTGCATTATTGAGGCTATCAGCTGGGTGTTTTCCTCTTCTGGTCCATCTTCCATTACCGTCTCTGTGTCCTCATTAGGCCCCGAGTTTTTGACATTCTTTCTTCTTCTATTAGAAGTTGTAATCTCTGAACCGGGTCTGTGCAATCCTAGATGTTCCTGCTTTTGAGCGGTCGCTTTTGCTGGTGACTGCATTATTGAAAGGTGTAGATGCCAATCGATTATTTGTTGGGCCAGGGAACTCTGATTCCAGCTGCCATTCGTTGCTGACGTCACCGAAGTCCACAGTACTGTTGGTTAAAGCAGTAGTGCATGAATGTGGTGAACATTTTGATCTATACTTTTTCACTCTATTTTGGATTGCCTTTTATCTACTGACTTGTATGATACCCTTCTTCCGCAATTTGAGTTTGCTATGGTGCTTTTTTTCCATTTGAAATAGTGAAAGGAGCACTCTTTTAATATGGCTTGGACCAGATTTTCATCAGTATTCTCTGCTATTTTTAGGCTGGCGCAGCGGTTGCACTACTGCTTATACACCAATGACCCGGTTTGGAATGAGTCGGCTGCCGGAGGGCCGACTGGGGGACAAGGATTGAGTGCCTGTCGGGCTACTCTCCAGGGAGGGTGGGCTGTGGGTCGACTATACTGCCACCTGGGTGACCACAGGCAGCAGTTCAGTCGGGCCACATGCAGTGGGAGGGGAAGACATCTGCTGAGGTCCGGAGTGGCAGCACGCCCCGACATGCCCCGCTCCTTGGATCTTCCAGCACGCTGCCGTCCCTCTGGGGTTAGGGAGGACCAAACGGAAAAGCCCCACACTCACTCCTGGTGACTGGTTCCTGTGCCAACCCAATTTGACCAGGCTTGAGGGCTCGGTGGACCACCCGACACGCTACAGTGAATTGGAGGAAAGACCAGGCTCCCCTCTCCCCGCCGAGGGTAAACCGAGGCTGGATGGGGCTGGCCTACTGAAGCTCCTGCAGGCCTGGCAGAGCCCCATGGACACCTTTGGGAGTCCCAGAAAGAGAGGAGCGAAAAAGGCAGGAAGGGGGATAAAATGTGCATTAAAAAAATAATCTCCGCTATTTTTGTACATCAGTTGATTAAATCACTTCTGTTGTGACTAAAATGAACTAAAAAAATCACTTTTGTTAAGACTAAAATAAACTACTGTGCAGCAGGCAGTGCTCCTGACCTTATCGAACAATAGGTATTCAAAACAGCTGCAGATACTGATGGAAACCTGGTCTGAGCCATATGGAAAGGAGTGCTTCTTTATTATTTCAAATGTGGCAAAAAGTACTAAAGCAGACTCAAAATGGAGAAAGCTTCATACAGGCCAGGAGATGGGGGCAATTTAAAATAGCATAAAAAGTATATATCAGAGTATTCATCGCATTCATGCACTGCTGTTCTTAATCAGTGGTGGAGCAGACATTTTTCTATGAAGTTGCCCACCTCCCAGTCCCTTCTGCTCCCTTATTTGTTTCTCACCTAGTCCCCAAGGGGTCCACAGCAGGCATTTTCCTCTGTGGTTGGCTCCTGTCGTGAGTGTCAGTCATGACCTTATTGAGCCTGTTTTTTTTTTGAACTTTGTATGATTGATTTTAATGAACAATCTCATTTCCATGTATCAGACCTCACAGTAAGTTATATTACAAATATCTTCAAATGATAGGAGTTTGTCTAAATATTTTAGTTACGGATATGGGGATAGTCCATTAGAGTCCAAAGCAATGGCTGCACTCAACAAGAGTATGTGGTCAGTCCAACATAGAAAATTAAAATTGATGGATACTACCAACAGCCACTGTTGATTAGACTTTAATCTCCAACCAATGTAGTTCTCAAAAGTTAAGCATTCCTTGTACAGCTCCATTAACAATTCACTCAAAATAGGCAGTTAATCTTTTTCTCTCTCCTGGGCTGGTCTCCGTGCTTCCTTACTCCTGGGCTGTCCCTCCTGGTGTCAGTGATAGGCAGGTCCAGAACTGTGCAGCAGGCTAGTATAAAGCCCTCCCCATCTGGAGATCGTCAGTCTACTTCCTGTCTTTGGTGAAGCAGGTACTGTAGCAGAGCCCTGTCACACGTGGCAGGGCTGAAGATTTACAGTAAAACAACCTTCTTTTGGGGCAGAGGAGCCTGAAAAGCAACAACTGTAAGTGCTCTCTGATTTTTTAACAGCGGAGGTAGCCTCTGGTGAGATCCAACCTTAGCCTTGCATGCTGCACAGGTTGGTCTCACCGTAACAGCCATGCAAAGCTTATTTTTCCCCACAGATAGCCCCGACGCCTGCACAAGACCCCTGCAACAATCTGAGGTGTATTTCACCGAAGATCCATCGGGAGCTATGGGGCATTTTTTGCATCGAGGTGTGATTCCCTGCCATTTGAAGCGGTCGGAGGAGCTTGGAGGACCGCTGGCTGCCTTATGCCCAGGGGTTGTTTTCATGCCGAAACGCCGGATGGATAGTGCTTCCACGTGCTAGGCTGCTCTAGCTTGAGGGGCTTCACTGCCACGCTGCTGAGCATTCGGGCTGGCTGTATTTCAAGGCTTAGGACTCAACCAATGTAGTTCTCAAAAGTTAAGCATTCCTCTACAGCTCCATTAACAGTTAACTCAAAAGGGCAGTAAGTCTTTATTGTCTGTAAACCCCGAACCTTTACAATGCAAATTCTCGTTACACCATTTTAATAATTTGTACCGAACTCTTCTAGTAAAAGGAAAACTAAAGAGTATCCTTATATTGTACAACAATGTCTCAGCACTGAGAGTTAACAACTTCAGCTTAATAGAAAGATTATACTTCCCTCAATTCAAGCTGGAGAATATTAGAAAGAGGGCAAAAAAAAAAGAAACTTCAGGTGTCCGTTTCTTTTCCGAATCCTCTTCAGATTGTGTGGATCTTGAGAGGCCTCAAATTCAGCTTGGATCTTTTCCAATCGCTTGCTAGCCTCCTCCAGATCGTTAAATTCAAGGGATCCTCAAGGGAATCAACAAAGTCCAAGAGGGTAGCATCTTTCAAAAAAGAGGTGTGCAAGAACAAGAGGGCACAATTTGAAGATGGGGGGCAGCTCAGAGGTAATTTAAGGTATTTTTCACAGAGAGGGTTGTGGATGCATGGAACGCCTTCCGGAGGAGGTTGTGGAGTCAAAATCAGTGGTGGAATTCAATTATGCATGGGACAGTCATAAGGCAATTCTAGGGGTGGAGTAGGAAAGTAGGCTGCTGGTTAACTAGGATCTGCAGCTTATCCAGTAGGTAGGGAAATGGGCAGACTGGGTGGGCCAAGCGGTCCTTATCTGCTGTCAAATTCTGTATTTCTATGTTTCTAAATTGGAATGTATGTCCACCATAATACATCGGAGGTGAGCTGGCATTAGGCGAATCGCCACCTCTAAGCCACTTCAGCGGGCCTTACCCCATCAAATGTCTTTCGGTAGGCTCGGGTAGCGTAGGCTAGGTCTGGAAAGATATGGAGTGTATGGCCTTAAGTAACTAAGGCAGTCTAGGGGATCTTTGCAGCCGCATGATGGTATTCTTCTTTCATTGCCGGATTACCGTGGTAATCAAAACTGTGAGGGGTAAGTCTTTTCTGGGTGCCTGCCGATCAGGGAAACTCTGTAAGCCTTAATTATTTTTGTTTCTAGATCTGTGTTTAGATGTAGAGCTTCCGTAACCATTTACTGAGAAAGGTAAGCAAATCTGGATCCCCAGCCCTTTAGGCAAACCAGTTAATCTACCATTTGACTCCCTATTCGCATTTCCAAGGGCCTCAAGCCTATATCACGCTGATTGTTTTCCTGGACTAGCTTTGCCGGAAGTAGCCACCATGGCTTGCGTTGCGCTATTTTTGGCGGTAGAAGCAGTCGCTATCTTAACATCCTGTTCACCAAAGCGCTGAATTAGCGTCTGCATTTTGTATCAATGGCTTTAATGGAAATTTGTAAAGCGTTTCACGGGGGCTCAGTGCCTGATTCAGTAGGCGTGGATGTTGAGGCCTGTGGAATGGTTGTAAGGCTGAGCTTCGAGCCTCCAGGAGTGTTGCGCTGAGTCTTCCCATACTGAAGTTCAGTATCAATCGATTCAGAAAACAATACTGGATATTCCTGCACTATAGTTCAGAGCCCAGTTCAGTTTAAAATAGTGAAAATATCTAAATTATATTAATTCAGTGGAACTAGTAGGAACTGCGTCTTCTCGGTTAAGTGCTCAACAGGGCCCCCCTGAGCCTGTTTTTAATGTGGGAGGGACGGCAGTTGGGAGTGGTAGGTCAGAGTGCCCGCCTCATGCTGTCGCGTGTTAGTGCTTTACTTCGGTTTCTCCCTGGGACACATGCAGTAAGCGTCATCTAATGCGCATGCTTAGTTGAAGCATGCCAGTATATGGTGCCAGCTGGCTGATGTTAAGCCATGGTCCTGTCTGCCTTTCCTAGTGGTTGTTCAGGTGAATTTTAAAGTCTCATTGCATTTCTTGAAACAGTGGAGAATGTCCCTAACGGCCTGGTCAGATTTTCACTGTTCACTAAAATGCCACCACCAGCTGCTTAATCTGGTTCAATTTCAGTTGGTTTGAATATGTATCCCTCTGCCTGCCCCTTTCCCCTATGGATGAGGCTGAAAATAGGCAGTCTGTCCAACCTTCCTTTCCTGGGAACAAAAACTTGACAACCCCCCCAAAAAAAAAAAAAAAAAACCACAAAACAAAATGTTGTCTTGAGCAGTATATTGGACTCTACAGGATGAGGGTGGCCAGGGCCACATCAGTAATTTTTTCACTCACCACATTTTATTTTACCACAGAAAGTAGCTCCTAATTGAGATAAAGGAACTCTTTTACAAGTATACCCTGGGGTAGCAGCAGCAGTATTATTTATTTTTAATTTCAACTTTGCATTGAAGAGATGGGAAGGTTTTGGAAGATAAATATCTTTTTTTTTTTTTTTTTTTTGGGTGTGGCCCTTGGTGTACAGTAGGGTACAAATGGTGCTTAATTTGTAGTACAGTATGCAAGTGCTGGTTACAAAAGGAAATGCATAATTCAGATGTACACAGACACTAAACAGATATCAATTAGTTAAAAACAATTTTACGCTTCTGCAGGAGGTAACAAATTAATTCAGACTTTGCTTTTGGCAGATATCTACCTAAATTCCTGTAGGTGGTACATTCCAGATGTATGGTGGCAGGTAGGGAGAGACTGTATACCCCTGTTAATTTGGTTCCTGGAACCTTAAAACCAGTGCCATTTTGAGGGTTGGAGATCATGGCCCAGAGATTCATGTTCACTGAGGGAAATAAGAGCAGGGGTGTGTGTGTGTGTGTGTGTGTGTGCATGCGCATGAGAGAACTTGAAGACAGGGTTTGAATCCCACTGTGACAGTTGGAACAAGTCAGTTTTATTCAGTTTTGTTGACCGGTAAGTGCATTAGAAAATCCTTCCTGCCTATTTTCAGGCACGACGGAGGGATACAGATGAATGCCAACTGACCTTGAACCAGATTAAGCTGTTGGTGGTATTTTAGTGAATGGGAAATTTGGCCAGGACGCTGGGAAAATTCCTGCTGTTTTCAATTAGTGCCATGGGCTCTTTAACATCCACCTGAACTACTGCAGATGGGACCTCGGTTTAACGTCTCATCTGAAAGAAGGCACCTCAAGTGCAGCACCTCTCTCATGCTGCACTACAGTGTCAATGCTGTGATATTAACCCAGAGTACCAGATGTGGAACTGAACCCACAGCCCTCTGATCGCCTGGCTTCAGAGGCGAGTGTTACCTACTGAGCCACTGATACTGACTTTAATATCTCTAACTTTCTATCTCTTCACCTCCCTTTTCCTGTGCTTGGCTAATGGCTTATGCATATTTCCATGTCTTTTGAACTGCTTTGAGATGCAGTGTGTGTAAAGGTGCCGTGCAAAACAAATTTTGTACATCATGAGCTGTGAAGTCCTTTCTCCTAGTGAGATTGTTAATTTTCCGCAACAGCTTATTTTGCATTTTCTGTTGTCAGAGTTTTAATGTTAAACTTTTTCCCTGTTAGAAACTGAATGTTGGCAATGTATAGTCTGCTATATCTGTCTGTAACTAAGCCAACATTGTATCGGTCAACTGTCTGGATTATATTGCCTGTAATTAAAGGGACACTGTCAACCACCCCTTGGCCTCAGTGTCCCTAGTTTAAAACACATGTTATGATTGCTGTTATTCTATAGAGACTGCTGATGTAGCTGGTTGTTTGATTCAGACTCCTTTTCCTTTTAAAAAGTAAAAATTGAGTGTTAACCATACTGGTATTATCGCACCAAAACATGTTTGTTTACATTTCTTAATGAACTACAGCTGCATCTTTCCTGTACTTGGATTAAACAACTAGCAACATCAATGGATTTTAGAGAAGGTAAGCAATCATAAAATTAGGTTTTACCTCAAATAATATGATGCAAAAATGTTGACAGTGTCCCTTTAACTCCAGGTCGCCCTGAAAAGGGATCTCTGGTTCTAGTGGTTTTACCCGTTACCAAAATTCAATAAATAAAATAAATTACAAAGAACATTTCAGATTATGCAAAATTATGTCAAAGCAGTGGAGGTTGCATGATTTATAAAGGTTTAGTTGGCATTAGATTCTTATTCATTATAGAATTTTTCACTAGTTATGATTGGTGGTTAACCTGGGTGAATGTCTATCTTTCTGCACTTTTGGCTCCCATGAGAAACCCTCAATTCATAACATTTATGGAGCATTTCTTTAAACATCATATATACTGCAGAATTTATTAATTCAGAAAGTTTTGTTCAACAGTTTGAAGTCTTTATTTGTTGGCTAGCTTCCAAAAAAAGCGGTAGCTTTTTTTTTTTTTTTTTTTATATATATTTCGCTAATCATTACTTGAGCATTTTAGCCAAATTGTAAAAATCTCAGCCAGACCTTAAACATAGCATTTTGTACTGCAGTGTCGGAACAGCTGTAGTACTTGGCTATTGAACAATGTTGTTTGTATTAAATACAGAAAATTGTTAGCAAAACATAGTTTATTGGCAACTTGTAATCTGAACACACTTCTTTATGAACGGATGGAGCCTTTGTCTGATCAAACATATGAACCATGTTTGCTAAACAAAAAGACTCGTAACAATGACGTGAATGGCATAAATGTGGAGTCAATAATTTTCTGTTTTAAAAATGGCCCATTTTGTTTGGGTGACCGCCCTCAATTGTGGAAAATCAAATGTTTTGTACAAAAATGTAGGGGTTTGTCCAAGCTGGTGCAAAGTGGTATTTTCATGAAGGATTGAGACTCAAGTGCTTGTTTAAAAATGTAAATTTCTTTTTTATCGATGTTTTCCACTGAAACTGGAAAACTAGTGGTCCTATAAATGTTATATTACGGAATACACACACTCTTGTCTCTGAAAGGCAGGCCACAATTCAGTGAGCTTGCTGAAGACCTCGATTAATCAAAATGGTCAGAAAGTAGTAATTGGCTGCAGAAAACACCTACCAGTGTAGATAGCCTGCTTGAAGGGACACTAAAGAAACATGCAGTGTTAAATGTGCATTGAAAATAATCAATGTTTCAACCATAGGTGGTCTTCAGGAATTACCTAAAAGAGGGGATAAAAGGTTCATGAAGACCTATGGTTGAAATGTTTTCAGCGCGCATTTAATATTACCTTTTGTTTTCAGCCCATGCTGACGCAGCATCTTGTGTTTTTTATGGGACACTGTCCACCAAGATATAAAATAGATATATATTGCTTTACCTCTGATGAAGGCACTGAAATGAGGGTTTTTGCATATTCTTTATAGTTGCTCAGTTACTTCGCTTCCAACACCTGAAAACCAATTTTGGTCCAGTGTGTCTATCCCAGTCAGCAAATTATAAATACAAAAGACAGTATGAGTTGTGTGTTAAATTGTTTTTAAATTATTCCTTTTTGAGCCCTCATCTGTAATAGGACAGAAGTGTAAGGTAACCCACTGAAGTTGTCCTCTGCTCCTCAGCGGTTGTAATCCTGACTGTTTTATTTTCTCGTATGTTTGTCTAACTTATTCACTGGCTGTTTCTCTGATTGGACTCCTTGGTTGCTATCCACTGGGAACTCCACTATCTGTGACCCTCTGCTGACCAACATTGTAGGCGAACTCCCTTGGCTTGATACCGTGACTGGGTACCCTGTGTCATTTCTGTATGGCTGCCCCATAGTTTTGAAGGAAGTCAGATCTACAGATGTGTAGTGGCGGGGAAGTGACAGCTACTGGCACTGGTCCTTCTGCTGCCCAGTAGGGAGGGTGAGTTTGTCCCTTTACCTGTCATTCCATATCCTTCCATCAAGGAGCTATGGCCATAGTGAAAATTACCATGTCGTGAAACAGAGGTGCACTAACCAAGTTGTAGGGCGGTAGATGGGACTCTTCCTGGTTACCTGAAACCTTAGTTATTTTTCTTCTGTGGCGATGCAGGCACACCAGAGAATGGTCTCTGCCTGTTGGGGATATCTCATTAAGAGTGTTTGGTTGAATTGTTGGATCATGTTAAGTATTTTTTGATTTACAGAGTGCACGCTTAAAGGATTTTTTTCTTAGGCTTGAAGTTTTTCTTGTCAAAGCATCACACAGGCAGGCATGATGTGAGCATGTGACAGGCCATTACAACCTTTTCACCTGCTGGGGCATTGTTGGGTCTCTGGTTAGCCAGTAGGGATCACATTTTTTTTTTTTTATTTTTTTTTTTATTTTCTCACCACTGGACAATCTACTGCTGCAGTAGGTGAGGCCCCATATTAGTACCCACATTTTCATTGGGAAGGAAGCTGTGTTTAGAGTACACCTCTTTACTCTGCCAGGTACTTGTTCAGCATCTCATATCTTCAGCAGGCAGTGATGTGGCACATGTGAGAGGTTGCAAGTGTGTGCAGTGTGGTGCTTCATTAAAGGTCACTAGTTTTGGCTTGCACTGCGACTGCAGGAAAAAAACAGTGGAGAATGAAATGGATATAAAATGGTTAAGTGCTGCAGAAAATGGGGTATTCATTTGGTCACTAGTCCAATGCTGAGTTGTTTGGGGCATATGTGATGCACAGAGCATGGGAGACACCGAGCAGGATTTGGGCGTGGCGTGACAGTTGTACAGAAAGTCACCAGCAGCTACTCTCCTATCTCTTCTCCTGGGCTGAAAAATGTTTTTCCTTACCTGCTTCTCTGCCTTGAAGGAAGACTCGGACAGTGAAGATCCTTCAGAAGTGTCTCACGAGTGAAGTTGTAGCACTGGATTTTGTTCTGCTGCATGGTTTCTTCAGTGGAAAGCGAGAGAGTGGAAAGGGAAGGTTAGAGGACAACCTCTCTGTCTTAGCATGCAGCAAAGAAGTTCTGGTTAGACCACTTGGTTACCCTTAAGTCCACTGTACCTCTCGATGCCTCTTCCATGACTTGAAGGAACCAGAAGCCTGTGCTTCAGGTAGGGCCATGGTGTGGGGCCACACCACGTTGTTCGTGCCAGGCAGGGGAGTAGTGGGATCGCCTGCACTGCTCCTGTCTTGACAAAACAGCTATTTTGTTAAGATGCACCCAGTCTCATCAGACCTATGACCATGACCTTGGAACATAAACAGATGGGTAAAGTCAAGGAGAACTAGGGCACGCTTTTCTCCACAGAGAAGCTACAGAGAAGGCTGCCTTATTCTGATTGGGTACAGTGCATTTGGAGACGGTGGACTCCCAGAGAAACCTCCTTGTGTTCTTGAGGTCCTCATGAAGTTATATGACCTGATGGCAGGTTTCAGCTCCTCTTTGCACTTGCAATAAATCTGTGGACATCATTGGAATGGGGATTAACTCACTGGTGAAATAGGTGAAATCTTGCAGCACAAAGCCTCAAGCTGCTAATATGCACAAACAGAAATTTTGCAAAATTATAATGCGAGGGTAGTGGTGGTAAGAAATGCAGTGGGAGAAGTAAGCATTATGCCAGGGCGAAGGTGGCATCTAATGCTGGATTAATGCATGGTTGGGAGGTTGTGGCCGGGCGAAAAACAGCCCAACCATGCGTTCACGAATGAGATGCCACCGCCTGAGTGGCTTAATGCGCTTGTAACATGGGTCGCCCGAGAGCACACAGTCGCGACGACAGTATTTGCTATCGGAAGAACAACATTACACAGGGAGTCGGTGTCTTTTGCAAAGGTTTTACTGTGCACTTCCAAACCGTGATGGCAGAACAGCATTAATATGCTGATGCGGTGAAAACATTGACTAGCTCTAGTTAAACAAAACAGTGCGCCTCACATGGCAGTGCAATTTAATTTAGCGGTCTACGCTGGTATTACTGTCATACCGGTCGTTGAGGTCTGCGTGTGTGTGGTCTGTGAGAAATTAGCATGTTGCCTAGGTCACTTCTGCTTGCTTCCGTGAGACTCCTCCAATGTCACCCACTGCATCTGCTGCTGCATCTGGTGCTACTGCCTCCCGGTCTGCCTTCTATTGGACTCTCTATCTATTGCTCATGTCTTGTGGCTGCTGCTTCTCCCCACCCGCTTCCGACTCTGTCTGGGCTCGTCTCCCTGTCCCTACCCCAGACTAGCCTCTCTGACACTCGATCCTCAGCTCTGCCCAGTGCTGCTAACCTAGCTGTCTGGCTGCTTCTGGTACTTCTCTTGAACACGGCGGGTATGCTGGATTAATCCCCGTCCGACTTTGCTCCTGGTGTGGTTCACCCAATCGCGTCTTCCAAGTTGGCCATTCTGGTTATTGCCATGTTACAAAGTGTTCTCGTGCCATCTTTAGAGGGAAAAGAGGATATGTCAGAAGTTTATCAAAGACCAGCCTGATCCTCCTACTACAATCCAACAAACTTCCATAGTGGTAGTGAGAATAGAGAAATTCATTACTGGATCAGGTGGGGGATATGGGTGCTGTAGAAAAGAGGATGTCAGAGGTTGAAGCAGAGTCGGAGAAGGTTCAGAAAGTCACCCTGTAGCAGTCTGGCTCTTGCTGTATTTGCTGGCCCTAGAAAGGAGCTCCAAAAACAGATTTGACTAACTAGAGAAGTGAGGAATAGGAGAAATAACTAAGAATTTTTGGTGTTCCAGAAGAAGTGTAAGAGAAGGCTGCTGCTTTGATATACTTTGACTCTGCTTATGAGCAGCGTGCACTGGTTGGAATGTGAAGCACACTTGGTAGTGGTTAGAATGGTCTATTTCAAGGTTTAGGAACTATTTTGAGAGTCTTGGAAATGTATGTACCTTTAATACATGGACTGTAGAGTGAATTTAGGCTAATTCGAATTTGGGGAAAGCTAAAAAGGTCAGCATGCAGCTAATGCAGCCGCCAAGCATGGCACCAGAAATTTGACAGAACCAACGGCAGTAAGGAAGCAGTTGCTGCAGAGAACAGCATTGAAAAGAGGTGAGGGACATGGCTAACAGTGAAGAGCTGAGTAGCTGAACTGAAAACTGGACTGGTGCTGCCTGTAACTTTGTAGCTAGATAGAGGACACAAAAGGATAATATCCGAATATAGTAAAGGAGCAGTCAGAACAGCAGACATGGCACTTGCAGTGTCAGCTGGTCTGGTGAAGAATGGGTTGCTCAGACGGCAGCTCGAAACTGAGAATACCACCTTGGGAACGACGTTTGAATTTTGGGGCTCCTGGGGAGTCCCCATATATTTTCTAAAATGCTGGTTAATGGACATGCTTAACGTAGAGAGACATTGGTTAATTAAAGCCATGTATGATCTTATCACATGGCGTGGAGGCTAAGCAGCACTTGGGGAACCCAACCCCTGAACTCTCCTGATTGTGCTCTTGTCGTCCCTGGAGCAGGATATTATCCTACAAAGCGCCAAAAACCAAAATCCTTAAGGTGGCACAACTGTTCCATACATATGTTCCAGATTTGAGCTACGTGCAGGAAATGTTTCAGTGGTATTTGAGATCGCCTCCGTGCTTTAGTGGTGCACCATATCCTCCTAATGCATGCAAGCCTGAATATTTTGCATGGAAGAAAACTTTCCAATTCACAGATGCCACTAGGGCTGCAAAGCTACTAGAAAAGAGCAGGAGACAATTCAGTGCCCGAGCAGAGTGACTTGGATGAAGAAGAAAATGTGACTGGCCAAGGGTGTCTGGATGGGGGTGAGCTGGCTTCTGTTTGTAGCAAACAATGACATTGTTCTTCCTGGGCCTGCTCAGATGTTTAAAAGTTGTATTTTGAGACTAGAATGTGGGTTATTTATAGGGCTTGGGGAGAAATGTGTTTAATATAAAATGGCATGTGGCGCTGTTAAGAGACTTCTCAGTCACGCCCCCCACCCAACTTGGGGTCTAAACAGTGAGTGGAAGTGAGAGACTTTTTAACAGCAACTTGGAATATAAGCTGCTGATCTGTTTGAATCAAACTGTTTGGTAACATTTTCTGTTATGCCCAAGGAGCAATTTTTTTTTTGTGTGTTTTTGGGAGAAGGATCCTTTCACAGTTCTCTGCAGTCAAAAATATTGGTTCTATAGTTATTTTGCTCTTTAATCTGCACTTGTAAAGATAAAACGTATCATCAAGGACTGTAAAATACTTGACGCTTTTACAGTTTAATTTGTTCACCTTAACTGGGCTATGAGGATGCTAAACCTCTAGATTAAGGATGCAAGACTGTTCTTTTGCTTACACCACATCACTACCCATGGTTGTAGTGGCCTTTTAGGACTAACTACCAAATATCATACTTGTATTAATTTTCTGTAGCATGTTGAGTTTAAAATCGCAAGTATAGCTAACCTCCTTGTGTTGTGCAGTGGTCAGGGCATTTATAAGTCCTGTCTGTAACAGTGATACTCTTCCTAAAATTATATCAATTTTTATATGCTTGCTTGTATGTGTATGTATTGTAATAATTTATAATGTAATAAAATATAATTTTAAAACAAAAATATCAGTTAGCCGCTATTTTAAGTATCAGTAATGAAAATGAGTCCACCGGGGGTGGGGTGAAGAGGTAATTGTGATGGTAGACGTGTGGAGCAAGTTTGAGGGAACCCAAGGGTAAGGGACGGTTGGGGTACCCACATTGCTCAACCTTCGCTCCACCATAGGTAGAGCTGTCGCTCAAGGGTTGACTTCAGCAGCCCAGAGGGACATTCACCAGAAGGGTGAAAGGTTACATAACCTTAAAATCAAACCGAGAGGAAGAGGCGGGGCATATATTTCATAAAAAGTAATGGCATAACCAGTGGTGTGGAATGTGTTGCCCAGTTCAAGTTAAATCTTGATGTTCCTGCTTACTATGTTATGCTCCAAAGTTGATTAGGTACTTGTACCTTAAGTTATCTGTTTCATTTTGTTTTGTGGTTGAGTGGTGTAGCACTTACATAATAAGGAGTAGTAAGAACATCAGTTTGAATCTTCAGGGTTCCACTAGTCAGTGGCTGCTTGGGCATCCTCTGATCCTTTGCGCTTTGGTGTACAGTGCTTCCAAAGCGAGGTTAAATGAGGGCCAGGTTGCTGTGCCACTGCTGTCCAGGTGTGTAGGTAGGTGAGGGGTCCTTTCTTTACATCGGTAAATAAATAGGACCCACTAAGAAGGTAGCACCAAAAATAAACAGGCCAAAACTCTTCTGTCATCTGGCAACTTTATTGTTCTGTGATGTTGAAGTGGCGATGGATGGTCTAGGTGCCAGTGTGCGGAAGGGGGCATAAACAAAACAAACACAAAATGTGTCAGTACTATGTTGCTAAAATGGTGATAATTCCATCTTTATCAGGCATCCAACTTAACAGTTGAACACAGACACGCATGACTGCAATAAAGCACATTTGTATCAGCTTTACAGAACAGTAATGGTTACCAGATGGTAGGAGGAGCAATCTGTTTATGTTAGTGATGACTCTGTTTGAGAAATGTATGACTGGATGGTGTGCCAATAAAACAAAACAAAAACATAGTGCATTGTACCAGTCAGTGAGGTCACTGCTGATTGATGTCACAGTAGGTCAGGCCATAGAGATCTTGTATATAAAAACTAGAGGAGGTGTGTGGAAAACTAGGGGCTTTCATGCTGCCATGCTCAAGGGGCTTATAAACTATGTGGGTAATATGTGAAGGACTGGTCACATGATAACCCCTTCTAGTTTTTAGATATAATAACTCTATGAAGTCGGGTTGCAGTGCTAATGAGATATTAGCTTAGAAATTTGTGAGGAAAAAGTGTGTTTCCACAGAGTACCACTTCTCAAAATTTGGTATTCATCTTGAAAACTGATAAACCAGTCATTTTATTTGTAGACCACTATTTTTGCTTGGCCCAGAGTTTTGTTTGGAATTGATCTTTTATGTAATGAATTCTTAAAATGTCTGGTGTTCTTTCCTTGTGCTGGTCACAGGGCTCTGTAACCACTGGTATCTTCCTTCCAGGCTTCCCGCAGAGGCAGGAAGTAGATTTTGGCAAAGGGCACACAGGCTCCACTCCCAGTGTATTGCTCCAGTCTTCATGCCCACAGAAGCAGGCAGCTTAGAGCACAGGTCTGTCACTTTGTGACAGTGACATGATTTTTTTTTTTCCTGACTTCATCTTCTTCGCTACAGCTATTCTGCAGTTGGTACTTCAGAGCACTATACAAGTAACCTGCCGCTTTTAATACTAGGAGCTTCCTCTTGATTGTCTCTTTGCAGTGGGGCAGATATCGTCGTCCTCTGGCTGGGGCTTACCAGGCTTGGTCCAGTACCCCAGCTCAGCAGCACCAGCACAGATGACCTGCAACTTTTCCTACAGCTGACATCGGGAACACCCATGAAGAGCACATGTCTTGCCTTAACAGTGGGGGTTGAGATTACCTTCTTGGGTATAGCCACTTTAATCACATTAGTCACTTTGTTTTGGAATATATGTTCTACAAACTTGATCAGTGACCTATTTTTTTAACCACACTACAAGCTGCAGCTTGAAGATTTAGCAGGTCATTATCTTCCAAGTGCCTAAAGATTAAACAGTGCACCCACATTTTCTTTAAATAATCTTGGCACACAACACACAAATAGTAGTTGTGTCCATTCTCTTTATGTACAGCACATAACTGCAGGCAAAGTAACTTGTAACCTCCTGCAAGTAAAACATATTTCTTCCCACTTTTCACTGTAGCAGAGTTGGCCTCCTATAGAAACATAGAATTTGACGGCAGATAGGACCGCTTGGCCTGCCCAGTCTGCCCATTTTCCTACCTAATGGATAAGCTGCAGATCCTAGTTAACCAGCAGCCTACTTCTTTCTACCCCACCCTCTAGAATTGCTCTTATGGCTGTCCCATGCATGCTTGAATTCAACCACTGTTTTTGACTCCACAGTCTCCTCTGGAAGGCTGTTCCATGCATCCACAACCCTCTGTGGAAAAAAACTTCCTACATATCACTCTGAGCCGCTACCCCATCTTCAAATTGTGCCCCTTGTTCTTGCACATCTCTTTTCTGAAAGATGCTACCCTCTTTGACTTTGATTCCTTTGAGGTACTTGAAAGTTTCTATCATGTTCCTCTCCTCCTTTCCTCAAGGGTATACATATTAAGCTCCTTTAGTCTCTCTTCATGTGTCTTCTGGTGCAGACACTGCACCATTTTAGTTGCCCTCCTCTGGACAGCTTCCATCTTGTCTGTGTCCTTGAGATTGGGTCTCCAGAACTGCACACAGTACTCCAGATGGGGTCTCACCAGCTGTCTGTACAGAGGGATAACAACTTCCTGTTTTCTACTGGTGATGCCTCTCCTATGCATCCCAGTATCCCCCAGCCCTCCTTACTGCCCTCTCACATTGCTTGCCCACCTTTAAGTCATCTGATATGACTACCCCAGGTCCCTTTCCATTTTTTGTTGTTAGTATTTCACCCCGCATTGTGTACTTTTCCCCGGTGCATTACCTTGCACTTCTTAGCATTAAATCTAAGCTGCCATACATTTGACCATTCCTCTAACCTTGCCAAGTCCCTTCTCATCCTTTCCACCCCACCTTGTGCATCAACTCTGTTGCAGATCTTTGTGTCGCCTGCAGAGACATACTTTTCCTTCCAGTCCCTCTGCAGTGTCACTTATAAAGACATTGAAGAGGACCGGTCCTAATACTGAACCCTGTGGCACCCACTAGTAACCCCCTTTCTTCAGAGTGGACTCTATTTACTATTACCCTCTGTGTCCTATTCTCCAGCCAATTCTTTACCCAGGCTATCATCTTGGGACCCACTCCCAGGCTGGCTAACCTGTATATTAATCTTTGTGTGGGACTGAGTCGAATGCCTTGCTAAAGTCTAGGTAGGCCATGTCCACAGCCCCTCCCTGATCTGCTACTTTGGTCACCCAGTCAAAGAAATCTATTAGATTCGTCTGGCATGACCTTCCTGCTGTGAAATCCATGCTGCCTTGGGTCCTGTGCCCTCTGGCCTCTAGGTACTTGCGTTTCTTTCCTTCAGAAGTGATTCCATCATTTTCCTATCACTGAGGTTAAACTAACAGGTCTGTAGTTTCCTGCTTCTGCCCTGCTCCCACTTTTGTGACGGGAATCACATCTGCCCCTCCAGTCCTCAGGTACCACCCCATCCTCCCATGATTTGTTAAAGAGGGTAGTCAGTGGTGTCACTAGTTCTACCCTTAGTTCTTTAGAATTCTTGGGTGAATCCCATCAGGCCCCATTGCTTTGTCCACCTTCAATTTTATTAGTTCTTTCAGAACCCTTTTTCTGTAAATGGACTGGTATTGACCCCGTCTTCAGAGTGCTTCTCTTGTTTGGTTTAGGTACCTCCCCTCCTCTTCCTTTGTGAATACTGAGCAGAAATATTTGTTCAGTATCCTGCTTTTCACTGTCCCCTCTACCCACATTCCCCCTTTTATTAAGCCTCAGTATCCCTCCTTTGGTCTTTCTTCACTCCTTAATGTACCTATAAAAGGTCTTATCCCCTTCTAAACAGAATTGTCTATCCTTTCCTCGGTTTGAGCCTTCGCTATTCTGACTGCCTTCCCAGCCTCTTTCTGCTTTAACTGATAAAGTTCTCTGTCCTGCTCCTTCCGTTTCTCCTTATATTTTCTGAATGCTGTCATTTTCTCCTTAACCTTCCATGCCACCTCTTTTGAGAACCATAGCGTTGTTTCCTTCGTTGTGTTTTATTGATTTGCTGAAATGGAGGGTAACTAGTACCAATGCCCATAGTCTTGTGTAAAAGCTCCCAAAATGGTGGCCTTGCTGGAAGAGGGATGCCTGGATAGTGTGGCAGTCACAGAAATATGATACACGGAGAACCATGACTGGGATGTCAACATACCAGGGTACACAATCTACAGGAGGGACAGGGAGGACGAGGAGGAGTAGCTCTCATGTAAGGGAAGGATCAAAGCAAAAGAACTAAAGAGTAAACGGGGAGAGGAGGCATTATGGGTCACCCTGAGAGTGGAAATGACTCACAATCCGCACAGGGTTGTATACAGACCCTGTCTCTTGGAGGGGGAGAGGAAATGGACAAGGAAATGATAGAAGGCATCCTTGGGATAGCAGAGAAAGGGGAGATATTGCTGATGGGGACTTGAATATGCCAGATGTTAACTGGAGCACCTTTGCTGCAGCGACATCCAAGAGCAGGGCTATTCTCTATGCCCTACAGGGGCATGCCTCAGACAGATAGTTTTGGAACCCGCTCTGGAGGAGCATTCTTAGACTTGGTACTTTCAAATGGGGACGGAGAGAGGATCTCTGATCTTGAAGTAGGTAGTCATCTGGGAACAAGCGACCACCAAACAGTGTGGTTCACGATAAACTTAAATGTAGAGTCAAACCGCATAAAAGTGAAGGTACTGGACTTCAGAAGGGCTGATTTTGTCAAAATGGGAGCCTACTCACAAAAGCACTAGCAAACAGGCAAGACGTTGGGGTGGAGCAACAGTGGGGAACATCAAAACCGCTATCACAGAGGCAACAAGCCTTGTGTGAAGCAAATAAATCAAAACGAAAGAAAGGGGCGCCAGGAGCCGAGCTAACAGCAGTGCATTTTACAGCTCTGTCCTGTTCCATTGAAAACTATATAAAACATATTTTTCTGAGATATTGAAAAGTCTTTCCTTGTCCATTGGAAAGAGCAACCTCGACTTAAGGAAATGGGCAACCCTAAAAAAGAAAAAACGTTGGAGGGACTGAAAAACGAAGGGAGCTAGCGGGGTCTCATGCTCTGGCACAGCACTACAGGTCAAGTTGATACTGGATCCACGGAGACATGGCGCCTTTAGGCTATAAACTGCAGTGCCTGATAACATCAGTCACTACCTCAAACCAAAAGGTAGACGGACGCCAATGGCAGAGTCCTAATCCTGGAAAATGCTGTTGATGGGTTAAAAGGAGAAGTTCAAGAGACCAAGCAAATAGAAAACAACTGCTGTCTCGAAGGAGACAACCCAGTAATGTTTATACATGAATGGCTGTTTGAAAATTTCTCCCAGAAGGTTTATAGAGTTACCCCAGGGCAGATCGCAGAGTTTGGATGAACCACGACGCTGATGGTAGTGACCTCGGAGTGGGGACTAGAGATCGATTTTGAGATGTGCCTGCGAGTTAGCCCTCTGATGCAAGACAGCCATCCGGTCTACATTTTCCCAGATGTCAGCTATACAACAAGGCAAAGGAGGAAGAGATTTGACTGAGTGCAGTGATCGTATGGAAGTGTGGATTCCCACACAATATTTTTTCCAGCAAGGCTCTGGATCACGCATCAGGGAAGGTTTACTTTTTTACAGATCCCACGAGGCTGGTAAGTGGGCTAGCAGGTTGGTGGCAGCTTCCAAAACTGACTGGAAGACACGGAGGAGATTGAAGATTTAGGGGACACTTGAAAAAAGTAACTGGACTTAAAAGTAGGACTATACATACTTCCTAAAGTGCTGTAATCTAAGAGTTTGGGTCTCTTTGTAGAATTTTGCTTTGCTTGATTAAAGGGTTTTAAACAGGGCAAATGTCGATCTATATTTGTACAACCTTTTGTTTGCTCATCTGTTTTTTGGGGGCTGCTCTCTAAGTAGATGATGTAAATTTTATACCGTTTATCTTTAAATAGGCTGTGATGGATTGAGGAAAGAGGTACTTAATTCGATATTAAGCTGAACGATATTGCTGCTGTAGAACCTTATTTTTGCATATGTTTTAACTTAGGTTTACACATGGCACGTTGTCTCTGTAAGAGATGTGTTTCCTGTATAGGATGGACATTGCTGGACAATCCCTTCATTTTGAATTGGCCATGTTGCTCTTGGGTTCTCAACATAGCAATTGTTGGTCTATTTCAATTTAAGCATCTAGTTACTCCTCTTGTCATACCTCAATATAGTGAATGCATTGTTGTATTTTATCCTATTTTATTAAGGGAAATTTTTCTCAGTTGGAATTATATCTGTATGGTCTGTTTATTATATGTAATTTCATGGTGTCATGAAACATGATAAAATAAAAAGTTAAAAGAAGAAAACACTATGGTTCTCAAAAGAAGTGGCGGGAAGGTAAGGGAGAAACTGATGGCATTCAGGAAGTATAAGGAAACACAGAAGGAGCAGGACAGATAACTGTACCAGTTAAAGAAGGAGGAAGCAGGAAGGCAGTCAGAATAGCAAAGGCCAAACCGAGGAAAAGATGGCCAACTCGTTAAGAAGGGGTATAAACCTTTATAGGTACATTAGGAGCAAAGAAAGACTAAGGCAGGGATACTGAGGCTGAATAAAGAGGAAGGTGGTTGGGCAGAGAGCACAGTGAAAAGCAGGATAGTGAACGAATACTTCTGCTCAGTATTCACAGTGGAAAAGCAGGAGGAGATACCTAATCCAGTCAATAGAAGCTCTCTGGATAGGGGTTGATAATAGTCCTTTCACAGAAGAAAGGGTTCTGAAAAACTCTAAAACTGAAGGTGGATAAAGCAATGGGGCCTAATGGGATTCACCTCAGAATTCTAAAAACTAAGGGAAGAACTAGTAACACCACTGACTACCCTTGTTTTTTTTTATTTATTGAAAATTGGAATTACAATCCTTGAGTCATTGACTCCTTTGTAAAGGCTTCACATCAGTACAAAAGCACAAACATTACATTTAAATACATTATGTATGTCGCTCTCTGCTCAACCACCTTCCTCTTTTAATAAATCATGGAGGATGGTGGTACCTGAGGACTGGAGGAAGACGGATGTGATTCCCTTTCACAAAAGTGGGAGCAAGACAGAGGCAGGAAACTACAGACCTGTCAGTTTGACTTCAGTGGTAGGGAAAATGATGGAATCACTTCTGAAGGAAAGAATTGTTGAGTACCTAGAGGCCAGTGGGGCACGGGACCCAAGGCAGCATGGATTCATAGCAGGAAGGTCATGTCAGACAAATCTAATAGATTTCTTTGACTGGGTGACCAAAGTAGTAGACCAGGGAGGGGCTGTGGACATGGCCTACCTAGACTTTAGCAAGGCATTTGACACAGTCCTGCAAAAAATTCATAAACAAATTAGCCAGCCTGGGAGTGGGTCCCAGGGTGGTAGCCTGGTGTAAAATTGGCTGGACAACAGGACACAGCGGGTAATTGTAAATGGAGTCACAGTGAAGAAAAGGGGTTACTAGTTTGGTACCGCAGGGTTCAGTACTGGGGCGGGTCCTTTTAATGTCTTTATAAGTGACACTGCAGAGGGACTGAATGGAAAGTGTCTCTTGCAGATGAGACACAGATCTGCAAGAGGGTTGATACGCAAGGGGTGGAAAGGATGAAATGGGACTTGGCAAGGGTGGAGGAATGGTCAAATGTATGGCAGCTTAGATTCAGTGCAAAGAAGTACAAAGTAATGCACCTGGGAAACAAAAACCAGGGAAGAGTACACAATGGGAGGTGAGATACTGACAACAAAAATGGAAAGGGACCTGGGGCAGTCATATCAGATGACCTAAAGGTGGGCCAGCAGGTGAGAAGGCAGTAAGGAGGGCTGGGGGATACTGGGATGCATAGGAGAGGCATCACCAGTAGAAAACATGAAGTTGTTATCCTCTGTACAGACAGCTGGCGAGACCCCATCTGGAGTACTGTGTGCAGTTCTGGAGACCTAATCTCCAAGGACAGACAAGATGGAAGCTGTCCAGAGGAGGGCAATTAAAATGGTGCAGGGTCTGCACCAGAAGACATATGAAGAGAGACTAATGGAGCTTAATATGTATAGTCTCGAGGAAAGGAGGGAGACATGATAGAAACTTTCAAGTACCTCAAGGAATCAACAAAGTTCAACAGGGAAGCATCTTTCTAAAAAGAGGTGTGCAAGAACAAAGGCACAATTTGAAGATGGGGGAACGCTCAGAGGTAATTTAGGAAGTATTTTTTCACAGAAGGGTTTTGGATGCATGGAACGGGCTTCGGAGGAGGTTGTGGAGTCAAGAACAGTGGTTGAATTCAAGCATGCATGGGACAGTCATAAGGCAATTCTAGGGTGGGTGAAAGAAGTAGGCTGCTGGTTAACTAGGATCTGCAGCTTATCCATTAGGTAGGAAATGGGCAGACTTTGGGCCAAGCGGTCCTTATTTGCTGTCAAATTCTATGTTTCTGTGTAACAGTGAGAACTGTAGCAGAACTGTGTAAAGACAAACAAGATACTGGGCTGCATATCCCAGGGAATAATGTCCAGGAGGAGGGTTCTGTGTTTCTAAGTGATCCTACCTCTGTACAATGCCTTGATTAGGCCGCACTTGAGTATTGAGTGCAGTTCTGGAGGCCGGACTTTAAGAAGGACACAGTACTGCTGGAGAGGGTCCAGAGGAGGGCAACCAGGATGATCTGGGGCATGGGGAAAGGACCTGTGAGGACAGGCTGAAAGCCCTTGTGCTGTATTCACTGGAGGAGAGATGGGGGACGTGATTGAGGTTTTCAAGTATGTGAAAGGGATTAACAGGGGTAGAACCAATGAAATATTCAGGCTGAAACAAAGCAGCACAACCAGGGGCATAAATGAAAACTGGAGGAGGCACCTATAGGGAGAGCGTACAAGGCATTACTTTACAGAGAGGGTGGTGGAGCCATGGAATACTTTGCCCAGGAGTCTGGTCGAGCAAAGCATTGTGGAGTGCTTCAAGAGGGTGGGACAGATCGCATGGGGTGCTGAAACCAAGATTGACCCTCACAGGGGCAAGGGGTGGGGGAGCAAAGCCGCATCTAGAGGATGGCTACCGAAGCAGACCACGAAAGACAGTCAGTCCTATTCTGCTGGCTTTTAGTATGTAATCCACTCCTGGTGAGCAAAAGCTCCACAGCTTGGATGTCAAGAGTCATATTTTACTACATAGAGCATACTAGGCAGTCCAGAGACACTTCCACTAAGTTGTTCCTTACCTCACGGAGATGTAGGCAGAGGAAGACCAGTTACCAAGATAATTATTTCCTGCTGTTTGGTCTCTTGTATTAGATTCTGCTATGGAAAAGCTGGACACCAACCTCCAGTGGGGCTCAGGGCCCACTCTACCAGGGCACTGCAGCCTCTTGCAGCAACAAGGGATAGTCCCTTCTGGATGTCTGCAAAGCAGCTGCCTGGAAATCTGTGCACACCTTTGTGAAACACTACAGTTTGGATGTGCAGACCAGATCTGACGTCAGATATTGGCAGGGTGCTTCTGCAGAGCCTCTTTCCTAGGAGGTTCTCTGCCCATCTCCCACTTGGTACTGCTCGGTAGTCTGCTAAAGTTAATGATGCTAAAGGACTCCTGGGGTAAGAAGAAAAATTATGCATCGCAGTAATCTTCTTTCTTCCAAGGGTCCTTTAGTATCAGTAAGTCCCATTCTTCCTCCCTGGTTTACCTGTCAGGAGAAGGGCTCTGTTATCAGATCTCTTACCAGATTTGGTCTTTTTATTGACGAGTTTCTACCTCATGTTGTTTCTACTTCCACTTTTGTGGACATTTGCATGTTTTTGAATCCTGTTGCTTCATTTTGGGGCATGTGCCCTTGTTTCCCTTCAAAAAAAGTCTGAAGCCTTCGGGCTGCTCTCACTGCTCACCTCCCCTCCTGTTTTGATTGGCTATTGCCCAAAGCTCATTTAAAGAAAATTATCGTAAAGGCATACCTCTGGAGCAGTTGTTCCTAGCCAGCTAACTGCTAAAGTTACTTATGCTAAAGAACCCCTTGAAGAAAGAAGATTACTCGGTGAGTAATTTTTTCTAATTTGATGGCAGATAAGGACCGCTTGGCCCACCTAGTCTGCCCATTTTCATACATAGTATAATACCACAGACCCTACTGGATCTCTAGCTTTTCTCTCCTTTCCCAACTACTAAGGTTCCCTCATACCTGTCCCATGCATTCCTGAATCCCGTTAGTTTTGCCCCACCACCTCCACTGGGAGGCTGTTCTATGCATCCACCACTATTTCTGTGAAGAAGTACTTTCTCATGTTTCCCTGAGTCTACCCCCTGCAGCTTCCTCTTGTACCTTATTTATACCTTTGATGTTATTTGAAAGTCTGTCATATCCCCCCTCTTTCTCCTTTCCTCCAGGGTGTACATATTGAGGTCCTTTACCCTCTCTTCATAGGGTGTTTGGTGCAGACCCTGTACCATTTTAGTTGCCCTCCTTTGGACCACCTCTACTGTGTCCTTCTGGAGATGTGGTCTCCAGAACTGGTCATAGCTCTCTAGAAGACGTCTCACCAGTGATTTGTACAACTGTATTACTACTTCCTCCTTTCTGCTGGTGATACCCTCCCTATGCACCCTAGCATCCCACTGGCTCTCCCACTGCCTTGTCACACTGCTTGGCCACCTTTAGGTCATCATATATGATTATCCCCAGGTCTCTTTCTGTTTGGTGGTTGTTCTGTTTGGTGGTTGTCAGTACCACTCTCCCCATCTTGTACTCTGCCCCTGGTTTCTGTGCCCCAAGTGCATGATTTTGGACCTCCTTGCATTGAAACTTGGTTGCCACATTCTTGACCACTCCTCAAGCTTTCTTAGTTCCTTCTTCATTTTATTCCCTCACCCCACGTGTCTGCTCTGTTGCAGATCTTTGTGCCATCTGCAAAAGGCATACCTTCCTTCTAGCCCCCGCAGTGTTGTTGTTAAAGACATTAAAGAGGACTGGTCCCAGTACTGATCCTTGTGGCACCCTGCTGGTCACTCTCCCTTCCTTGGAGTGAACTCAGTTTACCACTGCCCTCTGTTGCTTATCCCCAACCAATTTCTTCCCAGTTTACCACTTTGGGACTCGCTCCCAGGCTGCCCAGCTTGTTTGAGTCTCCTAAGTGAATGGTGTCAGCCTTACTGGAATGTAGGTAGGCCACATCCACGCTCCATCCTAATCTAATTCCCTGTCACCCAGTCAAAGAAATCTATCCGATGTCTTTGACATGACTTCTTCCAGTGAATCCACGCTGCCTCGGATCCTGTAAGCCGCTGGATTAAAGATATTCCATTATCCTTTCCTTCATTAGGGATTCCATTAATTTCCCCACCACCGATGTCAGGCTGACTAGCCTGAAGAAATACAGAAACATAGAATCTGTCGGCAAATAAGGACCATACAGCCTACCTAGTCTGCCCATTTCCCTACTCACTGCTGCCACTACTACTGTAGTTGCCAGTCTTCTCCCTGCTGCCAGTTTTGTGAAGTGACGCTACATGTGCCCTCCTCCAGTCCTCTGGAGCCACTCCTGTCTCGAGTAAGTGGTTGAACAGGACTGTCAGTGGTGCAGCCAGCACCTCTTTGAGCTCCTTCAATATCCTTGGATGTATCCTGTCTTGACCCATTGCCTTTTCCGCTTTTCAGATTTGCGAGTTCCTTCAGGAATCTCCTCTGTAAATGGACTGGTGTCCACCTCCTCCCTCCTTTGTTGCTTCTGTCATTTATCTGTGATCCCTCACCTTCCCTTTTGTGAATACTGAACAAACCGTGGTAAATTTTGAGCCCTGATATGAAGACCGGCAGTAGCAGTGTTGCACCTAAAGCATTGATGCCTGGGGTGCCAGATGAGCTTGTTTTATGCCCAGTGTTCATTTCAGAGTGGGGAATTGTGACGGGTGTCACACAGATTTAAATTTAACCTACTTTTTCTCTCCCTTGAGGACAGTATGGCTCACTGTTCTAATGGTTTGCTGCTACTGCTTTAAGAATCTTTCCGAGTTCACCAATATGTCCCATTATTTTTTCAGTTAAGGGTCAGTGTTCCACATAGGTAAATTTATGCAATGGAGTGGACATAAGCAGTGTGATAAATCCATTTATCTGAGTAACTGTATAAATTTAATTTTATAAACAGTTACTGCGTCACACTCCATTTATCCACACAGTCCTTATGTCACAGATGATTTACCTATATAGTTTTGTATGTCAGGAATCTCCCCCAAAACCGGTTCTGCAACACTGCCACCCCCACACCCCAGCTCGGCTCCCTGCTTGGCGCTATAACTGTGGCTAAAACATGTAAACAGAAAAGATGTGCTGCAAAATCATGTTGTACCTTAATAAACGTAGATATGCTTTGATTTCTGTTCTAGTCTGGTCTCTCATTGACGCTCCACCAGGCGCTCTGTTTTTTGCTGCTTTGAGCAACGGCCTCTTCCTCTACTTCTTCCATGCCTCCCGACAGTAAAGCAAACACCAGGAAACAAATTCCAATCTTTTATTTTATTTATTTATTTTTTACACAAAAATGTGTGATAGCCGAATAAAGCAACCTCTTGCTCTCAATACACTGCATAGCAGCCCTGGGAAGCAGCCGCACTGCGCTAAGTGGAGCTCGTGTTCACTTCACCTTTTGAAATCCCGCTTGCTCCACCAGTCAGCGAGCATGCTATCAGAACAACGTCCTGACCAAACACACCTCCATCACAACGCTTATACCAACTAAGAAGCGGAAAGGAACCAAGACACACCCAAAAAAACCCACACATTGCAAAAATTTAAACAAATGTAAGCAAACTACAGACAGCATAAAACATCTGCGCTATCACACGATGTCCATCCCATTCAGGGTCGAAATTAAGTTTTGCAGCCACTAGACAGCAGGGCTAGTGACTGGGAAATCCATTAGTCCCACAGACTTTTCCACTGGCCCAGCTAGTGAACATACTGAAGTGTTGCTCCTCCAGTACAAGTCCGATGGCTAGTTAAATGAAAATCTTACTAGCCCAATACAAAATCTATCAGCATTTGGCTAGTGGGTCAGTGTCAATTTCAACCCTGCTATTGCATAAATGAAATATGTGAGGGTGACTGTGATACAACATTTATCTTGGGTAGCTGCCATTGCCACTTGTAACATCACTTGTGGCTCTGCCACTCATGAGGTTACTTGAGGTCAATGTCAACTACACAAGATAAATGCTGTATCGCACAGTTGCCCCCTCGCATATCCCTTTATATCTAAGATGCTTCTCTAGTTTCGAGCAGAGCTATGGTTTTCTTATTGTTACAGATGTATCAATTGAGAAGAAACAAAGGAAGGGAGATGCAGAGAGAAATTGAAAAGTGTGTAATAAGTAAGGACTTTCCTCTCCAGCCTGTCAGCAGAAGAGGGTGGAGCTACCTCACCCTTAGGAATGATGGATGCACCCTCTGTGCTGGAGGAAGTACAGTGCTTTCAGATTGATTTGGCATTTTCCTTGTTACTCCAGGGCAATTTTTCCAGGTTTTACTGTAGATTACATTGTTTCTTGTAACATGGGTAAGAAAAAGGGTTGTGTGTGGTTGGACAAACACCAGCAGGTGTCCTCAGCGTCCATACAGTTAATTTCTCAATTAATGTATGGCATGCTGGAATTAATGTATGGTGTAGTACCTACAGCCAACACACGCGTAATATAATCATCCTAAAGCAGCACGGTAAGCAGTTTGCATAGCTGCAGATAGCAACGAGACATAGAAGTATTTAAAACAGCTGTGTCCATGTGCCTTTTCTTTCTTTTATCATGATCTGTGCATCTCAGTAGATCTTCCCATTGACCCACCGGAATGGATACCGGAGCCCTAGTGTGTTGGACGTTTGCGCAGCAGACTAGATTAGTAAAGAGTTTGCATAATTAATCACATAGCAGCAGATATTTGCAGGCAAGTTATGATCATAATGGAAGCAACCTTTACTATTTTGGGAGGCTACTGGTAGCAAACACTAAACAATCTTTCTCATAAATTACCAGTATTTTTATACTTTTGTCCTCTACTGCTGTAAGGGGAGATCCGAGGTCGCGACCTTCGCTGAGTACACTTATGTGTTGAGAACTGCTGAATAATACATAACCGATGTAGAGACAACCGCTACGCTCTAAAATCCACAAACTGCCACTGTCTGCCAAAATACACGCTTTCGAAGTAATAGATAACAGCACGCAGAGCTGTTTTCAGCATATCTCGCAGCGTTGCATTTTAGAATGGGCATATGTTCGGAACAAACAAGAAACCAAATTAACAGCGGGTCAGCTTTAGGCAGAGTCTCAGAAAACTACACTGTTACTTGGTATTACGCCCAATGCAGAAACCGGAGGTAAGAAACAATATGTTATAAAATTGCGGTGAAACTACATGACTGAGTGTGCATCTACTCATAATCCTTGCAGCACAGTGAAGCCGGAAGTTTACCAGCCACAACAGTAGAAAAATAAGATTTAAACGTGTAACACTGGGAAGAAAATGTTCTCAAAAGTGAGCCAGTCTCTCTTTTTTTTTTTTTTTCCCATGTTAAAAGTGAATGAATCCACTCCAGGCGTGGGTCTACTTGGGAGTTGATCAGTGGCTGGGTGGTTGGAACCGCTTCGACTTCCAACCCTCCAAGTCGTTGATTAATTCTCAAGTAGACCCACCATGCTGTCATGGGTTAACTCTACATATACTAACATACTAACAGCCAGCAGAATAGGCCAAATGGTCTGTTTTGTCTGTTCGAAAGCTTGGAACCTAATGGCTGCTCGCCATTGGAAGCCTAATTACTGTATTTTCCTGTATAACAAATGCAAATCTATGGGAACAGTTTCTCTGTAGATTACTCCATTTCCCTCTAAAATGCAGGAATCACTGTGCTCTTGGTTCTGGTCTCTGATTACTCTGTGGGTCTTGTCCAGTCCGGGGATTTCTGTCGTTTATTTCCCTGCTTTTATTGCCTTTTCTGGTGAGTCCCGCCCTCCGTCTGCAGTGGTGGCGGGTGGGGGCTTGCCTCACTGGGGAATCAGTGGGTGGTGGTCCGTTCCTCTAGGGAACCCGGGTGACCATCTGGGTGGGTCCTTCGGGTCTTGTAGCAATCTGCTGTGGCCTGGGGTGGGCTGGGATAACCAGTTGGGTTTTAGCAAGGGAACATAATTAGTCCCAAGTCTTCCTGTGCTTCCTTCTGGGGATAGACTGCCTGGTTGTGACTTAAAACCCTGAATCAGTGAGAGTGTTTCTGGGGTTCCTGGCCGTTGGACATGCTCTAAACTTTAGCTTAGTTTTGTTCTTTTACCATGTATTTCTTTCGTTTGGAGAACCCTTGCACCTTTAGAAGATCTGGCAGTGAGAGTGCCTAGGACTGGGACTTCCTGACGTTTTTAATGACTTGGTACAATATTTGTGTTAATTTTGTTTGCTTTGTTGTTTTATTTTACTCATCTCATTACTTTTGTGGTAGTGAGTACCACTCTGCTCCTCCTGGTTACCATAGCGAGAGTATAGTGTAGCCCGGGGTTTATGTCTATTTTATTTTTTATTATTTATTTTGGTTTATTAAGTTTGTTTTAATTAGTGGCACCAGTTAGTGACAGTTACTGGCTGCCTGGGATTTTATTTTATTGGATTAGTTTATTGTTTTTGTTGGTTTATTTTTAGTTTGTTCTGTTGTCTTTGGACTTATTGGGGTGTTGTGATTTATATTTTTAGGAGATTTCAACTGTATTTTTGTCTGTTTAGAAATTTAGGATTGCTTGTGGTGTTAGCCACAATTTGGGGTATCTTGCAGAATGTGTTTGCTTGCTCCTCCAGTACTCGCTATTTGGCCTCCTCTCTACGTGCCCTCGCCCGTTCTCCCCCACCGCCCTCTCCTGCTTTACTTACCAGCTTGAGAATTGCTTGCAGGGTGAGGGGCGGGGATGGGTTGAGGGTGCGACATTGAGCTCTAATGAGCGGGTTTCTCCCATGGGGGTGGTTAAGACCAGAAGACACCCTGGGGCTAAATGGAGCCTGGAACGCGGTAATCCGTGTCTTGTCCCCATACCCAAGGGCACCTCCTTTTGGGTGGGCAAGTAGTCTGACGGCCCATGAGCATTGTCCAACCCGGCGCTTGTTATGCAATGCCAGATTAATTAAGAACAAGACTGCATTGATTATGGATTTTATTGGAACAGCGGATCTGACTTGCATCACCGAGACCTGGTTAGATGGTAATGCTGCCCCAATTCTGAGGCAGCTGTTCCTCCCGGTACTTGGTGATACATCGCCCGAGGTTGGATCGTGGGGGTAGCGATCTGTTTTAAGACTGAATTGGGCCTCACTGTTGTACCAGTTGAGGAGGCTGAATCATTTGAGTGCACTGTGGTAAGTGGTGTGGGTGCTGGATAGCTCTCATTTACCGTCCACCAGGGATGAAAAGCTGTTCCTGCAGAAGTAGCGGACTTCGCCGACATGGCATTGGAGTCGCCCAGACTGCTGGTTCTGGTGACTTCAATGCCTAGGTCGACTACAACCGCTTTCTAGGGACATGGATATGTTCATCCACACTGTCTGGCAGGTTCTTGCCTCTTTAAATCTTGCCGGAAGGTCTTCAAGCTGGTTTCTCCCACCCACCCACCGGTGGTAAAACTCTCGGCCCGCCCCATGACGCCAGATCTTCCTTACCGCTTGGAAGCTCGGGTTCCTCCTTAGCTTCATGCTTAGAGTGGATCCAAACTCTTAGGTTAACCCAAACTAATTTTAAAGTTTACAAGACTTGGTCTGTTTCTTCCTTCGTGGCTGCGATGGATAAATCGACTCCCAGTTTTGGCGGTGCCCATGTGGGCAGAAGATGTCTCTGACCGATCCGCATGCCTGTGATTTGTGCAAGTCCTTCTTGGCAAATGTCATCGAAGACCATGCTGCCAGGCTCCAACTTGGACGCCCAAGAGACTTATTCCACCAAAGTCAAAGGAGGCCCGTTGGGCGGTTTCCCATGCGAGTGCTCAGCTGAGCAACTTGAACAGATGATTGCCCTTGAAGAGGAGGCAGCCCAGGCTGCTGCTTTGTCTTCCTTGGTCGCGCATTTATCCCGCTCTCCTTGGGCTCCTCCTATACGGCTTCTTTCAAGGAGCTTTTTCAATCCCTCTCCACAAAGGTGAGGATCCATCGAAACTCCTCTCGGTCAAGAAGGACGAAGGCTAAGTCCCACAGTCGGCGTTCGTGGGAGGCGGGAGGCCCCTTCCCGGACAGTCGACTTTGACTTCCCCTGTCAAGGTTGCGGCTAAGACCTTCAGCTTCCACGGTGTCTCCATCAGGTCAGCTGGCAGAGACACCCGTCCGCCGCCAGTCAATATCTTCGCTACCCATCGGAAGGGCTGTCGACTGGAGAAGCCGACAAACCCTTCACTGGATTCCCGCGGTGGAAACCGAGACTTGCCTGCGCCTCCTGTGCTGGAGTCCCCGGTTAGGCTCCTCGAGCCGGAGGAGCGGGTCTCCCACTCCCTCCCAGACCCACCGGAAACACCGTCCGGACCTCTTCTCGGTCCAGCCGATCCCTCCGACACTGGCGGTCTCAGTCTTGGCACAGAGGAAAGCGGCGATGCCACTCGTCCTAGTCGTCTTCCTCCTCGGAGGAAAGGCTTGGCGCAAATTGCGTCGATGCTATGAGACTTAATGTGGCAGCAGCTCTTTGTGACCAGGAACAAGCCGCCCGTGCCTTCCCGGCTATAAAGTGGCTGTCACCTGAAGGCGAAACAACCCCCTGGTTGTCGAGGAGCCCAAACCGGCGCCGTTGTTCGCCAAAACCAGCTACTCCCACCTATTGTGGTGGAACCCCCTCCACAGCCTAAATCTGGGGCTCTCGGTCTGGTCAGACTGCCCCACTGTTGTCGGTCACCCTCACTCCCGACTGCCTCGGCTGGTGGAGGGTGGCTCAGAGCCCTGGCAGCTATTTGCAGACTCAAAGTCTGACGACTCTTCCCTATTCTCCAGGCCCCTTAACCTGGAGTCCTCTGGGGGACAGTCATGGGCGAGAGCCCATCCTCGTTCATGGGTTTGCTTCACTTCATCTCAGAGTCTACTGAGATGCAGCTCGAGCCCGTATCCAGTGGGCCAAGTATCCTCACGGAGATGCTGGACTGAGGGATTCTCCCACGGAGGTTTTTCCGGTGGCTGAAGCCATTGTTGGCCCAGTTTGAGTTATGCCAGCGGTCGAGCTTCTTGTCCTGCTCCTTCTGCCAGGATGGCCAGGAAGACGCAGTCCCACCGGTCACTGTCCGTTTTTGAGCACCCTTCTGTGAAGGGTCTGGTTACCGATGGTGTTTCCTTCGGTGTTCGGGAACACCAGGACGTGGACAAGCCCTCCACAGAGAGTCCAAAAAGCTGGACTATGCCGGACGTAGTGTAGCCATGCGCCTCCCTCAGCCTCTGTCAGGCCAGTTCAGCCATACTGATGACGCACTTCTCCCATGCTCTTATGGACTCCTGGATGAGGTGATCCCTCACCTCCGTTGACCTTCAGACTACAGTCAAGCAAGTGCGGGATCAGGGAAGGGCAGTGGCGAACAGCTGCTCCAAATGGCTCTCGATATTGGAGACTCCTGTGCCAGGTCAGTGCGTCCGCAGTGGCCATCGCTGCAGAGCTTGGCTGCGGATCTCCACCTTCACTGCAGATACCCAGCATAAGCTGGCAGATGTCTCCTTCCTGGGTACTGACTTGTTCGCCTGGGTGGAAGGTCACTTCCAGAGAATTGAGAAGTCCAATGCCACCTGGACTTTGTCATGTCTGCCCAGAAGGACAAAGGCTGCCAGCAGCAGCATAAGCCCTTTCGCCTTCTGCCCCTGTGGCACGTCCGCCCAGCAGCACCAGCATTGGGCCAGCAGACTGGCACTTGGCACCCCAAAGCTAAGCCTGCAGCTTCCTCCAGCAGGGAAGCCGGGAGGAAAAGGCCCAGGAGGTCCCTCGGCCGGTCCGCCTTCCAAGCCTGCCCAGTACGGGTTGAGGGGTGTCGCCCAGCCACGCCACGGGCTTCCCTGATCCCCCGGGGGACGGATCCACCACTTTCTTTCTGCCTGGTTCGCTATCACCATGGACCGCTGGGTGTTGGAAGTGGTAGGAAAGGGTCTGCTCTGGAGTTGAGCAGGCCCTACCCTTCCGAGCTCGCCGCCCCACGGAGGGTTACGGGTCCGCAGCCTCTGTCGGCCCGTCGAGCCAACATAGCCCTGCTCCTCCAGAAGGAGGTGATCAGGAAGGTGGTGATCCTCCACCAGACCCAGGTTTGTGTCCAGGTATTTCCTGGTCCCGAAATGGATGGGGGTTGGCGCCCATTCTAGACCTGCACGGCCTGAACAGGTTCCTAAGGTCTCGAACCTTCAGGATGGTCACTTAGCTCAGATCATTCCATCCTTGGAGCGAGGGTGTGGTTCTGTTCTCTGGACCTCCAGGCCAGCGTTCTTTCACGTCCCAATCCATCCGTCCCACCAGCGATTCCTCCATTTCAGAGCAGAGGAGTTCCTTTGAGTTCGGGCCATGCCCTTCGGTCTTTCTCTAGCTCTCAGGGTCTTCACCAAATGCATGGCAGTGGTGACAGCATGTCTGAGGCGCGGCGTCTGGGTGTACCCTTACCTGGACGACTGGCTGATTGCGCCTCCTTCAGACCGGAGGTGGAGCGCCCAGGATCTGGCCTCTAGGTTTGCTCCCAGGTTGGCCTCCTCATCAACGAGGCCAAGTCGGAACTCGTGCCAACACAGGTGATCCAATTCATCGGGCAGAGCTCGACTCTGGCGCAGCCAGAGCATCGCCTCAGACAGGGCCGGGGTTCTTTCCTCTTTGCCCATTCATTTGTGGTTGGGCACCGCGCCCTGCCCGGGACTTCCTGCGCTCCTGGGCCTCATAGCTGCCTGCACCAGTGTGGTCCGTTGGGGCCCATTAATACATGTGTCCTTACAATGGGGATGGCACGTCAATGGTCACAGTGTGCACGTTCCTGGACCAGCCGGTAGCGTGACCCAGGTGATGTGAAGCTCTCCAGTGGTTGATCGCTCCAGCTCATCTGCAGGAGGACATCCTGCTTGTCCGCCCGAGCCGACTTGGGTCTCTGTCGACGGACGCCTCTCTGATGGGTTGGGGTGCCCATCTGGGGAGCACAGAGCGCATGGCCTCTGGTTCTCTCGGGAGTCCCGATGCCACATCAACCTGCTGGAGCTTTGGGCGGTCGCCTAGCCCTCACCGTCTTCGCTCCCGCTTGTATGGGGTCAAGTGGTCCAGGTCCAGACGGACAATACCACGACCATGTACTACCTAAACCTCCAGGGCGGGACGCGCCTATGCTTCTGTGCAGGGAGCTCTCTGCACTTGGTCCCTGTCGAGCCTGGAGGCGGATCTCTTTGCCATCCATGTGGCAGGAGCCTCCAACATTCTGGCCGATGCCCAATCCGGATAGGATCTGCGTCCCCACGAAGTGGTCGCTCCTGCCAGAGGTAGTAGAAGATCTGTTCTCCCACTGAGGCACGCCTCAGGTGGACCTGTTTGTCTCCAGGAGAATGCAGGCTGAGGTTGTTTCATGCCCGCCCTCAGCAGGGCTTGCTGCAGGGGGTGCCTTCTAGGCCATGGACCCCGGGCTCTTCTACGCCTTTCCCATTTCCCTTGGTCCACAAGGTGCTTCTCAAGCCGAGGAGGAAAAGTGCAGGTGATTCTGTAGCCCCAGACTGGCCCCGCCAGTTCTGGTATCCAGATCTCCTCAGCCTCAGCTCCAGGCTCAGGCGGCTCAGCCCGCCCGACCTGATCTCGGTCAACCAGGGAAGATATTCCATCCGGACCTTCAATCCCTGCAACTGACGGCCTGTTTCCTGAGTGGCTAGAGTTCCAGGCCTTGGGCTTTCCGACGAGGTCTTCAGCGTTGTTGAGGCATCCCGTAAGAGTCAACCAGGAAATGCTATGCCTTTAAATGGAAGAGATTCTCCATTTGGTGTCAGGGCAAGGGGCTGAACCCTTCCTCCTGTTCACAGGCAAGCATTCTGGACTACCTGTGGTCCCTTTCTCAGCTAGGGCTTGGTGACTACCCTTAAGGTGCACCTGGCAGCCATCTCTGCTTACTGGGCGTGGGCGGAAGCAGTGGGTGGTACAGGAGAAGATGGTCGGTGGTTTTCAAAGGCCTTGATCACATATCCTCCGTGCGAACCTCCACCTCCGTGGGATCTACTGCTGGTACTGGCTAAGCTCATGGGCAGCTATTCAACCGATGCACAGGTGTGACATCTCTCACCTGTTGTGGAAGACCGCCTTCTTGGTGGCTATCACGTCAGCCAGAAGGATGCGAGAGCTCCAGACGCTTCCATTGAGTCTCCTTATCTGGTCTTCCAGGGACAAGGTCCGGTCCTGCCTCCACCTGAGATTCCTTCCAAAGGTGGTGTCAGAGTTTCACCTTAACCAGGTGTTGACTCTGCCGGTGTTCTACCCCAATCACACCTCTGAGGCTCAATATAGGCCCATACTTTGGACCCTAGAAGAGCTCTCTTATTATAAGGAGCTAACGGCTGAAGTTCGGGAGAGTTCGCCAGCTGTTTGTCACCTACACTGAAGCGCACCTGGCAGATCTGCAGCTGCGGGACGACAGGTAGGTCACCTCCTGCATAGATCTCTTCTACAGGTTGACGGGCATGGAGCCTCCCAAAGGGATAAGAGCTATCTCTACCCGCCATACCGCTGCTTTGGTAACTGCTTCCAGGGATGTCCCTATCCAGGAAATCTGCAGGGCTGCTACCTGAAGTCAGCACACACCTTCATTACCCATTACCACATCGACCTTGAGTCACGCTGGATGCTGGTTTTGGGACCTCTGTTCTCCAGTCCTTATTCCTAAGTAGGGGTGCGCTTGCCTTCCTCCTCACGGAGAACTGCTAGAGTCTACCAGACAGTGTGGATGAACAACAATATCTATGTCCTTAGAAATACAGGTTACTCACCTGTAACAGGAGTTCTAGAAATGGTATATGTTCATCCACACAACCACCCGGCTTCCCCGGCCGCACAACCTGGCAACCAGCGGCTAGATCTGGAGTCATGGGGTGGAGCAGAGAGTTTTACCACCCGGTGGGTGGGAGGAGCCAGCTTGAAGAACTTCTGTCAAGATTTAAAGCGCAAGGAACCTGCCAGACAGTGTGGATGAACAACATATACCATTCCTAGAACTCCTGTTACAGGTGGTAACCTGTATTTTTGGACAACACTTCCTCCAGTTGGCGACATCACTGGGCTTCACACATGTTGTTTCTCAGCCACCCACAATGGTGGTTACTCTCTAATTTGGTCTTCCTCCTGGGGATCGAGGCCTCTGATTTGGGGTGGAACCGGTTGGTTGGTCTGATCACTACACTGTGAGGTTCAATTTCTACTCCCTGAGTAGGTCTGCCCTATGGAGTTGGTCAGTTACCGCCTTTTGTGGGATATGGTCCCTGAAGACGGTGGCGGTGATTGACCTCTCGGTGTTCGGTGAGACCAGCACCGATCCAGAGCACTTAGTGGTGGCCTACAATAAGGTTGTTACTTCAGCTTTTGATCGGATTGCTCCAGTCCGTGTTCGTCCCCTTGCCCTCGGACCCCATGGTTTGATGTCGCTGAGGGAGATGCGGAAGTTGGGATGCAGGTTAGAACGCCGCTGGCGAACTTTGGATACCGACCATCTTATTTTGTTAGAGCATTATCAACTTATCAATCAGCGATCTCCCGTAGAAGGCAGAATTCCTGTCCAGGGAAATCGCTGTTGCTGGGAACCGGCCGCTCAACTCTTCCGAACTGTGGACAGGCTGTGGAACCCAGCCTGTCTGCAGCTCCGTTGAGTGTTATCACAAATTGAGGTGATGAGATCGCTTCATTTTAATAAGGTGGCCGACATCAGGCAGGAGTTTCGGCTCGTCTCGTTCTTGGGAGATGTGGTTGGTCAGGGCTCGGTCACTATGCCCGGTATTTCCTGGAGTACCTTTGAACTACCGGATTTCGTTGACGACATGAGGATTGTCCAGGGATGCGCCCCATGTGTGTAAGTTAGACCTGGGCCCTACTTCCTAATTTTGGGTTGTAGTGATGTTATAGGCCCGGTCTTGGTTAAGATTGTCCAGTGCTCCCTGAATCGGGTGAGTTTCCTAGCTCCCTGAAGGAGGCAGTGGTGACACCTCTTCTGAAGAAAGCTTTTTGGACCGGAGTCTCTGGCGAACTACAGGCTTATCTTGAACCTTCCTTTTGTGGGAAAGGTTATGAGAAAGTGGTGGCAATTCAACTGGAGAACCATCTAACCATCCATAATTTATCACGAACCTCTCCAGTTAGGTTTCCGTAAGAAGCATAGTACTGAGACGACTCTGGTTTGGGTGCTCAATGATCTCCTGATGGCGAGAGATTGGAGGAACCATTCTATCTTGGTACTCCTTGATCTCTCTTCAGCTTTCGACACTGTCAACCATGGGGTTCTGCTCGAGCGTGAGGTTCATCTGTGGGCTGACCGGTCGAACTCGGAGAGTTGTTTCAGGAATATTTTCTTCCGAGTCTTCTGTCTGCTTTTGTGGGGTACCTTGGCCCGGTGCTGTCCCCATGCTGTTTGCAGTGTATATGCTGCCTCGGAGACATTGTAAGACTATATAGGCTGAGATTTTACTGCTATGCTGATGATACCCAGCTCTTACCTGTCTTTTGCACCTGACCAGGTGTGTGCTGTCTCAGTATTTAACAGCTGCCTCGTGGAAATCCAAGATTGGATGAGTTCCAGTGGGTTAAGTTGAACGCGAAAGACTGAGGTTTTGGTCGAGGATAGAGGGGTTGGGGTCTGATTTGGCATCTGGTTTATTTCTGGGGCGAGCAGATCCTTACCTCTGAATGGGTGCGTGACCTGGGAGTGATGCTTGATGATAGTCTGACCTTCGCCATCAGGTGTCTGCAGTCATCAAGTTAGGCTTTTACCACCTTAGGAACATTGCCAGGATCAAGCACCTTGTTCCATCCAGCGACTTGCCTGACTTGGTCCACGCCGTGACCTTGTGCCTTGACTACTGTAATGCCCTGTACTTAGGGTTTCACGGGTCGATATCCGCTTGCAGCTAGTGCAGAATGCGGCTGCATGTTTATTGACTGGGGATTCAAGGAGATCTCGTGATAACCCCAGTGCTGCGCGATTCGCATTGGCTGCCAGTTCAGTGGCAGATCACCTTTAAGGTAGGTTTGTTAACCCACAAGGCCCTACACGGACTGGGGCCGGACTGCTTGAAAGAACTTCGATTCCTTACACCCCATATATCAACTCCGCTTGGTTGATGGTTGCTGGAGATTCCGAGGGTTAGACTGAAGTCACCTGGGGCACGGGCTTTTATGTTCGCTGCCCATCCCTCTGAATTTTTTACCTCGCCTGCTACGGGAGTGCAGGACTGTGGGGAGTTTTGATCAGAAATGAAGACCTTTCTGTGGGGAAAGCATTTCCTGATTTTCCTTGATTTTATGCTTATTTATTGTTTAACTGAGTGTGTTTGTATTTGTGAAGTGCTTTGATATTCTGAAAGGTGCTATATTAAATAAAATTATTATTATTATTAGATCTCTGGGCCCTGGAAGTATGAGTTCAAGACAGAAATGGGGAGAAAAATCACACTAGAGATTGGAGTACTAGCCTATGTTGCTCTGAAAATATCCCCATCCTTTTCCATTTTTTTCCTTGGGAAGGAGGGCTAGATGTATCTGCTGCCTGATGGAACACATCACATCTAATACCGTCAGCTAAAAAATCCTCTAAGTGGCAAAAGTTAAAGAAAAATTCTGAGAAATGAAAAGTAACTAAATGTAACTTTTTGTTTTATCTGTACTTTTGCTGCTTGGCCATGTTCCACACTCGCCAAGCTGTCACCCCAACATGCAGCCCTCTTTCCACTTACTGGCTTGTCCACCTCCATGGTGGGCCAGAGATGCAGGTGTGTCCTCCCTCCCTGGTCACACTGGTATTACAACTTGCATACTACTCCATACAGCCACGCTGCAGTTCAATTGATAGCAGCAGCTGCAGACTATTAAGTTTGGTATTCCACCGCACGCCAGATTTTCTTAGCGCTAACAGAGCCAAAATTATGGGCAAAACATTTTTAGTAATTTCTGAAAATATCCCTTATTACTTTTTATTTTTGAAGTGTTTTCTGTGTGCTTATTAGATGGTTTATATAGCTCATGTATATTTTAGAGTCACTTCCCTGGCATTTCAGTAACCATTCTTTAGAACACAGTATGAATCCCTACTTGCCCGGAGTTCGTCCATAGATGAATTATAATTTTAGTGCCATGGTTTATGTAAGGAAGGGATTGTATTTTGGCTTCATGGAGCCGAACAGCAGATCCCTTCCACTTCCTTGTCTTGAGCGCTGCCCCATGTTAGCACCTATTATGATGTATTATATGGAGAATGTGGGATGCGCTCTTAGAAAGCTTTTTTATTGTTCGGTTTCAATTAGATAAATCATGGGCTATCGCCAACGAAAGAACCTCGTTAGTTGAATAATGGCCTTAATTTATCTGAATTTGAACCCTAAACTATAAAATAAATAAATAAAGACGTAAAAGTCAGCCCTGTAGTAGTCTATGGAGCGCACTTCGCTGTCCATATAATTGTCACAAAACATGTTATCGTGGAGGGCGGGCGGGTCAGGACAAGGAAGTGGAAGGGATCTGCGGCTTGGCTCCACTGAACCAAAATATATCCCTTCCCTTCCATAAACTATGGCACAAAAAATATCTGTGGACTAAAGGTATCTTCATCTGACCTGCCTTCAGTCAGAAAGGGCTCTTAAACTAGAGGGGACATCACATGCCATTTCTAGGGCACTTGGTCGATGTAGTTATTTCCTATCTTTAACATTAGAGAATTGAAAGACAGGAAACAGTCACATGTGATGTCCCTCGAGTTTTTACATATATCTGATCTGTGTGTCTACTGCCTGCTTGGTGTGTCGCAAGTTACCAGTCAAGCAGCAGGAGATTGACACCACTGGTACCCAAGAGCCAGTCAGCTAGGTCACAATGCTGATGTGTAAGGAGGACCGCAACTGGCTATATCAACCTCCAGGTAGAGTGCTGTTCCACACATCATACTTGGTACTGTCGAGCAGAAAATTGTCTAATCAGCAAAATGACAAAACAAAAACAAAACTTCAGATATAAGAATTGGTAGCTGATTATCTGAAATTACCTTTAATTCAAGGCAGCACACTAGCTGTTTGAGGGGGGCGGGTGCTTGATGGACCTAGAGTAACTTCTGGCCTTAGTGATTTCGTGATTTGAAGATATGATTTGCCTTCAGTTGTAGTTTATGCTGGCGGTAGTCCATTTTCGTCATTGATAAAATTTTCTTTTAAGCCTGTATTGTGTTGAAGGATTGTCATTTGGCCCCGCTAAGGTGGCTAGCCGATCTCATCCACTTCCCTATTGATGTGCATGCCCTGTACTCTCGGGCATGTTATGACACGCAGCAAGGGATAGCACGGGGATGCCTTATTGAAGTGAATGGAGTCTTTTAATTACTATTTTATGGGATTATGATGGCCAGTTGAAAATTAATGAAGGCCATCTCTTAAGAGGGGCCCTGTTAGACGCAGCAGTGGCCTCATTGATTCCAAATGGCCATCACAAATGTAAAATGGCAATTAAAATAGATTGCACACTTCCACGCTATCCCTTGCTGCAAGTCATAACGTGCCTGAGGGTGGAGGTGTGTACAAGAGTGCAGAAGTGAAGGGATTGGCTATCAACCTTGTTGGGGCCAAACTACGATCCTTCCAACACAATACAGGCTCAGAAATAAAATTGTGGAAATTGCAGCAACAACATTTTGCTCGACCTAAGCTGCTAAATACAGTAAAGCAATACATTACGTTAAAGATCGAAAGTCACTTTAAGTAAGCAATAAGACCGACAGGGTGTGTGTAGACACTTTTACACACGGCTAGGAGGCGAGTGAGGCACGAGGTCACAGGCCGAAAAGGCCCAGCCTCCTAGCCGTGTGTTAGTGTCTAACGACATCCTGGAGTGTCCTATTTCACTTATGAAATGGTTATCTAAAAATACAGATGTATGTAATGCCTAAAATGAATAGTATTTAATAGTGAAAAGTTAGTTTGTATGAAGTTTTAATAAAATAGTTCCTCCACCTGTTTGTTTTGTTCAGTTGAAGACTTTTGAGCTACTAAGGCATCCTTACTTGTGATTTTTTTCCTGTCATGTAGTTATCATGGCACTAACGCTTCCAAAAAAAAACTAGCACGCCCTACTTAATTTAATTTACAAAGTTTGTAACAAGAAATTATGCCTCTCTTTTTTTTTTTTTTTTTAATTTGTTTACATTATCGCACCAGGCACTGGTAGGGGAGAACGCTGTTGAAAGCGACAGAAGCAGCGTAATGGGCGGGCGGTTGGGGAGACAGGTTGTCGGCTGTTCAGCCGCATAGTGAATTGGCTGGCTGGCAAGTTGAGACAGCTTGTGTACAACAAGAAATTATGCCTTTTTTTTTTTTTTTTTTAATTTGTGTATGTTATGGCACCAGGCAGCAGTAGGGAGAACACGCTCTGGAGAACGAGAGTGTGAGCGAGTGGGTGGGTGGCTTGGGACCCAGATTGTCTGCTGTTCAGCCACATTAAACGTGTGGGCTGACGAGTGAGCGGGTGGATTGAAAGACAGCTTGTGTAGGCTGTTCAGCCTGAGACAGGTCGGCTGTTTTACTTTTAAAATTAGTTTCTGTAAATCTGCCATTATTAAAATGCTGGCTGAAATGTCACTGCAGTTGGCAAAACAAGATGGTTGAGTTTCATTCTGCCAACATTCTAAGTGGCAGATTTACTAGAATCACTGCACAGTGGCATTACTGGACCCTTTTCCCATAGTGTAAGAAGGAATATTACACAGGCAGGGATCAATCAGGATGCCTACATTCTGATGCCCATTTCATAAATTACTGTTACTGTAATGTGTGCCAGACTTTATTCACCTGCCTGCTTTTCCTATGTTGATGCATAATCCTCTGTGATATCATAGTAATTTCCTAAACAACAGATTTTGATGTGCTGTGTTCTTCTGCTGGGAGCAGGGCCGATGAAGGGAGAGAGAGAGAGGAGGAGGACCACATCGGTGTGCTTGGGAGACCAGGGGGGCCACAGGAAGCCGCGCATCGGTGGGGGAGAGTTGGAGGGCCGCTGCAGCTGGAGCAAAAAGTGCAGTGGGGCCAGTCTGCGTCCTTGTGGCGTGTTTTTCAGCTGAGCGACTGGGCTATAAAGGCCATTAGCCCAGTCGCAAGAGCTGCTGCTGTGTTCTTGTTGCACACACCCACCCACCCCAGACCTGTATTAAATAGTCAGAGGGGTGGAGCCTTGGGGAGGCTGTGAGGGTGTCCTGGATTGCTGCTGCTGCTGATTGAGCTGGGAGGAGCAAGCAGAGTGGGTGAGGACTGAAAATATTTGACTATATGCAGTTGAGAGGCATGGGACCTGGTTCTGGGTGGTACTGTTTTACTGCTACTGAACTTCGAGGAGGCAAAATCATTATGCAGGGTATGTTTTGGACACCATTGAGCACGTGCTAGTCACACATATGGCTGTGGGATTTGAGAGAGCGTAAACTAGGAAATTGCTGTGATAGTGCTGTGTATACTGTTTTAAACTACTGATTATATAGTGCTGCCTTATATGTGATTTGTACAGTGCTGAGAGGTTTTGAAAACTGTTAAAGGGGATATCTGTTGATTGAACAGTTGATCAAGTGAGGTAGGCAAAAACTATTGGGCTGCAGTAAGTGGTACGTGTTCACACCAAAATGAGGGTGGATCTGGGCCGACCAGAGCGGGCATCTTCGGAAGGCTGATTGGGTGTTCAAAAGGGCAGCAATAATCATAAATTGGGCATGGAAGAACGGAGGGTGCCCAGTGTGTTCCCAGCTGGCAGGACTTGGGGCGGAGGTAGAGGGATCAGAAGAGAACTGGAAGACATGAGGGGGAAGGGGGGATGGGGGGAAAGCGGTCCTGTGGAGGTCGAGAGGCCACTACAGCATACCCCAGGTGCAGGGAGGAAAGGGCCCCATGGTGATTCTGAGGTGGGCGTGTATCACAAGCAACAATGGAAAACACTCCACAGGAGTGGTGCCACCCAGAGGGAGATAAAGGGGGATGGTGCAGGTGACAACATGCCGGGGCAGGCATTACTTAGCAACAGATGCACCATGCCCACCCAGGAGAGGAGGTCGCTTTGGGGGCAGGCGACAGAGAACATTTGGTTAGGCTGCTGGAGGGAAATGACACTGAGGGAGAAGGCAGGCAGAGAGGGGGACCAGTGTCGGAGGTGGTGGAGGAGGAGGGGAACTGGAGCTGACAAGACACCCAGGCTGTGGAGTCCGCAGAGAGGCACTCCAGGGGCCGGGATGGGGAGAGGGATACTGCTGAGAGTGGGAAGGCAGATGAGGAGGGAGGTAGGATAGGGAGAATTATGCTAGAAGGGGGAGACGAGATCTGAGGGAGGAGAGGCAGGGAGGGGGGGCAGTTGGAGGGGATGGCTCTGGCCCAAAAGGAGCCCGTGGGGAGTGGGGGTAGCCAGCCGGCCCAGAGGTTGGGGAGAGAAGAGTAACTGGAATAAGCATGCAGAAGGAAGAGCAATGGTAGGTCATGCACAGACTAGAAAACCCCAGACTAACGGAGGTGCAAGGAGTAAGCTGGGGGGCTAATATAGAAGGAAGAGCCTAGAGGGGTCAAAAGGGCCAGTAAGGGGGTAAAGGTCATCCTGCTGGGGACCCATGATCAGGGGCATCCTGTGGGAGGGAGTAGGGAGGTGCAAGCAGCAAAATCAGGGTAAATGTTCCCAGACCAACCGCCTCACAAGGCCAAATTCCAACTATATTCCTTAGCTTTTGAAATGTGGGGATCCCTGATTTGGTACACCTGGGCACAAATGATTTTGAAGGGAGCAGTGACCTGGAACCAGGCAAGGTTCAGGAGCTAGCCAGGGTCTGCCATTCTATTGGGAGTACAGTTTCTTTCTCGAAATCCTGCCAGTGCCTAGGGCATCCAGGCAGGCCAAGAACAAACTAAGGTGTGAACTAGTGGCTCAGGAGGAAGGGTTTGGACTGGTAGGGATTGGGGGACACATTGGATGATAAGGGGTTATGTGCTATAAATAGACTACATCTTAACCTAGAGAGGAAGGAGATCTTAAAGCTGAAACTTGTCAATTCATAAACGTGAAGTGGGGTTTAAACTTGTAAAGGGGAGGGACTAGTGCAGGACTGGAGACAGGAGGACTGACCGTAGTTCCTGGTCTTTAACGGCAAATAAGGGCAGGGGACCCCGATGGACACAATGCAAGAGCTGTGCAGGAGTGGTCAAATAGGGAGATCGAAGGGCCAAATCAGCTGGAGCGGGGGTGGGTGGAGGACGGGTCCTGGTCAATGCCAGGAGTATGGACAACAAAATGGCTTAGCCATAGGCGATGCTGGCCGAAGGATCGGCGGATGGGCAGCAATTCGAAAACATGGGCCACCCAGAAGAATGATTGGTCCAACAGGTGGGGAGCTTACTGGGGTGGGGAGGATACTGGAGCTGTCCTGCAGACAGTGACCGGATAAGGGATCTGAGGTGTGGCCCGCTGGCAGGAAGAGACCATGACACGGTCTGGTTTGTGCTATGCCGGGGAGACAACCGGTCAAACACAGTGGTATGGATTTCAGGGGTGGACTTTGCGGCATGGGCAGGATACTGAGGGGAGATTGGTCAGATCAGGCCAGACATGGATATAGATAGATTGTGGGAGGCCATTAAAAAGGGGTACAGGAGGCTACTAACTTGTGTGCAAGGGTAAGGAGCAAAATGGCAGGGCCAGTGTCGCAAGGCTGAACAGGAGGTACAAGAGGTAAGAGATGAAAGGCTGCCCACACACGCTTTAAGCGTTCTGGGGAAGGGGAGAGGGAATCACGAGCTGTCAGCCAGAAAGTCACAAGGATGATGAGGGATCAAGCAGGATGGAGCACAATCTGGCTAAGGATATACATAGGGGAAAAGAGGAAGGGAGAGCACAGATCCCAGGATTAGGACTGGGGTGGATGGGCTCTGAGAGTGGGGAACAGGCAGAGGTACTGAACCAGTACTTGCCTCGGCCTTTTAGGGAGGGAGACACTGACTTCAGTCAGCCAGAAAACGGGGGTGGGGTGGGTGTGGGGCTGCTGATAGGATAGGGCATAGGGAGATGAGAGGATCAAAAAGGCAGGGGCACCAAGTGGCCAGGTCCAGAAGAGGATGGGGTCTTTACTGAGGAGAGGGCTGGGAGGGAAATCAGAGGGCAGTGTGATGGAGGCCCTCACGGTGCTGAAAACAGACAAGGCAACAGGACAGGATGGGCTGCATCCAAGGGTACTGAAGGAACTGACGGATGAACTAGCAGCCCCACTAGCCGAGCTGTTCAACGCTTCTTTCCAGACAGGAAGGGTGCCCCAGATTGGAGGGTGGCTCACGTGGTGCCACCCACAAAGGGGTCTAGGGAGGAAGCTGGAAATTACAGGCATGTCAGCTTGACGCCAGTGGTAGGCAAACCAATGGAGGGCTTCATCAGAGGGATGCTCGGGGTAACTGGAAGGCTGGGACACATGGGTGACGAGCAGTGTAGTTTTGTCCCAGACCAACCTCATAGATTTCTACGATGGGTGACAGAGACCCTGGACAGACAGAGACCAGTGGATGTCTTGTATCTGGATTTTAGTAAGGCATTCTACTTGGTACCCACTTCGGGTTGTTGACAAAGTTGGGGAAATGGGGTTGGGAAGACAGTTGCTTAGATGGGTGGAAAACTGGCTTACAGATGGAACATAGAAGGTGGTGGTGAGAGGGACTGTTTCCTCTAGGAGGTCATCAGTGGGTGCCCCAAGGGTCGGTACTGGGGCCACTCCTATTCAACGCCTATGTCTCCGATATGGGACAGGAGTTAGAAGTAGGATGAGCCTCTTCGCAGATGACTCTAAGCTGGGGCCTTGGCCGATGAGGAAGCAAGGGTGGCAATCAGAGGGATCTGGACACCCTGGAGGGCTGGAGCAAGGAGGTGGGGCTAAGGTTTATCCCGGAGGTGTAGGGTGTTGCATCTGGGGGCCAGAAACCCAGGGCATGTTTGTACTATGGAAGGGGTTCCACTGCAAGCCACTTCAAGTGAAAGGACCTCGGGTGGTGGTAGACACCAAAATGAACAGTGAGATCTGCAGAACAGCGGCAAAGGCAAACAAGTTACTGGCTGCATACCCTGGAATAACGTCCAGGAGGAGGCGTGATCCTACCTCTGTACAGTGCCTTGGTTAGGCCGCACATTGAGAATTGCGTGCAGTTCTGGAGGCTGCACCTTGAAGGACATAGTACTGGTGGAGGGTCCAAAGGAGGGCAGCCAGGATGATCCAGGGCATGGGGATAGGACCTATGAGGATAGGCTGGAAGCCCTTGGGCTATATTCACTGGAGGAGAGGAGAGATGGGGGACACATGATTGAGGTTTTCAAATATGTGAAGGGGATTAACAGGGTAGAGCCAAAAATGTTCAGGCTAAAGCAAAGGGCACAACCAGAGGCATCAATGAAAACTGGAGGAGGCACCTATAGGGAGAAACGAGAAGGCATTACTTCACAGAGAGGGTGGTGGAGCCATGAATGCCTTGCCCAGGAGTCTAGTCGAGCAAGACACTGGATGGATTCAAGAGGGGTGGGACAGATGCATGGGGGTACTGAAGCCAAGATTGACCCTCAATGGGACACAAGAGCGCCTCGCTAGGGGCTGGCTAAACAAGCAGACACAAAAGACCGTCAGGCCTATTCTGCTGGCTTTAGTATGTTAGTATGTCCTAAACAAATGACTGTAGGACTTCACCCAGGGAGAAGTGGGATGACGAAATGAAATCTACTTCATGTAAATGTCAGTAATAAAGAATGATGGGACATAAACACAGAAAATGCATGAAGTTGACTTGTGTCTAAATATTCTGGTTTTAAATGTTTTTCCTGGATCCTGAACAATGCTTTTAAAATCGATAGACCACCAGTGTGTTCTGTGCTCAAACATTTCTGATGATGTTCTTAAGGGGAAGGGAAAGAAATGTTGTTTAACCAGAGTAGCATACTGTCAAGCTTGTTTCCAGATGTGACCTGGGGAGCACAAGGAAGTTAAGTGACTTGCTCAGGATCACATAGTATGTACATAGATACATAGACAGTGTCGGCAGATAAGGGCCTATGGTCACCCAGTCTGCCCATTTGAGCTTGTAAGTTCAGTTTGTTTTCCTAGAAGTCTGTTGCCCCTCACCCCTGACCTCCAGAATTCCTTTGTCTGTCCCATGCATTCTTAAATCCCGTGATTGTTTCAGCCCCCACCACTTCCTCTGGCAGGGTGTTCCACTTGTCCACCACCCGTTCTGTGAAGAAATTCTTCTCATGTTTCCTCTGAATCGCCCCTCCTCCAACTTCATCCCATGCCTCTAGTCCTGGAACATCTTTTTCGCTTAAAATAGTGTTTTCCTGCACCCTGTTCCTCCCTGTAAGATACTTGTATGTCTCTATCATATCCCTCTCTCTCCTCTCCTCCAGGGAGCACATGTTCAGTTCCTTCAACCTGTCTTCATAGGACTTGTGATGCAATCCATGCACCATCTTTGTTGCCCTCCTCTGAACCTCTCTCTACCTGTCTGTCCTTACGTAGGTATGGTCTCCAGAACTGTACACTGTACTCCAGGTGGGGCCTCACTAGTGTCTTGGTATAGAATTATGACCTCTCCCTTACCTGCTGGTGATGCCCTGCCTATACATCCCAGCATCCTATTTGCTTTACCTGCTGCCTTGTCACACTGTTTCCTTACCTTGAGGTCATCAGAGATGACAACCCCAAGATCCCTTTCCTGCTTGGTGCATGCTATATCCTCACCCCCAACTGATATATTGTGCCAGGGTTTTTGTGCCCTATATGCATTATCTTGCACTTCTTGCATTGAATTTCAACTGCCAAACCCCTGACCATTCTTCAAGTTTCTGCAGGTCGCTTCATTCTGTCTACACCTCTGGTGTGTCTACTCTGTTACAGAGCTTTGTGTCATCAGCGAACAGTGAAATTCTGCCTTCTAGGTCCCAAGCAATGTCACTGATGAAGATGTTGAATAGGGACTGTCCCAGCACTGATCCCTGTGGTACCCCACTGGTCACTCTTCCCTCTGTGGAGTGACAGCCATTTACCACCACCTCTCTGTGTCCTGCCACCCAGCCAGTTACCTACCCACCACACTACTGTCCTGCCCACACCCATATTCCCAGTTTGTGTAATAGTTTTCATGTGGCACAGTGTCAAAGGCCTTGCTGAAGTCCAGATAGGCCATGTCCACTGCCCTCCCCTGATCCACCTCCCTAGTCACCCAGTCAAAAATTCAACGAGGTTGGTCTGACATGACCTCCCCTGGTGAAACCATGCTGCCTTGGGTCCTGTAGTCCATTGACAACCAGATGTTCCACCAATCTTCCTTCAGTAGTGCTTCCATGATCTTCCCACTACTGAGGTGAGGCTGACTGGTCTGTAGTTCCCTGCTCTCTTTGTTCCCACTTTGTATAAGGGACTACATCTGCTGTCCTCCAGTCTTTGGTACCTCCCTGTTTCCAGTGATCGGCTAAACAGGATAGCCAGAGGTTCAGCCACCACCTCTTAGTTCTTTAAGGACCCTGGGTGCACCCCATCTGCCCCATTGTTTATCAACTCTTATTACTTCCAGTTCCTTCAGGACCCTTTCTCGTAAAGGGACTTGTGTCCATTTCTGCACCATTCTCACCCCTTGTACTCCCTTCAGACCCATTACCTCCTCTCTTCCTCAGTAAAGACTGAGCAGAAATACCTGTTCAATATGTCAGCTTTACTGTTGTCATCCTCCACGCCCCCATCCTCCCCTTCAGTCTCACTATCCCTCCCTTTGTCTTTCTTTTTTCACTTATGTACCTGTAAAGGTTTTGTCCTCTACCCACTGATTTTGCAATGTGTTCTTCTGTCTGAGCTTTGGCTTCCTTACTGACCTCCCTGCCTCCCTTTGCTTCTCCTGGTACTTCTCCTATCCCCTTCTGTCTGTGTCTTTGTATTGCCTGAATGCAGTCTTTTTGGCTTTCACTTTCTTTGATACCTCTTTGGAAAACCATAATGGTCTCCTCTTCCTTTTCCTAACCTGCAATGCATAATTCTGTTGTTCTTGTAATCCCCATTTAAATACTGCCCACTGTTCCTCAACCCCTGATTCCTGTCCTATTCCCTAATGCCTCTTTCAAGTATCTCCCCATTTTCCCAAAGTCTGCCCCCTAAAATCCAGGATACGTGTTTTTGTGTGGTTTGGTTCTGCTCTTTCTGTGATTTCAAACCACAATGACTGGTGGTCACTGTTTCCCAGGTGCTCCCCACTGTTACCCCATCACACTGTCCCTGTTTGTGAGCACAAGGTCCAGTATTGCCTTCTGCCGAGTTGGTTCCATGACCAGTTGCTTGAGGCACTCACCCTGAAGGAGTCCAGGATATATCTGCTCCTAGTTGATGCTGCTGCTGGGATGCTCCAGTCCACGCCTGGAATATTGAAGTCTCCAACCAGTACTACCTCATCTTATCTGCCATCCCTTGGATGGCTAGCATCAGCCCTCTATCTGTTTCTTCCTCCTGGGCTGGTGGTCTATAGACCACACCTGTGCGGATGGCTGTCCCCATTTTCCTTTCCAGCTTAACCCACAGTATCTCTCCCCATTTTGTTCCTCCTGGATCTCTGTGGCCCTTATGTCATTTTCACATACAGTGCCACTCCTCCTTCCTGCCTGCCTGCTCTGTCTCTTCTCAATATGTTGTAGCCAGGTATGGCCATCTCCCAGTCGTGGTTATCATTACACCAGGTTTCAGTGGATGGCACAATGTCCAGGTCTGACTGTACCATGACAGCCTCCAGGTCTTCCATCTTGTTGCTAAGGCTCCTGGCATTTGCACACATGGCTTTCCATGATTTGACCTCCCTAGACTGTTTCACTGTTCTACTCCAGCCCCTTCCTTGGTTGTCATTTATCCTGGTTCTCCTTGCTGTCTGCCCTTCTGCTGAATTTTGCCCCTTTCTGCTTATCCACCTCTTGGGCACTAATCTCCATCTTTTGCACACTGCTTGCAGAGATAGCCACCCTCTGGTTCACTGGTTCCACTGCTGGCTGGGGTGAGCAAGCAGGTACCTCCTTGCTGGCCCGCCACCCCTTTGCTAGGGTTTAAATGCTTGTCAATGTAGCATTTAAACTTACCATTGAGTGCTTGGATTCCCTCCAGGATGGATGCAGGTCAGTCAGGCTTGAACAAACCTCCATCCCTCCAGGTGGGTCCCCAGTCACCAATGAATCCAAACCTTCCTCACAGCACCAGTTCTTCAACCATGAGTTAAAGTTCCTGGTGCATGCACTCCTATGCTTTCCTTGCCTCTCACAGGTAGTACTTGAGAAAGTGACAGAAGTAGCTACTTGCTTGAGACCCTTCCCCAGTTTCCTAAACTCTTCCTGAACTTCCTTTGGCTCTCCATTTGCCAGGTCATTGGTACCTAGGTGGATAATGACATCCAGCTCACCCTCCCGCCTTGCCTTCCCAGTGATCCCCAGGATCTTCCTCCATCCCTCCATGCCGTGGCACCTGGTAGGCACCTCACCTCCCTGTCCTCCCTCCTGTGTTCCTAGCTGGATCCCTCTTATGATGGTCCCCCACAAGGATTCGCTCCTCCTCCTCTGGGGTCCACTGCTTTCCGCTGGAGGTCACCTCCTTGGCTAACCTCCACATCCTTTCCTTCCACTTCTCTGGGTACTTGTTTGGTTGTCCTCATTTGCCAGTGTGGCATATATGAGGTCTTGAGTGAATAGGATCTGGGATGTACTCTGCCTGACTGCTCTAACCTCCTTGAGCCCACTGTCATCCAAGTGCTCCTCGCTCTCTGCATCCTTTGAGGCAGTTGCATTGGACTGGGTGGTCCTGGATAGGGGTGATGGTACTCCTGACCCAGTTTACTTGCGCTCTGAGTCTGGCTACCTCATCCCGCAGTCCAGAGAGATGCATGCAGATAGGGCAGCACCTCAGTGTCCAGAAGGTCTGCCTGAATATGGCTGCCCCACAGCACTGCATTGCACCACTCCCTACATTATACTGCAGTTCCACTACTTGTCTGCTACTGAAGCTCTCCTAGTTCCCTTTTATTAATTTACTGTACTAAAAATCCTGCCACTGATCCTCAGATTTTTTTTTTTTTTTTAAAGAAAAGAAACCAATAAATGAGTCAAACACTTGTCGTGTTGAGGGTGGGCTTCTTCCTTATGCCCTCCTACTTCACACCCTTACTATACCCTGTGTTTAGCTCCTGTCGATCAGATTTAATAGGGCATATAATTAAGAGTTGGGGAAGGGAGGGAGGGGTTTTTAAAAGAAAACTAGCAATTACCAGTTCCTCTAAAGCACTGAATTGAATATGTTTCCTTCCTTCCTTCTGGCTTCTTCTAAGAAAATAAAACTCTGCTTGCTACTTTAACTCTGACTAAGCCCCACCTCCAGTTATCACGTAGCTGAGGTCAGAGGCCAGACAATTAACACCCTTCACCCAACTACAGGGCAGTCAGACAAGCCAAGATAAAATTTGCAGCAATTAAAGACAGCACAGAATTACACCACCACTATGGTTTAAATTTTCAACAGCCCAAAAACAATTATAAGTAAAGACAACAAAGAAAGTATAGTGTCACTAAAAGCCCACAATCTAAGTTTAAAAGAAAATCCAATTACCAGTTCCTCTAAAGCACTGAATTGAATGTTTCTTCCTTCCCTTCTGGCTTCATGTACATAGGCAGCTGTGGGATTCAAACCCAGGTCTACAGATCTATAGCTCAGAGCCTTAACCCACTGTGCTGTACAGCCTAAACAGACTGCTGTGTTTTGTCCATCAGGTAAAGCCCTTGGTGTATTGAAATGCAGAGTTTAATTGATAAGTTTCAGTAAAACAAAAACACTGGTTAATTACGCCACATTCAACACTGAATAATATTAATGGTAGAACAATGCAGTCTCATTTCTGGGCTGATCAGAAACTGCTGCTAGTGATACAGGGCTGTTCAAGGAAAAGGTTGAACTCCCTATCTTCATGGTGGGTGCTAAGATGTGAAAATCAAGAGTTAAATGTTACCTCTGGCACTACAGGGAGTAAGTTATCCAGACCAGCTAACATGATTAGCTTGATTATTTACGTAGTTTTACCAGGAAAGACGATCAGCTGAAAGGCTAATTTCTAGTTGTGCCCTGGGGAAGGGAGGTACAAGTAAAACACAAAACAAACTGTAATGCAATATATACAATACATACAGTACTGTAAATGACATGGCAAAAAATAGAAATAAAGCATGATTAAAACAGACTGAGAAGGCCGGCCTGGTGGCGAGAGGGTTGAGGCGCTACACCTTACTGACTCACGCTTACCCTGGTTTGGGAACGGACGCGGGTCACTGGGGTTGGCAGGGAGGATAAGGACCGAGCGTCTGTAGGACTGCTCTCCATACTAGGGTGGGCTTGGGGATGGCCTCAGGGTAGCGACTCCCCTGTGGAGACTGTAGGCACCCACGAACGGCGCAGGAGGAGTTCCAGAAAGCGGAAATACCGCCCGCTGGCCGCTGGATGACTGCTCTCTGTCCCTGACACCTCCGGGTGCCTTCCTGGGGCCTCCTTCTGCAGCATCCCTGGGCCCTAATAGTGTGTGTTAGGGTCCCCCGTGCCTTCCCACTGGAGGAGGGGGATCTGATCTGAAGGGATATGCCAGGATATCCCAGGGACCAGCTGCAATTCGGGGAGAGATGCAGGTAAGGACAGTGGGGCTTGAGGGAGTTGTATGGAGCTCAAAGGAGTGGGGTCACCGAGCACGATGAGCGGAAAAAGACAGAAAATGACCAGTCATAAGCAAGTAATGTAATGAAATGAAATAAGGCAGTGTATGAGAGCTACAAGCAGAAAGAGGGAGAAATAAGTAGCAGGAGAATTGAAGTAGAAAGTAAAGAAGGGTGGAGAAATAGACAAGCAAGAAAGAATAGTGAAGACTAGTGTAATGGAGTCGGGGGAGAAGTGTAGGATAGAGTAAGGAGTGAGAGGGGAAAAGGGAGCTGGAATAAGTGTGGCAAAAGGTGGAGGGTGGAGAGGAAGGAGGGCAGGGTGAAGTTAAGAGTTCAGAGGAAGAAGTCGGGGAGTAGAGGAGGACATACAGCTAAGGGCATTTACAGGAGGGCAGAGTAGTCACGGAGTAGAGAGGAAAGGGGCGTTTGGAGGGGGATGAGTGAATAGCTTGAGGAAGGAGTTCCAGAGATTAGGAAGATGGTAGGAAAAACCAGACTGGCCAACTTGGGATTTCATTAGAGGGACCAAAAGGAGCTGATAACCACAAGTATTGAGAGAGTATGAGGAGGAGGGCATGGGGAGAGAAGAGAAGGAGGTAATGAGGGAGAGAGGCCAACCAGAATTTAGAAATAAAGGAGGCACAGTGGGTCAGGTGGGCATCATACAAGGAAGGGAGCGAACAATCAATGTTTAGAGAACAGTGGTGGGGGTGGGGGCAAGGTAAAACGCAGAAGGAGTGGAAAGGGATCCAGTCTAGCCAGGTGGATTTTGGAGCAACACCATAGACTGTCGCCATAATCAAAGATTGGTAGTATCATCTTAATGATGGCATCGCTATGGCAGATATTGGGATTCAGCTCTTATTCCTAAAGAGGGCACTGAGCTTAGGGTGAAGTTTTTTTGTACATGACATCTGTATGCTGAGAAAACCAAGGTGGCAGTAGAGCCAGACGAGAGATATTTAAATGAAGGTACATTGTCAATTTTACCCCATCCAGGGTGATGAAGGTGAGGAGAGAAGTGAGTCTAGAGAGCCTCTGATGATTATCTAGCACATGGAAACAGTTTTCTTGGCATTAAGGATAACTGATTTGCCCTGAACCATTTCAGGACAGAGATGAAATCAAGTTGGAGCCTAGAGGTTAACTCTTCTGGAGATGAGCCAGGTAAAAACAGGACTGTCATATGCATACATGTGAATGGATGCAGAGGAGCAGACGAAGGGAGGTTGTTTAGAACATGAAGAGCAAGGTGTCAAGGACAGAACCTTGGGGATGCCAGTGTGTATGGGTAGGGGTGAGGACAGGGATTCAACAATTCTCACTGATTGAGATCTTCATATAGAATAGGAAATGAACCATCTGATCGCTGAGTCGATAGACCTGCAGATTTTAGATTGACCAGAAGAAGAGAATGGGATACTGTGTCGACGGAGATGGCAGCAGAGGAGGCCCTGCTCCATGCCAGTGTGGATGGAGTCTGTGAGCCTGAGAAGAGGAAGTGGTGCAGTGATATTTACTTGAAGCCAGACTGTAAGGGGGTGAAAAAGAAGAGTCAAGGAACGATTAGAAAAGTGACATTTGTGTTTAGAACGCTAGGACACTATTTTCGGGCTGGCATGTCTGCTGTCGGTCAGTGAAGACACAGCCCAGTTATTGGCGGTTTTCTTCCTCTGCCCCCATACTTGGTGCCAGCATGGCCACACCCTTCCTCCTGGTGAGCATTTCTTCAGTTTGCCAATACCGGTCTGTAATCAGCGAGGAAGGGTATGTGGAAATGTGCGGTGGCCTGTGCCCGCTATCCTTGGGGAATGGAATGCCTTGTCTCCAGCCCCCCAGTCTCTGGTAGCAGCATTACCTTGAAACACCACTGGCTGGGCCTGTATATATTTATTTTTTTTTTACAGCTACAAAAAAAAAAATACATACTGGTTTGCCCCCAAATAAGCAAAACATGTTTACTATATTTAGGAATTCTGCAGTGGGTATTTTTTCAGCATTTTTAACTTCACTTTGTTTTTACATCCGACATTGTGTTCCTTTGTTTACATTGCAACAAAAGTTTGCAGACAAGGTGAGAATAACTTAAAACAAACAGGATCTTATTTTTTCTCCAGTTTGTTTCTTTGTAGTATATAGTTCTTGTCTTAGCATTTTAGAGTCCAGGTGAGAATTATTTTGTGATAAATTGTGGACTAGTCATTTACGTGAGGATTAACCCACGCCAGAGTGTGGTCTATCAGGTATTAATGTATGGGGGGTTGGACACTGAGTGGTTCCAACCACCCAGCCGCACAGTAATACAGGGACCCCTACGCCTGGAGTGGTTAATTCACTTTAACATGAGCAAGAAAGTGCTTTGCTCGCTGCATATAGTGCGTTCTCTTGCCCATGTTACAAGTTCTTATGCATTTATTGCTGTAGTGTAATATTGCATGTGTGCCAAACTTCTTGCTTTTGGTGCTATCCAGGATTGCTAGTCGATGTCTGAGTTCAGAATGAGAGCTGCATTATTAGTTAAGAAAGAAAATCTTTGCCACATATTTTCATTCACTGTTCTGTTCCTCCTGCTGATTTCACTTTTGCAGAACTGGGGAAACTTTTCAGTTGCAGGTAGAAGAAAATGGATATGTTATTAGGTGTGCCACTATGTGGAAGCAGCTCCTTTTGAATGGTTACGCTATGCATTTTATGAACTAATGTAGGAAAGGTTGTGCCCTGTGTGAGTCTGTTGTTCAGGCTGCACAGTGAATTTTACTTTAAAAATATTTAACTGTTCTCTGCTCCAAGAAAAGTGGTAGGCGTGACATACTATCGAAACCAGGTGTTTTAGTGCTGTGTAACAACAATGAATGTACATCTTACAACACGTAATAAGGATATGATATTGATTACTGCTCTTTTAAAACATTGAGACAGACTTAACTTATGCCGTATATATGCAGGCTATATTACATATATTATTACTTTTGGAGACTTCTTTTCAGTGCATTTTCCCTACTGTTGTCTGATTTGTTCACTGCCCAATATTTTTATGTAGTGTTTCCGAAGCAAGGTTACTATTGAGTGTCAGAATTACTGATCTGTGTTAACTGTTAGCACTTGGTGCGGACCATACATTATTGCTAGTGCACATACATTAATTGAGAATGTATCGGCACGCTTACCACATGTGACGGTTTTTGTCCAATGTCCCATAAGTTTTTTTTGGCTCATATTACAATGATGTGTAATGCATGCTCACCTACTGGAGCCAACACATTCCAAAGCTGTGACCCTGTTCCTTGTCGGTTGTTAGAATGTTCAGTCTTTTGTGTCGGTCAAGGAGCTGCAGCATAGCTAGGAGCTCTCTTACTTGAAGTCTTTCTTAGAAATCTTATCAGTTTCTTTTTCTTACTGTCTCAAGTCTCAGCAGGGAAGCTGGTTTGTTTTACAGACAGAATTTTAAAATTTAAATCGTGCCTGTTTGTTTGTTTTTTATAAATGGGTTGATATGTGCTGCTTCCTGATTTGGCTAAATAAGTTTTGAGACCCATGTAAAGCCCAAAATGAACGCACAGTGGGAAAAGTTCAGGCAATGGATTTGTAATGGGAAACGATATGCAGAATTCATGATCCACTTCACTTGACTCTGATTTTCCATCACAAACATGCTGCTTCCTTTATATACTGAAAACCATGTACTAGGCCCTAAAAGTAAAAACTTGCTTAAATTTGAAAAATAAATTGAAGTTTCTTTCATGATTCTCCTATGTATGTGTGTGTGTATGTATGTATGTATATATGTATAGTGTGTGTGTGTGTGTGTATACACACACATTTCGTAGACAGATAAAAGTGAGGCCCTGGCTCCAAATGAGACTTTCCGTTATATATAGAATGTATAATATATATGTGTGTATGCATGTGCAGAAATCAGATGAATTAGAATGGACGTCCTTACAGCAGTGTAATTCCGTGTCTGAAGATGATGCAATACGGGACTGCAGGGTTCCTCACACTCTTGTGTGCCTGTAGGAAATCTTAGTCTATCTGTTGGCACTATTTGTTTGTTTCTTCCTCAAAAGCTGGACCCTCTGCATGTAGTCACTGGAATGCATATAGTTGCCGTCATGGAGGAAACTGATGTGCTTCTGTGGGCATACAGCGGTATTCATGACTTCTAGAATGGCACATCCGTCACATCAGGAATACAGGACTTAATTTTCATCCTTTATATGTGTGTGTGTGTGTGTGTGTGTGTGTGTGTATACATTGCAAAATCCGTTAATGCATCAGTTAGGGTTTTAGTAACAAAAGTTTGGAAATGTGGTGTTGGGGTTAGCAGCCCCCCCCACTCTCTCCACACTAACAGGCGTTAGGGGTGTGCCTTTGGGGGTCGTTGGTCGCCTCACCCCATTCCATTTGTAAAAGAAGCTGAAATGGTGCAGTATATGACAATGGGCTGAGAGTTGGACCCGACAACTCCAAGGCACACCTGGACGCCTGTTGTTGATGTGGAGAGGAGGGAGGGGGTGGTAGGGTTAGTAATCCTAATACCAAATTTCCAGACTTGTCATTGCAATAAACCCTGATGCATTAAAGGAGTTTTCTCTCCCAAGCTGGTTTCCGGCTCTTACTCCTGGGCTGTACCTCCTGACACTGATAGACAGGCAGGAATCAGATCTCTGCAGCAGGGGACATCCAGACCTCCACTTCCTGTCTCCCTCAGTTTACTTCCTGCCTTCAATCTGGCAGGTTTTCTGCAAGCAGAGCTGTGCCATGTGGCAGAGCCAAGACAGCAGACTGTAAGTCAAACAATTTTGGTTTATTGGGGACATTAGAAATCCGCTGTATTCATGAACTCCAGTGTGGATGCCAGTCTCAGCCTTGCAAGCTGCACAGACTGGCCCCATTTCACTGCCTTGTTTTTTCTCCACACTTTCTGCACTTGGCCTGGAAATGCCCTTCAGTGCAGTGAAAGTGTGTGTTGAGACTCAAACGGGCATCATGCCCAGAAAACTGACTGGCCCCATTTCATTGTGTTGCTGTTTCTCCTGCAAAGTCTATTTCGAATAAATACTGCACCGGAGTGCTCCTAAAGGATGACTGGCCCCATTTCATCGTGGTGCTTTCTCCCGCGCCACCGCCTTCTGGCTGAATTCTTCAAGGTTAAGGTCAGAATAGGCGGATACACTATTTTCACTGCAGTGAAGGTCTGGGCTAGGGGAGTTAAAACAGCACCAGAGAGCTGGGGTTACAACAAGAGCACGGAGGATCTATCGCCGCCATGAAGTAAAAGTCAGAGTAATGGTGTAACCGGCACGGAGCCAGCAGTCTGCAGACTCCATGTTTTTCCATCGGGCGAAGCGGCTTTCTTCTGTATCAGCCGGCCGCCTTGATGGTAGGTCGACAGGGTGCTCATCGATGAACGTCACAGGGCATGAGGAGCCCTGATCGGGAGCACAGCAAGGCACTGCACAACTTCCATCAATGGCTTTTTAGGAAAGCTGCAGCCATCCGTCGGTAAAACTAGTTGGCGCCATTCAAAAAAGCACGCCAAGCTGCTAGAGAACTCCTCAATGAGCAGCAAGGCACTGTATGGTTCAGATCACTAACAGCTTTTCAGAAAGCTGCAGCCATTCATCGTCGGTAGATCTAGTCGCGCCATTCAAAAGCACTCCAAGCCACTTGTCAATCTGTCTTCTCGCCGACTAGCACTGAGGAGTCTAACAGTGTGGTAGTGCTTGACCGGGAATTGAGAGCCATAGGGACTGGCTTTTGGCTTCAGCACCCACGTGCCTCCCCAAAGCCAATCTCCTCATCATAGGATTTATTTTACCAGTGCCTGAGAAGGAATAGTCACTCCTAAGTGGATCTTAAAGGGTCAGCCCTAATTATCAAGGCAGACTAAGATTAGGACCCTCGACTAACATCCCAGGGGCAGAAAATCTCAAGGGCAGCACTCAGTATCTTGCCCTTAAAGGGTCAGCAGCAGCAGGGACCAGAAAGCCTTCAAGGGAGGGGGCATGAATAACAAAAGGCAGCATATGTGAATGCCGAGATTCTAATGACCTCGACCCCTCCCTCTGCTCAGATGGATAACCACCAGGTCTGAGAGAGCAACGGCCACTGGGGACCCAGCAGTCTGCAGTCCCTCTCGGCCCTAGGCCTTATCGCAGGTAAATGGGGCTTTGCCTGGTTTCTGCGTGTTCCACGGGCAACCTCGGGGTTTCCTGGTGGAGGCCTCCCAAGAAAGCTAAAGGAAGAGGTCCCATCTCTGTCCTCATCTGAAGAGGAGCAGTTGTTCTCGTGATACAAGACCTAGAGGGCCTGGTCTCTTTCATTAAAAATAAATAAATAAAAAGTCATAGCCGAGATTCTCCTCGGATCTTCCCCGGAGGCTTCCACCCAGTCGAACAGGCTTCTGCCTACCAGCTGTCGCAGTTTGGCTACAGCCTTCCCTATTCCTCCAGCCATAGGGGACTGACAACGGAGGAATGACAAGGTCCAGAACACACCTATATAGTGGCCCAACAGCATACTAGTAGCACAAGTCTGCCAGAGGTCAGTTAGTCTCCCCAGAGGCAGGGGGCTACTGAATGATGCGTTCCTGTCTCGGACGGCTCTCCACCCAGAAACTTAGCCTTGGATGATCCAGATTACTTCAGGGGTGAGGCTTCTCTATGGGACCCAGGGACACAAAGGTGGAGGCATCCCTCGAAGAGACTCTTTGTCCTCCACTTCTGCCTTACAGCAGCGTCGAACAACCTGTTCTCAACACCACTGACATGGCATTCCAGCGTGCTGATGAGCCACATATAAGCAAGCCCAGCCAGCCTGTTTTCCGCATGAGCCGCAATACCATGGGCCACTATCCTGGCATTCCAGCGTGCTGATGAGTCCGATGCAGTTAAGCCCACCCTACAACAGCTTCAGGCGGGACTATACTAGGCATTATCATCAGATATCTCAAGAGGCTGCGGTTGTGCAGCAAGGCCGCGCTTTAATTCACCTGGCCTCGACATAGCCCACGGCTGCAGGCATGGCAGGAGGGACAGGTCGCCAAGGCTCACTTGGCTAATGCCCCTCTCAAGGGGGAGCTCCATAGTCTTTAAAGGGTTGATAAAAGATTCCAGAGAAGTGACGAAAACCTAACTACCACAATTCAGGAGCACTACAGACCCAGGATGTAGGGATCCAGTCAGAGTATTCAAGCCCATGCATACTGGAGACAAATTAATTCTGCCATGGCAGACGATACTGGGTCATCTGTCACCCACCAGACGCAAAGTTGTTTTTCTGGCATCTGTAGATCTGCAAGATGCCTAGTTACCCTTCCCACCTGTAACGTCACGGACAATCTCAGGTTCAGAGTGGCAGAGCAATACTTCAATTCAGATTCTGCCATTGGGGTCTTCCTCCCATCCACGGACAGAATTAAAGGTGCCAGTACCGGTCATGGTCCACATAAAGGCCCCACAGCTCAACCAAACATTACAAGCAGTGGCAGAGGTGGTCTGGTACCTGCCGGCACATGGTTTTTCTCATCAACTGGAGAAAGAGTTCCCTAATTTCAAACCAGACCTTGATTCTTCTAGGGCCAGACATCATGACAGAAGGATCCCCGAAAAGTAAATTTCTGATTCTGCTACAGCTCATTGAGACCAGGTGAACCTCCCTCCAGTGGCGTCTCTCGAAGGACAGAGGTCATGAAGGGTTGTAGATTTGACCATCCTAACATACTAAAATGGCAACAGAATAGGCCCTAATGGTCTCTCGTGTCTTCTCGCTTGGTCAGCCCCCACCTTGGGAGCTGACCTTGCTGCCCCTTGTCTTCTCTGGCTTCTCCCTTCCCAGTCCCGGATATTCCCACTGCCAGGACTTTGCATCCAGAACCCTTCCTGTACCTGTCCCACCCTCTTGAACCCTCCACCATCTCTGCCTCCACCAGCCCCTGGGCAGCGCATTCCATGGCTCCACCATCCTCTCTCAGTGAAGCAGCACATCATCCTTTCTCTCCTGAATCTCCCCCTCCAGCTTCCATCCATGCCCTCTAGTTGCCCCTCTTCCTTGACACCTTGACTGCTTCTCCCTATTTAACCCCTTCATGTACTTGAAGACCTCTAGCATGTCCTCCTGGTCCCTTCTCTCTTCCAGTGTGCACATATTTAGCTCTTCGAGCCTCTCCCTATAGGTCCTGTCCCCAAGCCCCAGATCATTTTGGTTGCCCTCCTCTGACCTCTCTAGGAGTTCAATGTCCTCTTTAGTGTGGCCTCCAAAACTGCACGGAGTACTCAGGTGCGGCCTCAACAAACAGTTATTCAGGGGAGCATCAATCCAAATCGCAACCGATGCAAGCCTCGTGAGCTGGGGATGGCTCACCTGCTTCAGCTGTTGGCACCGGGCAAGTGGTTGCTGTGAGAGGCACAAGAACAGCATAAACGCTCCCAGTGTGGACAGTAGGCCATGCCCTGAGGCACTCTAAACAGCAATTCCCAATCAGGATGGTCTGGTTCCAACAGAGGATCTGTCAACGGTGGCATATACCAACCATCAAGGTGGCACAAGAAGCTCAAAATGCTAAGGAATCCTTTTCAGTGGTCCTCGCACCACTGAGTGAGGTATTTACCAGGGCAGGTAAACGACATGGCAGACTAGCTTAGTCACAAGGTTGGTCCGACCATGGGAATGGGAGCTGAAGAATAGTGCCTCCTTCATCTTGACTAATCAGTGGGGCAATCCCCAGACAGATCTTTTTCACCTGCTGGCGGAACTCCAAGGTAAGCAGTTCTGCTCCCATAGCCAGGATGAACCAGCAGTGGCTCGGGTCACCTTTTTCCCCTAAACTGGGATGAGTTTGGTCTCCTGTATGCCTTTTCCAATGCCACCTCTATCAAGAGTCCTTCATAAGTGATTCGGGCAGGACAGTCATGATTGTAGTCTGCCCTTATGATTTTTCTGCACATAGTTCCTGATTGTCATTAGTCTGGCAAGGTGTTCACGTCTCAACATCTAAGTTCCGCCTAAGCATTCTCCATCAAGGTCCGCCTGGCATCCCATTTAAACAACTTATCTCTCTAGGCCTGGAAATTGAGAGGAAACCTTTAGGAGCTTGGCCACACAGCTCCTGTTATTGACATTATGGGAACTTGTCTCTTTTCTCCAAAGTGTATTATTGAATCTGGAGAAAATGTTGGTTCTGGCTTCATTCAAAACGATATAGAACTATCCAATATAATTGCCTTTTCTACTGCAGTTCCTTTTCAGATGGATGGACAAAGGACTGCAACCAACTACCTTACAAGTTCAGGTTTTGCACTGAGGGCACTCTAGTGGGCAGATTCAGGGAATCGTTGGATGCATATGCTCATGTCTCTAGGTTTCTAAAGGCAGCAGCATTAGGTTGCCTTCCAACCCACCAAAACTACCACTTTGGAGTCTTAATCTGGTTCTCAAGGCTGTGGCTGAGGTCCCCCAGAGCCTATCAAGAAGATATCCATAATGCGTTCAACATAAAGGTCACTTTTTTCTCAAAGCTATTGCTTTAGCCAGGAGAATCGGCAGACTAAAAGCATTGCTTACCCAAGCGCTATACACTGCTTTCATCAGGCTCCGAACAGTTCAAGGTTTTTGCCAAAGTTATGCTTCCCTCCATTACAATCAAGGGTTCATTCTTTCTTCCTTCCTTCTGCCCACTCTCCAAAAGCAATAAGAAACGGGATTTGCATGCTCTAGATCTGAGAGGTGTGATAGCAACATAGAGACATAGAGGTTGAAGGCAGATGGGGACCTTTGGCCCATCCAGTCTGCCCTGACACAAATGTATATTAAGAGAGGAAGCTATTTACAAAACTTCAAAGTTATTCATGCCAACTATGGGCCAAAATTATGGGTAACAAGGATTCAAAAGGCTCTATAGCCAGATGAATTCATGAGCCACTCCATGCCTTTCAGATCAGGCTGGAGTAACTTGCCTGGCCCAGGGAGAGCCCATTCTAGCAGAGTTATGACCTCTCAGGGCGATTTTAGAGAAGCTTTGACAGCACACTTATGCAAAGCTGCCACCTGGTAATTCATTCACACATCTTCAAATTTCAATTGCTGGAAGTGCTGCCTCGGATGATGCTTCCTTGGCTGTAGAGAGTGCTTCAAGCGGTGGTGGATCCTTATGGGTTCCTGACATTCTTCCTACTCGGGACATCTGGGGGATGACTGCTTTGTATATCCTAGAGTCTGAGACCAGCTTAGGAGAGAAATCAAAAATTTAAAATGGCTGTACATTTTCTTTCTCCGCCAGCTGGTCTCCGGCTTTGGATTCCTCCAGAATGTATATAAGTAGTTGGCTGGCCTCAGGCCATATATGCCTTTAAAATTGTGAGTCTGGGTTTCTGTCTCCAACTTCTAGTAGTATTGACGATTGGACTGCTTTAGGAAGAACTGAGGGAGACAGGAAGTGGAGGGCTGGATGTCCCTGCTGCAGAGGTTCTGATTCCTACCTATCGCGTATCAGGAGGTCAGCCCAGGAGTAAGGAAGCGGAGACCAGCTGTCAGAGAAAGAAAATTTACAGGTATTTAAATTTCAATTTTTTTTTTTTTTTTGCAGTGAATTTCCTTCTTTTGAGAAAGTGTAATGTTATCCAGATGTGGTTGTCCGGCCTGTGCTCCCATCATGCATGCATGCATATTGTAATTTATCTCTGATTTTCATGTGGGGTACTGCATTTCCATCTGTACATAAGTGTAGACATTGTGATGAACTCTGATCTCCTGTGGCTGCGCCCAGTGCTGCATAATGGAGGGCCCTGTCTCCCAGTATTGCATAATGGTATCCATATGTGGGCCCTGCGCTGCCATCTACTCATAAGTATAGACATAGCGCAGGCCTAGAGACATTCCAAGTAGCCCTTGTGCTGCAAATGGTACAATATCTCAGTAACCACAGGAACACTGGAAAACATTCCATCACAGTTATAATCATGGCTTGGCACCTGCAGACGTGCTTAGAAAGTATTTTAAGCTATGCTTAGCGAAAAATCCACATCTCGACCATTTTCAGATATAGGTGCCAAAAGTTACTATGGCTACCACAGTGTTATCCTATGGAAATTTCTAAACTTCAAATGTTATAACTATGGAACCGATGTAAATTTTATCACCAAACCAGCAATCAAGTCAAGCAATACTTTATTTAACCAGACAATATACCATTGAGCAAGCTCATTTTCAAAGTGGTGCTGGACAAGGACAAACAAAATATAGGATAATCAATAACAAACACAGCAACAGGCATGAACATGTGTACACAATGTAATGGGTCTTAAGGATTACCAGCTACATCAACGCAAGGACAATACTGCTAAATTTGCACGCCAGGGTAAAGAGATGAACAGGCCTCATGGTGCACCCAGGAACAGAAAAAACAATCGTGAGAGTAGCAAGAAGGAGAGGAGGGGAAGGCTACTGCAGCCTGAAAAAATTAGCAGACGGCAAGTGCTAGCATTGATGGAAGGTTACATTGAAGTTTGCAGGAGCAAAAGATATTTACAACGGTCACTTTATAACATTTGCAGGATTCCTTCAGATAACCAGCTATCAGGAGTTTGAAGGGGGGTCTAGAGAGGAGATGGGGAATTATAGAGATACAGTTTAAAGATTTTTCATGCTACTAAAAGCCAGCCGGAATAGGCTAAGGTCTGTCATTTCTGCTTGGTAGCCAGTCACTTAGTGGGTGCTCAGCTTTCCGCCCCAGCCCCTGAGAGGGTGGTCTTTGACTTAGTTCCCTTGTACCGCTCCCACCCCTTCTTGAAGCCCTCCACTGTGCCGCCCTCCACCAGCCTCCCGGCAGCCAATCCGTGGCTCTAGCACCTTCTCAGTGAAGTAGTGTCTCCGACGTTCTCCCTGTAATTTCTCTCCAACTTCCACTCGCCTCTGGTTGACCCCCACCCTTCTTTAGCCTGAACAGGTCCTTGGTTCCGCCCTTGGTATATTCCTTTTATGTATTTGAAGACCCCTATCATGTCTCCCGTCTCTCTTCTCCTCCAGTGTGTACAGCCCGAGCTCTTCCAGCCTCTGCCTCCCCTCCCAAATGCCCTGAATCATCCTGGTCGCCTCTTCTCTGACCCCTTAAGTAGTGCTATGTCCTCCTTCTGATGATGTCTCCAGAACTGTACACAGTACTCTAGTTGCGGCCTGACCAAGACATTATACAGAGGAAGGATCACCTTCCTCCTACTGGACGTAATCCTGGCTAAGCAGCCCAGTATCCTGTTTGCTTTGGCTGCAGTTCTTCTACAGTTTTCAGTGTTATTCATTTTAACGTCTACCACCACTCCTAGATCCCTCTCGCCCAATGTGGCTTGCAGTGTGATTTCCTCCCTTCCCCGGGTGTATACATGGCCCAGGTTTCTGACCCCAAATGCAGTACCTTACATTTCCCAGCATTAAACTCAATCCTCACCTCCTAGACCACCCCTCCAGTGTATCCAGGTCCCCTGGACTCTGTCTCTGCTTCTTCCCCATCTGCCAGTGCCCCCAGTTTGGAGTCCTCCAAGAGAGACTCGGCCTCCCTACCCCCATATCAGAGACATAGGCATTGAACAGGAGTAGCCCCAATACTGAACCTTGGGGACCCCACTGATTGCCTTCCTGGGGAGGAGACTATCCCACCGACCACTACCCTCTGTATTCGCCCCATAAGCCAATTTTCTACCCACTTGAGCAACTGCCTCCCACCCCATCCTCCTCAGCTTTATTGGAACATTATGGGTACCAAATCAAACTCCTTGTTGAAATCCAGGTAAAGGACATCCACGGCCTATGTCTGTCCAGGGCCTCGCCATCCAGTCATAAACTCCACGAGGTTGGTCTGTCATGATCTCCTGGGACTGAAACCATACTGTTTATCATCCCGTGCCCTAACATTTCCAGCTGCCTCCCAAGCCTCACCTTGATAATGCTTCCATTAATTTTCCTACCACAGACGTTAGACTGACAGGCATATAATTCCCAACTCCTCTCTAGACTTCCTTTGTGGATAGGCACTACATGAGCCACCTTCAGTCTTGGGGCATCCATCCTGTCTGCAGAGAGGTGTTAGAGTGCAGCCAGTGGAGCTGCCAGCTGTAATTCAGCCGCTCATTGACATTCCACTGCTCTATCGCAGCTGCAGTTCACAAGGAGTGCTGCTGAGGAATAATGGAGCTTCTTACTCATGCTGCAGACCTCATTCCCAAACACTAAGGAGCAAGAAAGTATTAACTAATTAGGACCAAGTCAACAGTTTAAACAGGTCAGCTTTTTGCCCTTAAAGGGCCAGCAGCAGTAGGTTCCATCCTAACTTCAGCATTCTTCCAGACCACCTCCCAGACATCAGGAAACCTCTGGGGGAGGGGGGTATGCTGAATCAAAGGGCATTAGAGCCATTTTCAGTCATGGCTCAGACAGCTGCCAGGGGCAGGAAATGCCAGCGTTGCAGGTACCCTCTTCTAATCACCTTCAGGTTCGCTATGCCTAAAATGTGAGAAGGCAGTGTCTGCAAATGGGGAGGACATGATGGAGGTCTCCTTTCCTCACTCAGACCGATGGCCAGCACACAGGTCTGAGCGAGCAGCAGCCACCAGGGAGACCCAGCAGTGTGCAGCCCCTCTCTGGCCCCAGACCCTCATAGACAAGCTAAATAGGGCCTTTGCTATGGGCGCTGCATGCTTTGACTGGCAACCTCCGGGGTCATCAGATGTGAGACCTCACAAGAAGGCAAAAGAAAGAGGACCCTGTCCCGTCCTCATCCGAAGAGGGCAATTGTCCTCACATCACTCGATAAAAAGAAAAATCCCAATACAGGAGCAGATCCTCGGGCGCAGAGGATCAGCATTCCTCATGCAGCAAGAGAAGAAAGATCTTGTTCTCAGAGCAGCTCTAGAGGCACCCATAAGGGGAAGCGTCGTCGGGACCGTTGCCCTGACTCCTCAGACTCAAGTTCTTTCTTTCAGAAGAGGGGAGCTAGTGGACTCCCCATCGACTCTGACTCCCCAATCCAGAAACTGTGACCTGGAGGACCTAGAGTTTTCATAAAAGTCATAGCCAAGATTCACTGGATCTTCCCCAGCTGCTCCTACTCAGCTGAAACAGGCTTTTTGCCTGCATTTGCCGCCAAACCGCCACAGCCTTCCCTGTTCCTCCAGCCATAGAGGACTTGCTAAAGGGGAGTGGCAAGGTCCAGAACACACCTAACCAGTGCCCCAGGGATCTCTAAGCTCAAGTTTGACAAGAAATAATCTGAAAATGGCTGACTGCCCCAGAATAGACCCTCTGATTTCAACCTCACTAAGAAGACGGTCATCCCAGCTGAAGGAGGGGCATTGCTCATGGACCCAGTGGACAGGAAAGTGGATACCTCACCAAGAAGGCCTTCCAAGCATCAGCAACTTCTCTCAGGGTGGCAACTGCCAATCTTTTTTCTGCCAGAGCTGCTCTGTCCTGGGCCTTGAATTGGCCTTTCAATTAGCTGAGGACCCAGAGAAGAACAATGCTATTCATCAGCTGCAATTAATGGGTTTGGCATTGGTTTATGCAGCAGACATGTTAGAGGAGAGGTGGTCAGGTGTGCCGCCGGACCATGTTTTATCAAACCTTGGCTCACCGCACCTCTGACTTCGGCTTGGAGCAGATGCCTCTTCAAAGAGCCATTTGGTAAACTCCCTACGAAGGTAATCTCCTGTTTGGCTCAGCTCTGAAGGAGGCAGTGAAGGAATCCAGGGAGACAGCTAAGGTGCACATGCCCCAGTCAGGAGGCAAGGCAAATCATGGTCCTCCGGCCTCTGACGCAATTTTCGTGACCGAGGGTACAACAAGGGTCAAAACTCTTAATTTCTCTGAAAAAACATGGTTCTCCTCAGTAACCAGCATAACTTCAGAGGAGGCGGATCTGGTGGCAGTGGTGGCACCAGAGACACTGGAAACAGCAACAAGAAGTCACAATGAAGTTATCCGGCCCATCCTCAGTAGGGGGCAGACTTTCAAAGTTTCTCAAAGAATGGGCCCAGACCACGTTGGAATGATGGGTCTTAGACGTCATCAGCAAGGGTTACCTAATAGAATTAAATTCAAGCCCCTACTGCCTCATGTAGTGCCCTGTCCTATCTCGGCAACCCATTCAAAAGACAGGCAATTACGGACCTTCTTCAAGCAGGGCTATCGAGCAAGTCCTCTCACCAAGATCAATTGGTGGGGGTCTACTCCTATTCTTCATTGTGCCAAAACGCACGGAGTTTCGGACCAGTCCTAGACCTCAAATTCCTGAATCATTTTGTCCGCAGCAGACCCTTTTAAGATGGAAACCTTGTCATCAATCATCAGGAGTTGCAACATGGGGATTTTTGGCATCCATTGATCTGCAAGATGCCTATTTGCATTTTCCATTCAGGAACTACACAGGCAATATCTCAGGTTCATGGTGGGGAGCAGCACTTCCAATTCAAAACACTGCCATTCGGCTTTCTTCAACCCCAGGGTTACGTTTTCCAAGGTGCTAGTAGCGGTCATAGCTCACTTTCAGAACTGAGGATACCACTCTTCCCTTACTTGGACGATATTCTCATCAAGGCCCTGCAGCTTGACCAAGCAGTAGGGAAGTAGTCCCGTGCCTGTCAGCACACGGATTTGTCCTCAACTGGAGAAAGTCCCTAACTCCAAGCCAGACCTTGAACCACCTGGGGCAGACTTCGTGACACAAGCCAACAAGGTCTTTTCCCGGAAGTGAAATTCAGGGACCTGCTGAAACTCAAGAAGTTTCATACAGCTCCTCAGCTGCCTGCTCACTCCTTCATGCAGCTAATTGGGACTCTAGTATCACTGGCGATTCAGTCCCTTGGGCCTAGTCCACATGCGCCCATTCAGATACACTTGCTCAGGTTGTGGTCCCAGTCCAGACACAGCCAGCACCAACTGATACCATTTCTCGATAGATTAAAAACTTTCCTCCAGTGGTGGACTCTGATGACAAATGTCATAGAGGTCTATAGTGGAGCCATCCACACAAAATCTGACTCACGACTGATGCCAGGCTGGGGGCTCACCTGCATCAGCTGTCGGCGCAGGGCAAGTGGGCACTGTAAGAAACAAGGTACAGTATAAGCGCCCCGAGATGAGAAAGCACGCCTTGCCCTGATGCACTTCGAACAGCAGGTCTTCAATCAGGACGATCTGATTCTAACAGACAGTAGGACAGCGGTAGCATACATCAACCATCCGGGGTGGCACACGGCTCAAAATGCTACGGAGTCCCTTTCTTTCAGTGGGTCGAGCGCCACCTGACAAGCATAAAAGCAGTGTATATTCCGGATAGGAAAATGTCACAGCAGACTGGCTCAGTTCCAAGGATGTTCTACCAGGGAATGGGAGCTGAAGGACAATGCCTTCTGTCACAAACCCACTCAGCAGGTCAGACCCTCTGCTCCCACAGTGCCAACCTCCAACCGCAGTCTTGTGAACAGGAAACAGAAATGGGGTAACCCTTGAGCATGGGTTGCTGGGGTCGGCCTGAGCGGAGAAGGATAGAGCGCCAGAGCGCAGCTCCTCTCTCCGGGACTGTGGGGCTCCTGCTGCAATGCTACCACCTAGGGAGCCCGGTTGGATAGCGCCGGTAGATGGAGAAGCAGCAAGGGTATTGGGTGACAGTCGGCAGAGGGTGGAGCAAGAGATGCGTTCAGCGTGCTCTACAGCTCACAGCCCCTCATTGCACACCGATGTCAGGGGAAAGAAAAACTGGAAAAACACCTCGTCCTTCCTAGGCACCACACCTCCCTAGGACTTCTCCGACCACTCTGCAAGGCAGACTTCCCTGTGTCCGATCTACATGCACACACACAGAGTGCTGGTTTGGAGAGTTAAGCAGGGTCCCCTCTCCACCTGCCGAGCCGGGGTACCAGGGGTCTTCATGGGAGTGTGTGTGTGATCGAGGCACTCTAGGGGCAGACCATGGCGGGAACGGGGTCCAATGAGGATGTCTGAGTGTGTGGATGGAAGAGGCAGGTCAGGTGGATAAACACAAGGGTTAAAAACAAACAAAAAAAACTGGGTAACCATCCTGTCTGTTTTGTGGGTTCAAATCAACCTTTGGTCTCAAGTTTCTGGAGGATTCAAACTGTGAACCTCTTGCTAGCGTACCCAATGTACCCAGGCTCAGACAATTCTCTTCGGGTAGCCTCACGCGCGGGCACCTAACCGGGTGTACAAAATGAACCCTTAACACTCCATTAAAGATCTCAGATAAACTCTTACTTTTTCCCAGTTTGGTAAAACTAGTAAGCGTGCACAGTGTCTGCTTTAACCATATATGCTTCACTTGTCAAAAAAAAGAATTTTAAAGGCATACCAAGTAGTTTCTTTAAATGAAATGTTTACTTAAAAATAGATAAAATGTAATGTAGATATAGAACAATATATTACAAAACGCACACTCACTTTAAAATAAGGTTTAAAAGTGCAATTTTCTACCAACCATACACTTACTTATCTAATGAATTCTTCTAATCTTACAGTGCTGAAAGATGTTGTAGCTTCAGGGTCCAAACGTGTGTCTCTAAAGGACAGTCACAGCATAATTAAAACTGTCTTGAGCCTGCCTTCTCCATTACGTCACCCAGCTGCTCCTCTGTTTATTAAAAATTATACAATCAGGATGCCTTATCAAGCAGGAGGTAAAATAATAAAGGTGACCTCAGCAAAAACTCATGTCCCCACATGACTTCCCAATCAAGTGTGTACTTTTCCAAGTTCTTTCTTTCATCCATGAGCAGCATCCTGCTCTTTCAGACATCAAAGAGCATTTATGACATAGCACCTAAGTGACATAACCTGTATTCTTCCTCTAAACGCCATCAAAGTTCATGATTTCCAGCCTAGCAGCTGGCAGCTACAATTAAGATAAACAGGATATCCTTAATTTAGGTCTCTTCTAGCCTTTAATTATCTCCTGGCTTTTTATTTTTAGCTGAAACCGGGAGATGTTTCAGCATGTCTCATGAGACACTCAATAACACATTTTTATATTACAAAAGCATAGATTAATCAGAACCAGCTGTCCAAGCATCACACCTTCTACATCCTAACAGAACAGTGGGGCAATCCTCAGATAGATCTTTTGCCTGCTGGCGAAACTCCAAGGTAAAACAATTCTGCTCCCTGGCCAGGGACATACTAGCGGTGGCTCAGGACACCTTTTCCCAGGACTGGGGTTAGTTCGGTCTCCTGTATGCCTTTCCTCCAATACCGCTCTATCCAGAGTCCTCCACAAAGTGGCTCTGGATTGGGCAGAACTGATTCTAGTCTGTCCCTGATGGCCTTTGTTGCCCATGGTTCCTGCTTCTCATTCATCTATCAAGGCGACTACCTCTAACTTTCCAGATCAGCCCGGACCTCTCTATCAGGGTCCGTACTGCATCCCAATCTGAATAACCTGCCTCTCTCTCAGCTTGGAGATTGAGCGGGAAACTTTCAAAGAACTAGGCTACACCGCTGTTATTGAAATGATGGTGAACGATCGCCGCCTCTTCTTTTCTAAAGTGTATTACAGAATTTGGAGAAAATTCTCTTCTGGCTTCTATTCAAACACATACAGAACCATCCAGTATCATTGCCAATACTACTGCAGTTTCTTCAAGATGGGCTTGATAAAGGACTGCAACCAGCCACCTTAGGAGTTCAGGTTTCCACGCTGGGAGCGCTTCTTGTTGGTGATTCAGGGAGTCATTAGGTTCACATCACTGTCAGGAGGTTTTAGGGCAGCAACATTGAGACGCCTCCAGTCAAGTCAATGATACCACCTTGGAGACTTGATCTGGTTCTCAAAGCTTTGACCAAGGCTCTTTTGAGCCTCTCAAGGAGACATCCCTCATGCATCTCACAATGAAGGTTGCTTTTCTCATAGCTATTACTTCAGCCAGGAGAATCAACGGAAGGAAAGCCCTGTCCACCAAAGAGCCATATACTGGTTTTCATCAGGATTCTGTGGTGCTCCAACAGATCCAGGTTTTTGCTAAAGGTTATGTCTCCATTTCATTGCAACCAGGAGTTGATTCTGCCTTCCTTCTGCCCACACCCAAAATGAAAAAGGAATTTACACGCTGGATCCAAGGAGAGTGGTGAAAGTGTACATTAAAAGAATGGATTCTATTCGAAAACTTTGTTTAGTCTAACTACAGGTCGAAATATGGGTAAAAGCTCTGAAAGACTCTCATAGCCAGACGGATCCATTCTGTCATCTCCACTGCTTATGATCAGGCTGGAGTAACTTTGCTTGGCCCAGTGAGAGCCCCTTCAGCCAGAGCTATGGCCACTTCGTGGGTGGACTTCAGAGACTCATCCAGCATACCTTTGCAGGGCGGCCACATGGTCATCCATTCACACGTCTCACAAAATTTTACGAGTTGGATGTGACGGCCTCGGGCGGAGGTGAGCTTTGCTGCCGAGTTTTTCAGGTGGTGGTGGACCCTTGCGGGCACATTCTTCCCACCTGGGATATCTGGGGATGTACTGTTTCTGGATATCCTATATGTATGGAAGCCCAGAGACCAGCTTAGAGAACGAAAACAAAATTTAAATATCTGTAAATTTTCTTTCTCCGGCTGGTTTCCGGCTTCTGCCCCTCCAGAATGTATAAAGCTTGGCTATTTGGCCATATATGGCTTTTATTTTCTTGTTTTAAAACAGCATGAAGTCTTACTGTATTTTGACAATCTGCAGTTAGCTCCAGCCTTTAAACTGCCCCGAGAACATAGGGTTAAATTTCTATGCAGAGCATAGAGCGTTGAGCTCGTGCTAGGTTGAGGTCTCTGTCTGCAGCCCTTGAAATCCAACCGTCAGAGTCTTTACTCGCCTCACTGAACAGTCGCCCGGAGATTTCTCCTTCAGCTCGGTTCAAAAGTCGGTTAAAGTGTCTATTTTAAACCAGAATTATTCCGAATTTATTCCGCATCGCCTGTTCAGGCTCTGTCTGCGGTACCGTGAGTTTAGATAGTTGTTTCTGATTATTGTGTGGAAATTGTAAGTTTGTTCGATCGGTTTGGCTGAACTGATCCTTTAGATTGATTTCTTGTACTTTAGTGTGTGGTTACTGTCCTTATCGGTTCAAAAAAAAAAACCGTATTTTAAACTGTTTTTTCTAATACCGTGATACCAGTTAGGAACCGATAGAGTCTTGCTCATGTGTTGCCGAAAAAAAGAGTAAGTTTGGGTAGGTTGGCCATGTCTGAGAAAAACCAAGAAAAAAATCTGGGCCCACTGGGTTTCAACACTGCAGTAAGTGTGGAAGTCTCTTGCTAAGGCCGAATCTCACACCACCTCTGTTTATTGTCTGGGGTTTGAACACCTCGATACAGACTGCCAAATTTGTAAAAATGTTCCCAAGTCTACCCTGGAAAAGAGATTAGGTAGACTTGGGGAAAAGGAGACTGAGAAGTCTGCTGACCCGGATGGCCAGCCCAGTTCGGTTCCGACCGAACCAGGAGGAGTGCCCTCTGACCAGGGCGATAACTTTTTCGGCAAGAGGAGAGCCTATCCTGAGGGATTGGTTCCTACAAAAAGAAAAGACAAATCAGCCAGTTCGGATCCAGAGGTTCATGTTCCGACCGCTGATGAGATTGCCCAAGTGATTCGGATTGTTGAATCGCTTCGCCTCGTTCCATCCGATCCGCCCGTGGCTAGGGGTTGGTTCGGCCAGTTCCACCGTTCAGGAATATGCTCTGAAGATTTTTATGAACTGGAATTTGAGGAGGAGGGGTTTTGAACAGGATGATGACTATGATGGAGCAGAAAGTCTGGATGTGCCCATTGAACCGGATATCTCCCCAGACAGAACTTCGGTGTTTCCCTCTTAGGCTTTCTGAGTCCTCCTTACTATTTGTTTTACAGGAAAGTGGCTGAAACTCTTCAGCTGCCTATGGAGGAAGCTACAGAGGATCAAGAGGAGCCTGATTTTGTAGAGGTGATGGACATCCCAGAGTCCAGGAGGCTGTCTATTCCCTTGCACAAATCTTTTGGAAACGGACTAAAAATGTTAGTCTCCAATTCTGTATCTCCTGTCGATAGAAAAATGAATGAGGTACACCTTATCAGGCTCAGACACAGAGTTTTCTACCAGCAATGCAGCCATGTTAGGTCGTGCAGGCTGCAGCCTGTGACAGGGCTAATGTCCCCTTGGCTTCACGCCCCAGATAAAGACTGCAGGAGGATGAATGCCTTGGCAAAGAAGCAATAGATGGCATCCTCTTCGGATTCAGGCAGGCTAATTATATGGTCTATACAGCCAGGTACCAGAAGCCCAGGTGGGACACTGTACTGGCACTGGCTAAACAGGCCTCCACCCAGCTGGCCAGGAGCTGGAGGAGGTGGCTGCAGATGGGATTGAGGCATGTAAGGTACAGTTCCATGTTGCTGTGGACTCCAGTGATGTGTCATCAAGAGTCATGACTACATCTCTGTCTCTTCGGAGAATGGCTTGGTTCAGATGTATTAGCCTCTCACAGGACACCCAGGCTAAGGCCATGGATTTCCCTTAGGAAGGTAATTCTCTGTTTGGGGAGCAGACAGAGAATTACATGAAAAGATGGAGGAATATATGACCACTTATAGGAGTGCACAGGCCAAGGAGAGGCAGGCAATTCCTCAAAGGCAGCATTCTAGGGGCGGGCCTTTACAGAGCCTTTCTGTCAAGCACAGGCCTCTCTCCCTTTCACAGAGGGGTTCTTCAGAGGGAGAGGCAGAAGGGGGATGAGCAGGGCTGTATCCACTTCTCAGCCAAGGCCCCTGCCAAGCTGACACCCTGATGGGTCTGCCCGGTCGACTCTTCTATTCCTGTAGGCAGGCTGGCTTACTTATCCAGGTCTGGGTGTCTGATGCTTCAGACAAGTGGGTCCTGGAAGTAGTAGCTCAGGACTGGTTCTCTGCTTCAAAAATTTCCCAAGATGAGAGCCAGATCTTTTTCACCTGCAAGTCTCTCCAAACCCTTGCCCTAGAGGCAGAGGTTTCATCTCTTCTGGCCTTAGGAGCCATAGAGAGTTCCTACCCACACTGGGGTAAAGGTCTGTACTCCAGGTACTTCTACCCCAAAAAGACGGGGAGTGGTGACCCATCCTAGATCCAAGATACCTGAACAAATATCTTTTAAAACCAAGGTTCAAGATGGTGATTCTGGGAATAATCCTTCCTCTCTAAGGCAGAGGACTGGCTAGCCTCCCTTGACCTCAAAGATGCCTACTTTCATATTCCCATCAGGTGCTCCACAGAAATACCTCAGGCCATTACCAGTTCAAGCAATGCTCTTGGCCTAATATCAGCTCCAAGGGTTTTTACCAAGTGCCTGGCAGTAGTAGTGGCCTTTAAGAAGGCGCAGGATTTCCATTTTTCCATAGCTGGACGACTGGCTCATAGTGGGTCAGTCTCCAGACCAAGTCAAGTCAGACCTGCAAGTGCTCTCTTCCTGGGGTTTCTTCTCCACCTCCCAAGTCAGTCCTCAAACCAGTACAGCTTCTTACCTTTATAGGGGCAGAGTTAGTTACTGTCAAAGCAAGAGCCTTTCTTCCCTGGAAAGGGCACGAGTTCTTATAGAACTGGCTTCTTCCTTCAGCCTTCAGGTGTTCAGACCAGCAAGGCACTTCCTTCAGCTCTTGGGCCACATGGCAGCTTCTACAGCAGTGGTCCAGGGGCAAGATTCCAGATGAGGGACATTAAGTTCCATCTTGAGGGCCTTTTGTCCCAAAGAAGGACCCTCTTACCAAGCGGATTCCAGTGACTCGGACACTGATTCAAGCTCTTCGTGGTTGCAGGATCAGGACAATTTAAGGCAAGGGTCCCATTTGTCACTCAGTCTCATTCGGTGGTCCTTACCATGGATGCTTCCCTTTGGGGTGGGGAGCTCACCTAGTGGATCTCACAGCCCAGGGACTGTGGTCCCCTCAGGAATCCCTTCTTCATATCAATCTCCTGGAACTCAGGGCAGTTTTTCTGGTCCTGCATGCTTTCTCTGTCTGTGCAGAACAAGGTAGTTCAGGTCGGAACAGACACCACCACCACCATGTGGTACATCAGCAAGCCGGAGGCACTCTGTCTCACGGCCTTGTGCACAGAGGCCATGAAATTGTGGTCTCTGGCTTACTCCCTGCAGTCCTCCTGATAGCAGTCCACCTTCCAGGAAAGGACAGTGTGCTAGCAGATGCACTGAGCAGGATCTCCCAGGGCCATCATGAATGGTCCCTGGACCCCTAGTGTTGAAAGTAATTTTTCTCAAGGTGGGGCACTCCAGAGATAGACCTCTTTGCAGCCCCAGACAATCAGTTTCCTCTGTTTTGTTGCAGACCCCAGTCCTGGGCTCAGTTCCTCTGGATGCTCTAATTTTGAACTGGGAAGGGAAATTTCTTTATGCCTTCCTTCCTTTTCCCTACTGTTCAAAGTTCTAGTCAAAATAAGGTCACAACCTTGCAGAGTGATTCTGATTGCCCCAGACTGGGTGAAGCCTTAGTACCCCTTGATCTTACTCTGCACGTGAACAAGGAAGGACAGCTTCTGGTTGCCAGTTGCAGCTAAAATCTCTTCGATTTTCTTCTGTCAAGACCTTTTGGAGCCGTTTTTTGACGGTTTTCTTCTTTGTACACAGTCAGTCCGCTGCCCGCCTGTTATTTAACCGTTCTTTTAGACTCTTTGTCCCTACAGGTTACCGACGCTAGCCGTTGCTCCAACGGTTTTTGAAGTCTGACGGATGTCTTCTCGGGCGCCGGCCTCACCGGAGCACTTGAAAAGTGTGAGTGTGGGAGGCAGATCCCAGCCAAGGACGGCCATCGCCGGTGTGTCTTTTGTCTAGGACCGGACCACGACACTGCTAACTGCTCCGATTGCCAGACTTTCACCAGCAGGACCTGCATCCGCCTCAAGGCCCTAAAAGCCTACTTACTGGAGCAGAAATGGATCTGCACTCCGGAGGAGGAAACAGAAAGAAAAGAAGTGGCACAGCAAAGACTGTAGTCTGTCCTGGCACCGTCCGGCTCTCACTTGCGGCCCTCTCCGAAGAAGGCCGTCCTTGGGTTCTGGAGAGCACCGAAATCCTCTCAGGCTAAGGCCGGCCTTTCGAGTGAAGCGTCGACTTAGCTTCTAAGGTGACCGCCAAGGTCACCACAAAGCCATTAGAGGTGCATGCTTCAGCCCCACTTCTTAAGGCACCTGCACCGCCTAAGGCACTCCCAGAGCCCAAGGAGACTCTCGGCGCCGCCGAGGCACTCGGCTGCCTGTACTCCACACTGACGCCGGGTCAAAGGGCTGGCTGTGGAAGAGCTGACGTCCCCGTCGCCAAGTCCTCCTCCCCTGGGCACCCAGGAGGGTCTCCTGCGCCCAGACGCCCCGGATACTTCATTTCCAGACGGGCGGCTGAGATCTTCACGAAGGACTAGCTCCAGGAACTGTTTTCCTTCTGGTGGGCAGGTCCACAAGCGTCCTCCCGCCGCCGCCCAGACACCGGTTCCAGACCCAGCGAAAACCACAGCCGGAGGTGAGTGTTCCTGCAGAAGTCGCTGGAGCGCCCACCCACACCTCCCTCTAGGGCTCATTCCCGCACCGGGTCAGAGGACCACAGACGATGTCCAGGGACTCTGGTGACTGTCGCCGTCTAGGTCACACTTAGGAGCCTTTCTTGCTCTTCTAGGCGAGAATGCTCCTGACGTCGGGTCCTCTGGCTGACGGTTTCTGCTCTGTCAGAGGTCTAGGGACCGAGTTGGTCTCGGCCGATTGCCGGTCCCCTAGCTACCGACGACAGCGGGAGCGTGGTCATAGGAAGGTCAGACTATTCAAAATCCTGTAGTCAGTCTTCCTCACCATTGTCTTCCTCAACTTCCTCTCTGTTTGCAGCGCCCCGGAGAGAAGGAGCAGCCTTGCTCGCCTCTAGACGATCCTACCTTTATGGACGCCATGAGGCACATCCAGGCCTCCAACGAGTGGGACACGGAGGACCTGGACCCGAACGCCGAGTTAGCTTGTACCTGAGGCAAAAGGAGCCCAAACCTTGGTCATTCCTCCTTTGGTGGATACGCTCCAGGACCTCACTAGAACCACCTGGATGCATCCAGCTTCAGTCCCGGCGTTCGAAGAAGTAGGATAGGCTGTACAAGGCCCTGAGGGCAGAAGCTTTTTCGCTGAAGACCCTCGGGCGGATTCCTCGGTGATCACGGCTGCCCATGATAAGTCCAGGCAGCTGAAGCACCTCAGCTCTCAGCCTCCCGACCGAGTCTCCCTTATGGACCAGGTGGGCAAAAGGTATATTGCTTCCACCTGTTCCATATGTTCCTCCATTTTTGACGATATGGTACAGTACCAGAATGTACTTTGGGAGAGGGACAAGAGCTGATGAAGGCGTTCTAGACTCTGCCCAGAAGACAGAGCCCTAGTCCTCCTATAATCAGGCTCAAACATAGGCTTCCATGTCTTGAGAGCCTCATATGGCATGGCAGCTTCCTGGGTGTGCCTGCGGTGCCACGCCTGGTTGAGAGTCTCGGCTTTCACCAGGATCTGCAGGCGGTATCAAGGATTTGCCCTTCTAGGGTACTGTACTGTTCGGCAGGAGACGGAGGCCTTGATCTCCGCCTCCAGGAGTCGGCAAGTCTGTCTGGTCGGTCCGCCAGATGTACCGCGTGACCAGCAAAGACACCTAAACAGCCTTTTGTAAGTCTGCAGGCGGTCAAGGCCAAGCCTGTGAGCAACCAGCAGGGGCAGAGAGGAGGCTTTGAGGAGATCCGCAACCAGCAGTCTGGTGGATCTCCGCCTGTGGCCCAAGTCCTTCCAGGCCTCTCTGCCCACTCCTGCTCAGCCCAATGACTCCTTCCATGCCCCTTCCGCGGAAGATCCAGGGAGCCGGTTGAGGCCACTTCTCCTTCATTTTGAAGGGTGGAAGTCAATAATCATGGACCATTGGGTCTTAGACATCATCGAGGGGACACACCCTGGAGTTCAGAGTTTCCACCGAACACTCCACCAAAGCTGTCCGCTACCCTCCTTCTTACATCCCACTAATAGGAGAGATCCAGATCCTCTTGCAAAAAGGCAATAGAGATAGTCCCCTGCATCAGCGAGGACAGAGGTTTTATTCACACTTTTCCTGGTCCCAAAAGACACAGGACCTTCGTCCCATTCTGGACCTCAGCCCTCTGAACCTCTTTGAGTACAAAAGGTTCAGGATGGTGACCCTCCAAGGACTTCTTCCTTTGCTGCACCAAGGGGACTGGCTCTGCTCCTCGACATGCAAGATGCATACATGCACATTGGGGTCTCCATCCCCACCGGAAGTTTCTGAGGTTCCACTTCCAAGGGGAGCATTATCAATTTTGAGTGCTTCCGTTCGGCCTCTTCTGCTCCATGAGTCTTCACCAAATGCCTAGCAGTGGTGGCTGCGGCTCTGAGGCGCATGGGGCACTGTTTGTTCCGCATACCTCGACGATTGGCTGCTTCAGACCCCGTCAGGTGGGCCTTCTTCATGCCCTCGAAGACACTTGTACTCTGTTCCGAGGGCTGGGGATCACCCTGAATCTCGCGAAAATCGTCCCCGGAGCTCAGTCAAAGCTCGCTCATCGGAGCGATCCTGGATTCCGTCCAGGGCATGGCCTTCCTCCCCAGGACATGGGAGATCGCCTGTAGAGATGGCAGAATGGATCTCAATAACTCCTCAAGTTCCAGCTCGGAACTTCCTCAGTTTACTGGGGCACATGGCGGCCATCCCTGTCACTCCTTGGCCCACCTCCACATGAGGGTCCCACAGTGGATGCTTAGGGTGCAATGGGACCAAGGCCACAATGATCTAGACTCCCGGTCAAGATCTCGGAGCCAGTCAGGAGAACTTTGCTTTGGTGGATGGACCCCAGGAATTTAGAGAAGGGGTTAGCTTTGTCCGAGCCACCAGGTCAGACACTGACGACAGATGCATCGGACCTGGGTGGGGGCGCATGGGTGCTCGTCGAACGCAAGGGGTTTGTTTACCAGAGGAATGGTCCCTTCACATCAATGTGCTGGAAGTGCGAGCGGTTCTCACGCCTTACAGGCTTTTCAGGAGGACCTGGTGCCAGGCTCTCTTCTAGTTCAGACAGACAACGTGGCGGTCTTCTACATCAGCAAGCAAGGAGGCACTCATTTGTACCCCTTTACAGGGAGGCTATGAGAGTCTGGTACTGGGTGTTGAGCGGGCATTCTGCTGTCCGCAGTGCACATTCCAGGCGGCGCCAACAATCTGGCCGACAGCCTCAGCAGGTCGCGATCCAGAGCGCACGAGGGAGCTGCTGCAGTCCTTGGCAGACCAGCTCTTTGACAGGTGGGTTCTTCCAGAGCTGGACCTCTTTGCGCCACGCATACGCCAAACTGCCAGTGTTCTACTCACGAGAGCATGTGCCTGGAGTTTTCTGGCCAGACGTGTTATCCCTTTGCTGGGCAGGGAGGTTTCTCTATGCCTTCTCTCTCATTCAGAGTGTGCTGCTCAAGTTACAGGCAGAAGGGGCCGAAGATCCTAGTAGCCCCCAAAGGCCTCGGCAGATTTGGTTCCCACTACTGCAGCGGTTATCAACGGAACCTCCGATCCGCTGCCCATATGCGCATAGTTACTGTCCCAGGACCAAGGGTCACTGGTCCACCGGACCTTCAGTCCTTACACCTACATGCTTGGCTCCTTCAGATGTAGCTCAAGCGTAGATACAGGGTTTCCCGGAGTAGCAGCAGTCCTAGCTTCGAGAAAAGCCCTCTACCTGCTCCGCCCTACGCTGTGAAGTGGAAGCGTTTTGTCTTTGGGCATCGCCAGCGCTTGGATCCGCCACCTGCCCTGTGAACTCAGCATTACAGTATCTCTCTCCTTGTATGAAAAGGGCCTGAGTTACTCCTCTATCAAGATTGCACATGTGAAATTTCCACCTATCATGCTCTTGTGGAGACAGAGCATTGGCGCAGTGAGATATCGCCGCACCTTTCTTGGAGTATTCTGCATATGAGAACTCCCATTTGGGACCCTATCCCACCCTGGGACCTCCTTTTTGTGTTGGAGAAACTCACCCTCTTTCCTTTGAACCGGCAGCGGATTGTGAGCCGTGCTACCTTTCTTAGAAGGTTTGTTTTTTGTTGCTGTTACTTCAGCTCAAGGGTTTCCGAGCTTCAGGCTCTGACGGTAAAGAGTCAGATTTAGTTTTCCACAGGAAAGGTTTTCCCTCAGACGAATCCTAAGTTTCTTCCAAGTGGTCTCAGAGTTGACAGTCAACCAGTCGGTTGACCTTCCTGTTTATTTTCCTTCCCTTCCAATAGAAGGGAGGCTCTCCCCCACACTGGATGTCCACAGGACTTTGAGGTACTACCTCAAGAGGACTGCTCGCGCACCATCAATCGGAGCAAGTTTTTGTGGCCTTTGCACCACAATGCTTTGGTCGACGGTGACCAAGCAGACTATCTCAAAGTGGATAGTTTGCTGCATCTCGTTTGTTACGAAACACAAAACCCCTACCGGGCCGGTCAGGTCACTCCACCAGAGGAGTGTCTGCCTCGTTCGCCGCCCTGAAATGTCTCTGAAAGGGACATTTATGCGGCCGCCACCTGGAACTGGAAGTGCATACCTTCAGTCAAGCATTACAGGTTGGATATCGTCTCCAGGCCTTGGGCTGGCTTCGCCTAGCTGTTTTACAAGGGCTTCTGTCCTGATGCCTCTGGGTCAGCATATTCCACCTCCGGGGTCGTCTACCTCTTTGATGTGGGACTGCTTGGTATTCAGTCATTATTGTAATATCCTGCTGCAGAGCTCCTACTCAAGTAAGATAGTACAGTTATGTAAGAACTTACTGTAACAGTAGATCTTTGAGAGGAGCTCTTGAAGCACGCACTACTTCCCACCCGACTACTTCCCACCGCCTTCCCCTCGAGGTGTGCAGATCCATCTTGGTTTACATCTCCATTTCTCTTCTACAGTCGCTCCTCTCCTTCTCTTGTCAGGCCTTGTTCCGGATCTTGGCGGGAGAACTGAGGTGGAGCTGGGTCCGCCCTCTTGTACCCAGACCGCGGCCGGGGCGGTCCCTGCTGTGTACTGGGCTGGCTGAAGTTTCTCACCGAGGGTCCTAGTGCCTGTGGCGTAGTCCTTATTGTAATAGCCTGCTGCAAGAGCTCATCTCAAGATCTGCTGTTACGGTAAGTTCTTACGTAACTGTACTTTACTGTCTCTAGCAGTCCATGTTCCCTGTCTCTTCCCAGGAATTACAACCTGTTAACCTCCTCTCTGGGGAGGATGTGTACCCCAGTCTTGATCTGTCAATCTCAAGGCATGGCTCTTGAAGAATTAGAGTATGCAGATTTGCATCTGTCTCAGGGGTCTGGATATCCTCAAAGCTTCTCTAAACCCTCCTCCAGAAAGACTTATAACTCCAAATGGAAGCGATTCAGCATTTGGTGTTCCAAGAAATATTTCTCCAGACACTGCTGAATTGCCTACAGTTCTGGATTATATGGTCCATCTTAATGGCCTAGGCCTCAGACCAGCTACTCTCAAGGTACACTTGTCAGCTGTTTCTGCTTTTCTGTCAGTGGGAAAGTCTTCCTCACTATCATCTCATCCTGTGTTCTGTAAATTTTAGGGATTGCTTCATACCAATCCTCCCTTTAGGGATCCTGCCCCTGCATGGGACTTAAATGTTTGCATTGCTCAACTTATGCAACCTCCTTTTGAGCCTATGTCCTCAGCAGAGCTTAAGTACTTAACTTGAAAACTGTTTTTGGTAGCCATTATCTCTGCCAGACGTATCAGTGAACTGCAAGCCCTGTCAGTGGAACCTGATTTTATCTCCTTTCATAGAGATAAAGTGGTCCTTATAAGCAATAGAAGGTTCTTGCCCAAAGTGGTTTCAGACTTCCACTTCAATCAGTCTGTCTTTTCCTGTCTTCTTCACTGGTGATTTCCTCAGGAGAGAGGAGACTACACAGTTTAGATGTTAAGAGCCCTTAGCTACTAGATAGTGTACCAAAGGTCACGGGTTTGAATTCTCCAGTTGTTCCTCACTTATGAGGAAGTGGGAAAGGGCAAACCGCCACCAAGAGAACTATTGCCAGGTGGATTGTGTCTTGTATACAATACTGCTATGAGAAACTGGGAAAGATTCCACCTTCAGGCCTGAGGGCTCACTCTACAAGAGGTACAGCTGCTTTCCTGGCTATTGCAGGGATATGCCTCTGTTAGACATTTGTCAAGCAGCCACCTGGAAAACAGTCCATACCCTTACTAAGCATTACTCTTTGGATATCCAGGCTAGGGTGATGCTCGGGTTTGCTTTGCATACTTCAGAGCCTATTCCCAAAGTAGGTTCTCTCCCTCTCTGTGGAGGTACTGCTTGGTAGTCTGAGATTGTCAGAATACAGCAAGACTTCATGTTGTTGGAAGAAAAATTACTCACCTTAGTAATTGTGTTTCTTCTAAAGGAGTCTTTCTGTATGCTGACTCCTCCCTGCCTCCCTCTCAGAACTTAGTTTTGGGAAGTGGGTGGGCAGGTGTCTTCACCCCAGGGAGTTTCTTGCACACCCTCCTTTTTTTTTTGGGTGGTTTTGTATTGTTATCCTTATTTAGATTGGTTTTAGGTTTTGGTTTCTGACTTCCCTTTGGGAATCCAAAACTGTTGTTGCCAGTTGGCTAGCTAAAACTTTTACAATTTCACATAGTACAGTTAGTGACTTCTTGCTCGTAAGAATCTGATGGTTGGATTTCAAGGGCTGCAGACAGAGACCTCAACGCGAGCCTCGAGCTCAGCGTTCTATGCTCTGCATAGAAATTTAACCCTATGTTCTCTGGGCAGTTTAAAGGCTGGAACTAACTGCAGATTGTCAGAATACAGCAATACTCCATTAGAAGAAACACAATTACTAAGGTGAGTAATTTTTCTTTTTTTCCAAGTTCATATAATATTTCCACATTTGGACTGCTTTTGGAAGAACTGGTGGAAACAGGAAGTGGAGGGCTGGATATGCCCAGCTGCAGAGTTCAGGTCCTGCCTGCGTATCTGCATCAGGAGGTACAGCCCATGTCTATGGAAGCCTGGAGAAAGAAAATTTACAGTTATTTAAATTTCGTTCTTTTCAGCATCCGTGCCCAGAGTGCTGGTAGCCCAGATGAAGGTACATTTGCTTCATGTTAAGCAGGCAGTACACAGGTCCCTACTTTATTTCAACTATCTCTTCTGTAAGGACTATCAAGTAACAGCGCAGAACATAGTTCCTTCTCTTATAGCCGATTTACAGTAGACCCTTCTGGAGGTGGGACAGCAGATGTATCGGGACATGTCACAGAACTTGGACAGAAATGGTCTTCATCCAGCATTGAATGCATCTCCAGACCTGTCTGGGTTAGGTACCCTCCACAGTCAAAGTGCCTGGAAGGCTGTCAAGGTGCTATTTACTCCTTGATGTGTTGGTTTTAATAACCCCCAAACAAAACCAAAAAGCTCTCAGCTACAGAAACAACCATCTCTTCTGTGGTTAAAGATAGTTATTCAGTAAAAGGTGCCACAATGCTCTCTGATCCTAATAAGTGTCTGGAAGGCTTGTAAACAGGCATACTCTGCATTAGGTTTTGTTTTATGGGCGATTGCTTCAGCATCGGGTAGCACAAGCACTGTGAATGGTAAACAGTAGCAGATGAGGCCCTTGAGGACTCTCCAGTCAGAGACCTACCTACCTTAGTACATATGTCTGCTTCCTTTTAGGGGGTCTTCATGGGGACCTCTTCTTTCAGCCAGGGGTTGTGCTGTAGCTGTAGTGGCCCTTAGATTTGGCTATAAAATTGGTTGTCAGACCATGCTTTCAGGACACACTTGTTTAGTGGGGCCATTCACCGATGGTGTGTTATTCGGTCACAGATAATTAGAAAGGAGCTTTAGTAGAAGTACTTCACACTCGGCAAGCTTCCAACAGTGGCTTCTGAGGTTGTGGTTTCAAATGTGAAGTCTCTGCAGAATAGAGGCACTTTTTCCCATAAACATTTAGGGAGAACTAACTGTGGAGTGGTTGCTCCATTTGAGGATATGTGGGCCCATCTTTGTCCACAACCTCTGGATGGGCGACTGCAGAGGTTTTATGATAGATGAGCCCAGGCCACGCTTGATGCCTGGGTACTGGAGATAAGTCTGCAGGGCTATACAATATGAGTGTTCGTTCTCAGTCCTCCATAGGCCTTTTTTCCCCCAGTGCTAGGTCTCTACATATCCAAGGAAATGGCAAGTAGTAGACCAAACATTGGATCACCTGCTCAGAGTAGGGCAGTGTTTCCAGTTCCTCCTGAAGAAACTGGGTGAAAAGAAAGAAAAAGGGGTATAAGCGTGAACAGGGAGAAATAATGGATGTCTCAGTTCTCGACTGGAATTCCATTTAAGTAATTCAAATATTGAATGCTTTTCTTCCTGGGCTCTGTAATGGAGCAAGGGTAACAAAGTTGCTTTATGACTCTCCAGTTCAACAGATGGCCCCACCATTCAGTGTTTTGTAGGGTTTCACATATTTATTGCACTGCCATTTTAAATCGTGGTATATGAGTAGAACAACCACAGAGGTTAGACACCTTGATGGAACACTAGCAATTTGTGTGAAATGTTGCTACTGTCTTCCAGTCTGGATTACTGACTGTAGTGCCTTGCACCTGATGAATTAAGTTCACTTTCATGCTGACTGGCTTGGTGTGTGTTTTTAATTTTTATTTTTGCTGATGGAATTGTGCCTTAGCTTTTGATTGGACTCATGCTTGTACTGTGTGTACATTGCATCTCGGAGTGGCCTTTTGAGAATATTCAGAACATGTATTATTATCCTGCAGTAAATGACCAACTTGGTGACAACTTTGCAACTACAAGGCCTAAATTAGTTTGGAAAACTTTTATTAGCAGTATTTGCTAATCAAAACATGGTCCAGCAGAGTGCAGTTCTGGGGAAAGGTGTCAGATTGTGAGATAAATCACCATCTTTTCTAACTTTTACCACAATTGCAGGAAAAAGTACTGCAGTTCGGAAATTTTACTATCCTCGCGGCAACTCTGTTGATTAGCAACTACTGCTAATCAAGGCTACACTTGATTAGCAAATCGCATTTTTGGGGAGCCGTTGCTGTGCCAACCAACCTTATCTTTTGCCTTGAACTAGCAGAAAAAAGAAATTCTGGAAGTAATAAAATTCCTTCATATCCTGCAGATGAGTTTAGATGCACTGTATGCAGTGGTCACTGAACTGTTGCTTTATAAACGGTATCAATTGGTGGCTGGTCTAGTGTGCAGCTCAGTGGTGATAGACCCCTGTTGGCCAAGGAACAGTGCTCCTTCCATGATGCGACTTGAGTGGGGAGTGACGTAGATGGATCTTCATGGCAGCACACCATTATATGTTGGCATTCATAGGCTGCCAGGCTCCAACATATCAGGGGAAACATGGAGGAACGCAGCAGAGCTGTGACTGCCTGCACCCGCTGGCTCACAATCACTACTTTGGCTGGGGTACTAGATCTGGGGCTCGATTTTCAAGCGGAGAACTATGAAACAATGCCTGCGCCTAAAGGTGTATGACTCAAGTGACACCTTGCATCATAGTGTTTGGCAATCCCAATTTTCAAATGCGGATGCCATACAAAGCCCTCTGCACCACCCTTGTGGCAAAGTGCTCATTGCCAGGTCGCATGGGCAGTTGCGCCGGGCGGGCTGCACCATCCTCTTATTTGGGATTCTAGAAGTCCTGCCGTGGCTGCAACAGGAGGCTCAGATTAGACCAGCCAGGAGGTGGTCTAAGAGCCCTGTACCACTGCCTGGCACGGGGGTGATTGGGGGCTGCAAGACAGGGACTAGGAGCATTAGGTGCACATAGGGTGGAATAAGCAATGGTGGCACAGTGGCAATGGGAGCATGCTAAGTTGGCACCCTTCGTGGTGCCAGCAGTGTGTAAGCAGCTGATTGGACTGGGTATGTGTGGTTGGCAAGACAGGACCCGTCCCACAGGTGCATCGCAGCCCAGGCACCTGCCCCAGAGGTGCGGTACCAGAACACCATAGGCAGGCTGTAGGTTGCTGGTGGTGATGGAACTGTCCCAGGCACCGTGACAGTGCTCTGGTACTTGACCCCCTGCATAAAGGTAGGCTGCTGTCAAACTGTGGTGTTGTGGCAAGTGGCACATCTGGTGCAAGTGCCAGGGCTGCATGCATCTGTTGCTGGATCACCGCCTCGCCTTGCAGATCAGCTGCCTACATGTCTGCAGGACACCCCGCGAGTACCACCTCAACACCTTGCGATTGCCCGCTGTGCCCCGTCACTCCTTGTCACCCCATACACCGTATGCCCCGGTTACCGTCTTGCAGCCATTTTCACCCCACACCCTCACAACCCCTGAGTGTTCCACCAGTTGTGGGTGTTGACAGAGTCTTCCTACTAACTCTGCAGGTTTCGCCTCATGTCGGGTGCAACCTTCGGATGTGGCAGATTTCGGTCTTGGGTGCAGGGACCGTGATTTATTCATTTTTTTTTAAATAAATACAGTGCTGGATCCCTGATGCACCCCAAGATTGCCGCAGTCCTAGATCGCTGCAATTTATGGTGAGCTAAGGCTTTTGAAAATTGAACCCTGGTCTTTTGAGAGGAGGAGGCTGTTTTAAAGCCCTGAGGATGTGTGGTCTTAGGTAAGATGGGGTGTTGAGGATGGGATGATGCTTGTTTGAGGTTCTAGCCTTGAGGAGAGAAGGCAAAGGCAGAAAAACAAAGTCCTTATGTAGCTTACGGTCCATAGCTTGAACTATCTTGATGAGCTGACTCCGCGTGGTACTGATGGCAAGCAGAGTTGCATATCTAGACACTGAGTCCCTGAGCCTGCCTCGTGTTGGGCCGCCAGTGGGTCGTGCAGTGTTTTCTTGATGCAAAGAAGTCTGGCGGTGGAGCAGCATTAAAGGCTTGCCCATTTGACAAAAAATAGTTGCAGCTATTGAAAAGGCTGATTTGTTTGTTTGTAGAATGTTTTGCAAAGGAAGGTTAAAATGTTATTAAATGCAGTCTTTCTCTTGGGAGCTAGTGTAAGAAGCGTCTGTTACACTCAGAGTAAGCCATGCCCGCTTACAGGAGTGGCTGTGCATTGAGATTTTGTGTGTTTTATTTACCTGACATAGCCTGAGGGACAGCATAATGCTTTCAGTAAGTCATAGTAAGATTGGAAGCATTTTAAATACTGAGAGGTGAAGTGATGAATCTGGGACTGTGATGGGATTGGAACTGGTGGTGGCTACCCGTTTACAGTTGTATGCCCCACCCACTTGACCGTATTGCCTTGTTTGTGGCTGGATCCTTTCTTGTCATTACTACTTGCAGATGTTGGTGCCTTTTTAAGAGCCAACATGCACTACTTTGATTACAGACTGTTTTGACTGAGGAGGAGGACTTTGATTTTTTTTTTTTGGTCCCATTAGAAAACCGAGTACATTTGAGAACTTGGAAGATTGTTTCTTCCTCTTCATCTCTCACAACCTGGGACTGTTCTATTATACAAATTCTGCAAAATGAAATTTTTAGTTATGCTTGGCCCTGTAGTGGTACACAGATTAGCAGTCCAACCAAGCGTTTGTCAGTAACTCCTAATATTGGAAAAACACTCTTTGCCCCCCTCCACCCAGCTGCGGAAGGGTCCTTAAACTATGCCTTCCTCCGCCACCAGTTTTTCAAACCGTACCCACTTCTTAGCATCCAGTTGCAGACCTGCATACCTTTGATTAAAAACAGTGTCTACTCTCTGTGAACATAAATAAAAGTTAAAAAAAAAAAAAAGTCTGGGCGGCCTGGTTGTGCTGAGGCATCCTTACCTTACCTCGCTGTGCTGGTGACCTAGGTTTGGGAATGACTTTGAGTCGTCTGGGTACTGGCATGGGAGGTGGAGGGGGTGGCGGAACAGGATCGAGTGTTGGTCTCTCTACCGGGAGTGAGGGTCGTCTGCCTGCAGTCCCCGGATGGAGGACCGTGGTAGGCATAGGCGGTAACAGAGTGATTTGGTAGGTGAGGCATCCCATAGTGCATGACATGCATGTGCCTTCAGACACTTGCACCACATCAGGGACATGAGGGATCGGGAGAAAATAGGAAAAGCACTTAAAAATACCTATGGGAGGAAAAAGTCTGGCTGGCTCCGTGGCACCAGGCGATGGGGTTTCATGGCACGCTGGCAACCGGGTTCATACCCCGAGCCTGGGATGGCAGGAGCAGAGGCCAGCAGGAAGGGTTCAGTGGACACTCTTTTCCGGGGGTCTTAGGGTGGCTCCTGGCAGCCTGTAGGGGAGCATTCAGATGTGAGGCGGTGACCACACACCGGGAGGCATCCGGACGCCGCAGCATGCGGCCAGCTGTAGGGAGTGCGGGCATATAACTGGAAAAATCATGACCACCTGGCCTTCCAGATAGCGGCGACCAGCTCCCTTCCGCTCACGAGTTGGAGGTGTCCATGCTGCTTCCTTACCATGCTCCAGTGAGGAAGGATGAAATGCCTTGAGCATAAGAAAGTTTCCTCTCTGGTCATAACCACGGAGAGGCCCCTCCCGACAAAGGGAAATGGGTCGACTGGGGCTCACGACATAGTGCAGGGCATTGGCGGACATGGAGCCGGTGGGCGGGAGGGCAGGCTTCACGCCTGAAGGAGTAGACAACCAGAAATGGCCTGGGGATAAAAAGATGAGGAAAAAACCTGTCAGAATCCCACCTCCAGCTCCATCACTGCCCTCTGATCAGAGCAGATTGCTCCCACTGGCCATCTTGTTAGTGGACTGAATTTGAGGAATATTCATATTTGAAAATTAGCATCACACACACACTTCAGCACAGCGAATCGTTGCATAGGGACCCAAGTTGAAAATGGATCCTGGCATGTGTGTAAAAGTGTTGTAGGTTTCGATCCTTGTTACTTGCCTCTGAAGAAGCCCTGTAGTTGCATCATTTTGCAGCAATTGTGTGTAGCACTCCCGAGCCATGTCTCCCCAAGGGTGGGGTCTTAGTGGGCTGTATTCCATGATGGTTATTTTGCTCTGCTGTTCAGCAGGTGATGCTTGAGCCCATGGATAAACTCAGGGTGTGGTTTGTCTCTCCCCGACAGTACAGTTAGTACAGCTCTAAACATATCAAAAGGTATTGATTCATTTAGACATTTGGAAATGCCATCCAGTAACAGTGTAGCTAAATTCAGTTATTCATCACAGTCAGTATATAATCCCTCGTCAGTAAACGTTACATTTACCCTTACGGAGGCCATCAGGAGACCCTAGTGAGATCCCTTTAAGTGTGATGTAGCTGAATGTTTAGGGGAATTCTGTAGTACAATGCTGCTAATATGGTAGGATTGCTTAATATCAGCCAGTGATTGTGTAGTGCTTTTTTCCATCTAACGTGACTGGTGCCAAACTGGTATAGTAAACGTTTCTGCTCAGAACTGGCATTTTAGACTGGGTTATTTCAGTTTTGCTCAAATGCCAGCACCATTGTGATGCTGTTTCTGTGGTAAGATATTGTTAGAATTTCATACAGCAGTGTTCGTAATGCAGAAGATTGGCTTAAGTCCATGCTAGCTGCTTGCTTTGTCCGAGCAGTATGTATGGGTGGGCCTTCATTGATCAGAGACTGGCCTCTGCTCATTTAAAAAAAAAAAAAAAAAATCTGCAGCGCAGTGATAGTTCATCAGAGATGTAGGGTTGCAGTGCATTGGGGATATGTTTTTTTTTAATTCTGTTTTAACTTTCAGCCGATTTTAGTAGCAGCTGTGCTTAATTTGAATAGGTCTGTTTGAGGTCAGCAGAATGTTGTCCGTATCCTGGCATCCCTGCTTAACAGACATTAAGGCTACAGAACTGGCATACTTCAAACTTCTTGCGAATGAATTACTAACATACTAAAATGCCAGCAGAATAGGCCTATCGGTCTTCGTGTCTGCTCGTTTGGTCAGCCCCCACCCTGGGGCTGACCTTGTTGCCCCTCATCCTTGCTGGCTTCTCCCTTCCCTGTCCCGGGTTATTCCCACTGCACAGGACTTTGTGTCCAGAACCCTTCCCATGTACCTGACCCACCCCTCTTGAACCCCTCCACCTTCTCTGCCTCCACCAGCCCCTGGGCAGCGATTCCATGGCTCCACCGCCCTCTCAGTGAAGTAGCACCTTCTCCTTTCTCTCCTGAATCTCCCCTTCAGCTTCCACCGATGCCCTCTAGTTGCCCCCCTTCCTTCGGAGCACCTTGTCTGCTTCTTCCTATTTAACCCTTCATCTACTTGAAGACCTCTATCATGCCTCCCCGGTCCCTTCTCTCTTCCGTTGTGTACATATTTAGCTCTTTGAGCCTCTCCCCATAGGTCCTGTCCCCAAGCCCCAGATCATTTTTGTTGCCTCCTCTGGACCCTTCCAGGAGTTCAGTGTCCTTCTTTAAGTGTGGCCTCCAAAACTGCATGCAGTACTCTAGTGCGGCCTCACTAAGCAGTTACACAGGGGAGTATAACTTTCCTCCTTCTGGAGGTGAACCCCAGCGATGCATCCCTGCATCCTGTTGGCCTTGGCCGCTGCCCTCCTACAAGTCTCAGAATTGTTCATTTTGACATCCACCACCACCCAGGTGCCTCTCGGCCATTGAGACTTGTAGCATCCGCCACCCCCGGTGTACTCTTGGCCTGGGTTTCTGGCTCCCAGATGCAGTACCTTGCATTTCCCTGCATTAAACCTCAGCTTCCACTTTCTAGACCACCTTTCCAGAGCCTCCAGGTCCCCTGGGCCACCTCCCATCCACGACTGCCCCAGTTTTTAGTCATCCGTAAAGAGACTTCTCTCACTCCTGATACTCTTCCTTGTGTCAGAGACAAAGTTATTGAACAGGAGGGGCCCAAGGACTGATCCCTGAGGGATCCCACTAATGACCCTCCTTGGGGATGAGACTATCCCGCCAGCCTCTGGTCATGGAGCCAATTGCCTATCCATCTGATCATCTGGTTCCCCACCCCATTTCTCCCAGCTTATTCAACAGGCCCGTGAGAACAGAGTCAAACACCTTGCTGAAGTCAAGATAGAGAACATTCACCGGTCTACCCAGGTCCAAGGCTCTCGTCACCCAGTCATAGAACTCCACAAGGTTTGTCTGACACGATTTCCTGGGACGAATCCATGCTATCTATTATCCAGGCACCCCGACTTTTCCAGGTCTCACCCAGCCTCTCCTTGACAATACCCTCCATCACCTTGCCCACCACCGATGTCAGGCTAGGGGGCCTGTAGTTCCCTGCCATCTCCCTTAATCCCCCCTTGTGGATAGGCACTATGTGCATCACCTTTCAGTCCCGGGCACCCACCTGTCCTTAGAGAGATGCTGAAAGCTCCCAGGGTTTGTCAGGACATCCGCCAGTTCCTTCAGCTCTCTGAGATGTGATTTATCTGGCTCCGGTGCTTTCTCCGTCTTAAGGGACCTGAGGGCTTCCTTCACTCTCTCTCTGCGTGATTTCCACCTCCGCTACCTTGTCCCCTGCCTTGCCTTCCCCCTCCTGCCAGTGATGGCCCATCTTCTCCCAGACCAGATGATCGGCAAGGGCCCCCCACCAGTTTCACCATCTCCTCCTATATATGATGCAGCCTCCTTCCCCGCTTCCTTTGGTTGAAACTGAGGCTAAGTACTCATTCTAGGGACATGGATATGTTGTTCATCCACACTTATTGGCAGGTTCCTTGCCGCTTTAAATCTTGCCGGAAGGTCTTCAAGCTGGCTCCTCCCACCCACCCGGTGGTAAAACCTCGGCTCCGCCCCATGACGCCAGATCTTCCTTACCGCTTGGAAGCTCAGGTTCCCTCCTTAGCGCTGCGTGTTAAGACTGGTTCCTAATTCTTGAAAGTTAGAAATCAAAAAGTTTTTCGCAAAAGACTTGGTCTTCTTCTCCCGCAGGGCCGATGGACAAACGACTCCGGTTTTCGGAGGTGCCCTTGCGTGCAGAAGAGATGTCTAGGGCGGATCCGCAGCGCCACGTCGTCACTGCCTGGGCCTTGAGCACGACCCGCAGGCCTGCGACTTGTGCTCTTCCTTTTCGGCCCTCGTCCTAGAGGCCGTGCTGCCCGATTACAACTGGGGCGCCTGAGAAAGAATTCCATCGGTGAAATCTAAAGAGGCCCGATTAGCGGTGTCGCGGCGGTGGGCTCTCTGGATCAGCTCGAGCAGATGATCGCCTCGAAGAGGAGGCGGCGCGGGCCCTTCTACCTCAGCTGCGGCATTTGTCCCGCCTCTCGGTGCCTCGTGACTGCTTCTTTTAAGGAGCTTTGTCTGACCCTCTCGACCAAAGGTGAGGGTCCAACTTCTTCGGACCTTTTCCAGGTCCAAAAGAGCAAAAGTAAGTCTCCGTCGACGCTTGGGAGCGGGAAAGATCCCTCCCTTGTCAACAGTCGACTTCGCCGACCCTCAGCTTCGCCACTGGCTTCACGGTGTCCCTTGCCAGGCCAGTTGATCGAGACTTGCCGACGCTGGCCGAGATTTTTCTCGACCAGTTAGACGGGTTGTCGCTGGAGAAGCTGAGAATCCCTCTCCCCGTTCCCCGGTGGGAGTTGAGGATCCCATCGCTCGCCTGTGCCTCCGGTTCCGGAGCCTTCGTGGATCGTCCGAGCCGAGGGAGTGCCGATTCCGACACTTGTCCTCGCCTTCTCGGCCTAGTCGAGACTCTTTATCTCCGGACATCCTCGCGGTCAGCTGATCCCTCCGCCATCGTGTCTCGGTCTCAGCACCGCGGCAAGCGGCGCCGCTCTTCCTCTTCCTCGGATAGGGAGGCTTCGCAAGTTGCGTTGGAATACGTAGGAACTCATGGCAACAGCTCCTTTTGACTGGGAATAAGCCGACCCAGTCGCCTTCCCCGCCATTAAGTGGTTGTCACCGAGCAGCTGAAACAACCCCTCGTTGTAGTCGAGGAGCCTGTTCTCAGGCCGGTTGTTCAGCCAATTCCAGCTGCCCCACCGATTCTGGTGGAACCTCCGCCTCCACAGCCATTAGTTGGGGCTCCGACCAAAATTCTCGGTCGGCCTTGGGTTTCCCATAGGCTGTCTGTCACCCTCACTCCCGATAAACCTCGGCAGGTGGAGGGTGGCTCAGGCCCGAGGCAGCTCTTTGAGGACCTTCTTGAGTCCGATGATGGTTCCTCCTCTTCTCCAAGTGCATAGACTTGGAGTCCTCAGGAGGGCAGTCAATGGACGATAGCCCTTCGTCCTTCTTAGGGTTGCTTCGACTCATCTCGGAGTCCACCGATGAAGCTCGAACCTGATTTCTAAACGGGCCAGGTATCCTCACGGAGATTCTGGACCGAGGATTCTCCCACGGAGGTTTTCTCCGTGGCCAGCCATAGTGGGTCCGGCCTTGGAACTTTGGCAGCGCCCTGCTTCCTGCCCTGCGCCCGGCCAGGTTGGCCAGGAAGTATGCGGGTCTCACCGTCCTCTGGTTTTTTCGGAACACCCCTGGCCGAGGGTTGTTACCGACAGCGCTCGCTGCGTGCCGGGAACGCCAGGATGTGGACAAACCTCCCGACAAGGAATCCAAGAAATTGGATTATGCCAGGCAAAAGTCTGTGCGCCTCTCTTGGCTTCTCGCCAGGCCAGTTCGGCCGCCTCATGGCACATTTTCTCACGCCCTGTTGGGCTCCCTGGATGAGGTTGTCCCTCATCTTCCCGCGAGATCTGCAGACTACGGTCAGGCAGGTGCGGGACCAGGGCAGAGCAGTGGCCAAACAGCAGCTCCAGACTGCGTTAGACATCGGGACTCATGTGCCAGGTCTGTGGCGGCCGCAGTGGCCATGCATCGCCGGGCTTGGCTGAGGATATCCACCTTTACCTCGGATACCCAGCACAAGTTGGCGGATGTTCCTTTTGGGACTGACCTCTTGCCCTGGGGTGGAAGGTCACCTGCAGAGGATCGAGAAGTCCAATGCTACCTTGGACTCTGTCTCTTCAGCTCAGGGACAAAGGCCGCAAACCACAGCCTAAGCCCTTTCGTCCCTTCTGCGCCTCGCGCGCCCGCCCAGCAACGCCAGGGCCAGCAGGCTCGAGCTTGGTATCCCAAACCATGCCGCCGGCTTCCTCCAACAGGAAGCAGGGGGGAGGCCCAGGAGGTCCCTCGGCCGGTCCCTCCTCCAAGCCTGCCCAGTGATGGGCTGAGGGGTGTCGCCCATCCCTGTCACCTCACCCCTGGTTCCCCTGGGGGACGGCTCAGACACTTCCTTTCCGCCTGGTCCGCTGTTACCACGGACAGGTGGGTACTGGAGTGGTGGGAAAAGGCCTCACCTCTGAATTCGAAGCAGGCCCCGCCCTTCAGAGCCGCCGCACTGGGGCCTCGGGGTCCGCAGTTCACTGGCGGCTCGCTGAGCCGACATCGCCTCCTCCTCCAAAAGAGGTGATCACTGAGGTAGAGGACCCCTTCAGACCCGGGATTCGTGTCCATGTATTTCCTGGTTCCGAACGACGGGGCTGGCGCCCATTCTCGACCTACACTACCTGAACAAGTTCCTAGGTCTCGAACCTTCAGGATGGTCACTCTGGCGAAGATAATACCATCTCTGGAACACGGCGTGTGGTTCTGCTCTCTGACCCACAGGACGCGCTCTTTTCACGTCCCCATCCGTCCGTCCATCGGAGATTCCTCCGCCGAGTGGAGGCATCCCTCTTCGAGTTCCGAGCCATGCCCTTCGGCTTATCTCCAGCTCCCAGGGTCTTCACCAAATGCATGGCAGTGGTGACAGCATTCTCCGGGCGCCGAGGGGTCCGGGTACCCTTACCTGGACGATTGGCTGATAGCAGCCCCATCCAGACGGGAGGTGGAGCGGTCCAGAGATCTGGCCCTCCAGGTTTTCCTCAGGTTGGCCTTCTCATCAACGAGGCCAAGTCGGAACTCGAGTCAAGCAGGTGATCCTGTTCATCGGGCAGAGCTCGACTTCTTCGAGCCAGAGCACGGCTCCCGCGGACAGGGCCGAGGTTCTTACCCCTTTGCCCAATCATTTCTGGTTGGGCAATCGCGCCTGCCCGGGACTTCCTGCGCTCCTGGGTCTCATGGCGGCCTGTACCAGCGTGGTCCGCTGGGCACGCTGGCACATGCGCCCCTTCAGTGGGACTGGCCAGCCAGTGGTCACAACGCTGCGATCCTTTGGACCAGCTAGTGATAGTGACCCAGGAGATGTGGAACGCCTCCAGTGGTGGACCGCTCCATTCCATCTGCAGGAGGGCATCCCGCTTGTCCGCCTCGAGCAGACGGTCTCTCATCGACCGATGCCTCTCTGATGGGTTGGGTGCCCATCTGGGAACACTGAGTGCATGGCCTCTGGTCCCCGCTGGAGTCCCGATGCCACATCAACCTGCTGGAGCTCTGAGCGGCCCACCTAGCTCTCATCGCTTTGCCCGCTTTCTCCGGGTCAAGTGGTCCGAGTCCAGACGGGCAATACCACAACCATGTACTCACCTAACCGCCAGGGCGGGACGCGCTCCATGCTTCTATGCAAGGAAGCTCTCCGAGTTTGGTCACTGTGGCGCAGCCTGGAGCGGATCTCCTAGCCATTCATGTGGCAGGAGCCTCCAACACCCTGGCCGATGCCCTGAGCCGGATAGGGGCTGCATCTCACGAGTGGTCTCTCCTGCCGGAGGTAGTACAAGATCTGTTCTCCCACTGGGCACACCTCAGGTGGACCTGTTTGCCTCCAGGAGAACGCAGCTGAGGCTGTTTCACATGCCCGCCTCAGCAGGGCTCGCTGCAGGGGATGCCTTCGAGGCTGTGGACCCGGGCCTCTTTTACGCCTTTCCCCAATTCCCTTGATTCACAAGGTGCTTCTCAAGGCGAGGAGGGACAAGGCCAGGTGATTCTGATAGCCCCAGACTGGCCCCGCCAGTTCTGGTACCCAGATCTCCTCAGCCTCGGCTCCAGGCTCCCGAGGCAGCTTCCAGCTCGCCTGACCTGCTCTGTCAGTCAGGAGGTGTTCCATCCGGACCTTCAATCCCTGCACCTGACGGCCTGGTTCCTGAGCGACTAGAGTTCCAGGCCTTGGGTCTTTCCGACGAGGTCCTCAATGTTGTTGAGGTGTCCTGTAAGAGTCGACCAGAAAATGCTACTTCAAATGGAAGAGATTCTCCATTTGGTGTCAGGGCAAGGGCTTGGACCCTTCCTCCTGTTCTGTGGCAAGCATTTTGGACTATTTATGGTCCCTTTCTAGTCAAGGGCTTAGGTCGATGACCCTAAAGGTGCACCTGGCAGCCATCTCTGCTTACGGCGCGGGCCGGGGGCAGTCGGTGGCGCAGGAAAGGTGGTCGAGCGCTTTTCAAAGGCCTTGATCACATTTCCTCAGTGCAGAACCTCCACCTCCATGGGATTTATTGCTGGTACTGGCAAAGCTCATGGGCAAGCTATTCGAACCAATGCACAGGTGTGATCTCTCTCACCTGTCGTGGAAGACCGCCTTCTTGGTGGCTATCATGTCAGCCAGAAGGATGGGAGAGCTCCAGGCGCTTTGCATAGAGTCTCCTTACCTGGTCTTCCACAGGGACAAGATTGTCCTGCGCCCCACCCGAAATTCCTTCCAAGGTGGTGTCGGAGTTTCACCTTAACCAGGTGCTGACTCTGCGGTGTTCTACCCAGTCACACCTCGGAGGCCGAATATAGGCTCCATACTCTGGACCCTAGAAGGCTCGCTTATTATAAGGGCGCCGCGGCTGAAATTCGGGAGAGGTTCGCCAGCTGTTTGTCACTCACGCCTGAGGCGCACCTGGCAGACCTGCAGCCAAGCGGACGATAGGCAGGTGGGTCACCTCCTGCATAGATCGCTGCAGTTGGCGGGCATGGAGCCTCCCAGAAGGATAAGAGCTCATTCTACCCGTCCATACTGCTGCATCAGTGGCTGCTTCCAGGGACGTCCTCTATCCAGGAAATCTGCAGGGCTGCTACCTGGAAGTCGGCACACACCTTTATTACCCATTACCACATCGACCTTGAGTCACGCCGGATGCTGGTTTTGGGGCCTCAGTTCTCCAGTCTTTATTCCCTAAGTAGGGGTGTGCGCCTTGCCTCCCTCCTCCCGGAGAACTGCTAGGAGTCTGCCATAATGTGGATGAACAACATATCCATGTCCCTAGAAATACAGGTTACTCACCTGTAACAGGAGTTCTAGGAATGGTATATGTTCATCCACACGACTCCACCCGGCTTGGGACACGACAACCTGAGCTTCCAGCGGCCAGATCTGGCGCATGGGCGGAGCCGAGTTTTACCACCTGGTGGGTGGGAGGAGCCAGCTTGAAGACCTTCCGGCAAGATTTAAAGCGCAAGGAACCTGCCAATAAGTGTGGATGAACAACATATACCATTCCTAGAACTCCTGTTACAGGTGAGTAACCTGTATTTTAGTACCTCAGCCTGCTGTCCCGGATCTTGTGCCCATCCCTCCCTGTTTTAATCCTGCTAATCTGCCCCTCACCCTTTGTTTTTCCCAATGTAAGTAAAGAACCCTTATTCCTCTCCAATTTCCTTGGCCAGGTTTGCTTCTTCCTGCCTTAGCTGCCATCAGCTCGTGCACTCCCTCTATACCTTTCACCCTTGAGCACTTGAAATGCCTATAAGCTGCCTTCTTTCCCTCACCACCTCCTGAACCTCCCTGGTCAACCAGCAGGGTTTGGGGCCCTACCCATTTTGTCTTACTCTTGCACAGGTGCTGGTAGCATCCTGCACCCCTCCTGATGGTTTCCCACCTACTGTCAGCGTCCATGTCTGGCCCAATCCCATCCAAATGCTTCTTAAGGATCCTTCAAATTTCCTTGTAATCCGCCCCTGAAGTTGGTTACCTCCGCCTTTGTGCAGCCTTCTACCCTCCTAGGTCCAGGCAGAACCAGACCCTGGCATGGTCACTCCCCACCAACGGGTCCCTTACCTCCAGACCCCAATCTGGTCACTGTCTGCCAGGACCACATCCAGTATCCGTGCCTCCCTGGTCGGTTCCCACCTGCTGAGTTAGGAACTCATCCTGAAAGACATCCAACAACCTCTGTTCCCTGGCCACCGAGGATGTCATAGTCTCCCAGTCCGTTCCTGGCATGTTTAAGTCCCCAAACACCACCACCCTTCCCTGCCCAATTTGCAGTGTCTCCCAACATCTGCCACCAGACTCTCCTTCAGCTTCTCCTCCAGCACAGGGGTCTATACACCACTCCTATTTTTACCTCTTGCCCCATTTGTTATCAAGGTGACCGAAATTGCCTCCACAGTTCCTTTGCCTCCTCCACTCCTCCTATGCCAATGCAGTTTTGACGATTATTGCTACCCTCCTCCCCGTCCTTCTTGAACATGTTGTAACCCTGCTCCAGGTTCAGGTCCCAGTCGTGCCCTGCGGTGGCCCAGGTCTCAGTGACCCCTGCCACATCCACCTCTCCCTCAGTTAGCATCGCCTGGAGCTCAGGCATTTTATTGCCCAAGCTCCTGGCATTTAGCAGGACTACCTTCCACACTTTCGTATACTTCCATTTCCCTGGTCACTTTCCCATGGGGATTCTGTCTTCCCAGTCAGCACCTTACCAGTCGGCCTTTTCCCGCATTTCTCCAGCTCCCCAGAGGGGTGGAGACAGAGTCCCTCCTTATCGAACCCCCTCGACAGCCTTTTCTCCCATCCCTCCTCCTTCACAAGTTTAAACCCCACTTTCACCAACGAACCCTTCTATTTTCAACTTAAGGATTTTCTACCCATCAAATTGAGATGCAGCCTATCTCTAGCATATAGCCCCTTATCCTCCCAGGTCTCCTCCACCCCCATCAACCTGCACTCTCTGGCCCCATACCACTCTCTGAGCCACTGGTTTATCTCCCTAATCTTCCTCTTGTGCTCCCCACTTGCCCTTGGCACCGCAGGATTTCAGAAGGAAATCGTATCCTATGTCATGACCGACCCTGATTAAGCTCCCTGAATCTTGCCTGTATCTCTAGCTCACTATTTCCTCAATGCCATTGGTACCCAGATGGACCAGTATATCCGGGGAACCACCACCATCCTTTGCCAGCTGATATACCTCATGCTGAGCCCTCGTACCGTTAGTCCAGGAAGCATTTTAGCTCTAACCGGCAGGCTTCCCCTGCCTATCATCCCTTTTGATACTCCTGATCATGGAATCACCCAACAGGATCACTCTGACCACCCCTTTTCTCCATTTCCCCCTTCCATGTCCTCATCCTTTCTTCGGCCCTTCCCCAGCCGGCTCCTTGCTCCTCCCCTATCTGGGTGCCCCTGCCGCCCCTTTTTACCCTGGCCACCCTGTCCTCTGATCCTATGCCTCTCCTCCTCCCGAATATCCTTTTGTACCCTGCTATCCCCCGTCACTGCTCGTGACTGGTCCTCTTCTCTCCCCAAATCTGTTAAATTTGCCTGGCTTGTCTTCCCTTCCTTCCCGTCTCCGTTCAGCCCCTCCTTGCCTGTCATGCTCCCCTGGCATAAACCCTCAGCTGCCTTTACTGTATCCTCCTTGTATTTCTGGTCCCTCTCCTTGCCCTTTCTCCCAACTGGTCCTTCTCTGCGCTTTCCTCTCTCTCCCCTCCTCCTCCTCCTCCTGCTCTGATTCACCGCTTCCCATTTTTCCACGTTCCAAGTTCCCCTCTGTTCTTCCTGCTATCCAGCCTCTGCCTCCTGCCTCCACTCCCTTTCCATCTCCAACCACTCCTGTTATGGCTACACTGAGCAGAAGCATTAGAGGTATACCTTCAGTAGTAAAGGGGACGTGTAGGTAATGTGAGGAAGAAGCCTTCCCCACCAAATAGTGGTAAATATATGGAAAAGGCTTCAGAAGAAGTATGCAGGCTTGTTGAACGTTGAATCTGTTAAACACAAGTAAATGGTATCAAGGCATACAGCAAGGCAAATGGAAGTGAGGACCTGATTGAGCAGAAGAGAGGAAGTAATCTGCCGCTATACTGCTCACTGGTCAGGTCTGCCTTGGAGTACTGTGCACAGTTCTGGAGTCCACACCTAAAAAGGACAGGGACTGCTTGGAGGCTGCTCAGAGAAGTGATCGAGATGATCCGTGGCAAGCAGGTAAGATCCTACGTGGAAAGTTGGTTGACCTCAATATGTACACTCTGGAGACTAGAAGAGAGGGAGAGATTATTGAAATTTTGAAGTACAACATCTAAAAGGTGCAGAACACACTGCAAGAGGCTATTCAGACTAAAGGAAGGAAACCTCGGGGGACTATCTCAAACTGGAGGGGTGCAAATTTAGAAGGGCTGTGGAAGTACTGGTATCAGTGTTTCATGGTCTACTGTGGAATCAAAGCCACGTTGGGATTGATACTGTGGCCAGTTTCTGATACTGTGTAATCGTGGTTTACAGTTTACACGCTGAACTATTTCATTTAATAACGCAGTATGCACGAGAACTGCAGTAGTGGGTGCTGAGTATCATACTGTCATACTGCAACATCCCTAGAAGGAACATGAGTTCTTTGTCACAAAGTGTGGTGAACAAATGGAACCAGCTGTCGTGGGGGCTGGTCAGTGTTCCAGGCCGGTGAACACGTTCAGTCACAGGTGGGACAGACCTATAGGCTGGGGGTAGGTGAGGTTAAGCAGAGGAGTGTAAGGAACATGGGGATAGGAATTGTGAAATCTGATGCAGTCTGGCCAGTGATAGACTGGCTTCTGGGTGAGTGGCGACCTGACAGACTAGATGGACCAGCAGACTAGCAGGTTTTATCCATCCATATTGTCTGTTTCTTTATAAGTTGGAATCAGCTTCTTGAGTAGAATAACACCACTGGGTACAGCATGACTGAGTATACCTCGGCAGAGTCACTGTGCCTGGCAGAAAAGGCCCCAGGTTCTCTAAGGCTTCAACCACAGGTGTTTTTCCTCTGCAGGTGCCAGAGTTCATGACGACATCTGTAGTACTTCACATGAAACAAGGGAATTTAGCTGTTTCACAATACTGAATGTCTCAGCTTCCTGGGTAGCAGGAGCAAAACAATGATTTCCATATATTAAATAGCTGGTATAGCATAGCAAAACTGGGTAATGCTAACCATTTTGCACAGTCCACGGCACAGTAGACAATTATTAAAACTATGTTAAATTTTGCTAACCATTCTGTGCCAAGTGCTGTGCATTTTCACAAATTATCAGTTTTTGGTTTGTATTTAATACCCTGTTAATTTCCTTTTTCTTTGATAAATCAGGAAAACTGAGGGGATTACAAGGCATCTTGGTATACACCATATACAAAAATTAATCTCTACAAAGGTACAGCACAATCACTGGCACTACATTTTCACTTATTTACAAAACGGGCAAAAGATTTGCTTTTAAAGTCTTCATGCTATTGACTGAACTGCAAGTTCATTCAAGCAGCAATATTTGTTAGTCTGCAAAAATTTAATTGTGACATCCTTCGATTCATCCTCATTGTATTTTTAATTTTCTCAGATATTTTAAGGTGTCTGTTATAAATTGTTTTGTAATTTATCACTCAAGTCATTAAAGATGGCTGCCACTTGCAGTTTATGAAAATCTCCATTAGGGAGCGCTAGAGCATGCTAGCTGTGAAGACGCACTTTCCACAGCTCCAAAATCCAGAGAGAGATATTCTGCTTTATTAATAAATTAGAGATTTAAGTTAAGTTTGGTTAGAGATTGTTTCAGCAGGACATACTGCACAGATCGGTACCAGTTGTTCAATGGGATGTACTAAAGGCACAGGCGGTCGAAAACTTATCCCAAACTCCTGCACAGCAGGCTGAGACCCCTAATGCACAGACTACCAGTCTGAGAATGGAGCCACCATAGCAATGGGTGGTATTCATGGCGGCAATCCAACATTGCCGCAATTTTACTAAAGCTTCGGAGAGCAAGACTCGAAATTGAGTGAGTGACCAAGGTGGCTGACCTTGGCAGAAGCATCGACAGTATAGGCAGGGCCCCTGGTGTTCTGGCAGAATTTTCTGATTTCTGTGGCAGGGCTCCTTGACTTTCTACGCCAGCATTTTCTGATTTCATGGCATGATTTATTCATTTCTCTGGCAGAATGCAGTCCTATCATTGGCTAAATATGATGTGATGTCATCGATGACATCATATGCTGAGATAGAGGAGGGCTTCAGGATAAACGAGGTGGAAAGAAAGCCTGGCACTATGGAAAACAGTATATTTATATGAAAATTCACCAAAAACAATGAATTCTGTGGCACTATATATATTCTGTGACATGATGCAAAATCATGGCAAATTCACATAACCGCAGAATTCCAGGGGCCTGAGTATAGGTGATGGAGGCCACCAGTAAACTCATGCAAGAAAACTCCCAACTTTGCTACAGATTGGAGGCGCTTGAAAACACCAATAGGGCCAGCAATGTTAGACTAGTTAGTTTTCCAGAGGGTTGCGAGGTGAAAGCTTTCCTAACTTCTTGCAGTCCTGGTTGCCCGAGCTCTTGGATTATCAGCTGATACAGTAGCCTCTGGCTTTGTCAAAGGTTATTGATCTCGCCATGCTCAGTGACTCAACAAGAGGAAAGACAGAGGTCAGTGTTATTGGTTACGGCTTCTGTGGTGGTGCAGGACAGTCTGCTGCAGGCATCCTGTGATGCCGAAACTTCAGCTATCAAGGTAACACCTTGAATCTTTTCTGGATCTATCCTATGCGACCTGGACAAAGAGAAAGAAGTTCGATGGGGTGAGGACCCAAATGAAGAGTTTGGGGATCTCAAACTCTCCTATGCCCGCTAGAACTGGATTTAACGCTGGCCAGACCTACCAGTTCACCGACCTGATGGAAGAGGGAAACGAGTAGATCTGATATGGCAGGAATTCATGAACACCAGACCTGAGACCATTGAGAATTCCTTGGACAGTGAAGCTACCTGAATTAAGGACTACAGCTGAGTCTGTGTGCTGTTGCTTATGAACCAAACATCTTGCATAAGAACACTGCAATTATTTATTTCCTTTTCAGTCCCGACATTAGTGTTTTGTGGGAGGTGGTGGCTGCATCGGCAGCCAAAGTTGCACAAATGTTTATGGTGATTCAATGCCTAATTTGATGTTCTGCAAGCTAGTTGGTGCACCTGAAATGTTTTTGGAGATTTGTTTTATATTTGGGAATTGCACAATAGTGCGAGGGTGCTGGCGGCCATGTTGTTAGGAGGCCATGCAGCGACGGCCCACCTCTATTTCTCTTAATGCTGTGTATAGGCTGTTGAGGGATCTTTAAATATAAAAGTTTATAAAATGCCTGAAAGAATACTCCTCGAGCCTTGGTAATGTTGTGATAGCTTTGGTAATGTTAATATAAAAGAGTTATTTTCAGTTATAAGCCCAGGAGACTGAGAAGCAGGTTTAAGTTCAGTACTTTTTTTTTTTTGTATATTTTATCCCTCCTACGCGCATCCCGTCCGCACCTTCGGGCAGCCAGCCCTGCCGCTGCCTTCTCCACTGACTTGCCATCCCCTGCTGCTCTGTTGTCTGCGTGTATCTCTTAGTCAGGGGGTCCCCACCCCAGGAGGGGCTATAGGGAGGGAGGGAGATAGCACTCCCTTGCATCTAGGCGGAGCGTGGAAAGTGCAGCCTGGAGGCATCGTGGCAGAGAGGCGGGGAGGTAGGGCTTCCGTCATCCGGTCGGTGTCGTGCTGTTTTCACGTTTTCCTTGTTGGCCCACATGGCGACGCTCTTGTAGTGCCTCCGGTCTCCACCGGGGCCACTACAAGTGATACACGACCTAGCCCACCCAGGAGAGAGAGCAGTCCACGGACGCTCAATCCTCTCCTCTCCCTACTCAGCCCTCGATGACCAGAGTCTGTTCCTGGACTCGGGTCACCACGTGGTTCGGCGGTGGATGACAGCGCCAACTCTGTGCCACCGGCCGGCCAGTTCAGTACTTTTAATCTCCTAAAGTTAATACTAAAGGAGGATGGGCTGTGGGAGGCTATTTAACATGCTTGGAATTTCAGTATACTTGAGCTGAGGACTTCTGGTTCTGGCAAGGCAGGCTAAACCTGTGCCTACCCAAGTCCTCCTGCATAACTTTATTAAAAAAAAGTCTCCTTTACCATTTTGATCGAAACTAATAACCCAGCTTTAACAGTCCACTTAGGAGACCACCAGACTATCTCTCCCCTCCCCGGTTAAATGACCAAATACCACAGAAATCGCTACCAGCTTCTTTATGAACTGGAAGAGGATCAGGCGCCATCAGGTACAGACTCCATCGTTGGAACCCAGTGGGACCCAGTCTCCAAAAACCCATGGCCAGCACAGCAAGGCAAAAAAGGGCCCTGACCTTTAAACTGAGGAGACCATACTGAAAGCTATGGCTGAATTTAGGATGCGCGACTTCATTCAGGAGCTGAGGTCGATATCGGGTCCCTCCAAAACCGCATGGCAGAAACGGACCAACAGATTTCTATTAATACTCAGCGACTCAGTGAACTAGAGGATATGGTCAAGAGCCTACTAATGGAGCAGCTGCATGGCTAATGGGGCCAGCGGGAGAACAGGGGCTGCCGAAAAAACAGAATATATAGCTTGCAGGGAGAATACGGTGGCCTAGTCTGATCATCGCCTGATCCTTGAGCTTGAGCCCAAATTCCAGCTTGATATAGAGAGGGCACATCGCACAGGACCAAAGCTGACCCGCCTGATGCCAGACCACATTCATTCATGATCAAATTTCAAAGCTACCAAATAAAAGACTAACTCTTGGAAAAGGCTTGGCAGAAGGTGCATAATGTTGGGCGCCACAGACTGATTTTGGACAATGACTATGCTCCTTCACCCAGTGCCAGCGCAGAGAATACGCCTCTCCACTCTTCCCACTTCTCCGGCACAACAGATTAATTTCTGCATGCCCTACCCGCCAAGTTGGTAGTTCAACTAAGTCAGGACCAGTAACTACTCCCTCATGGCTCAGGAGGTGCGCTAAGACCTTTTCTCCAAAGGAATCATAAAAGACTGTCTGATCCTCCTAAGCCCAGACGAACCCAGGGGAACCAAAGGAAATCTGATGGTCTCACAACAACTCCTCAGTCAATCTACGCCTGATCTGCTAAAGAAACTTCTCCAGTATCGAAACCCCACTCTCACCTGAATACCCGAAGACTGTTCTGTGTTATCTTTCATTTCAGTGGTTTACATCTTCCTCCGGCCTCTTTTTTTTTTTTTTTTTGGGGAACTGAGTGGCAGGCCTGTTTAACATACCTCTTTAACATACCCCAGGCAACACAAAATGAACTTAAAACTAACATATGGCCCAACTGAGCTTGAAGTTGCAATTCTGGGTGATCGGATCCGCTGGTGGGCAGCTGTCCTATCTGGAGGATCCCTTAAGACTGGGTGGGACCAGCGCCTGACGTGCCCCTCTCCTGGGCTTTCCTCCTCCTTCTCAGAGTTGGGGGTCTTCAGCCTCTGGTCCCCTGATCTGCCAGGTGGATGACCCTCCCCGCAGTCGAGGTTGGGGTGGGGGAGCCACGGAGATTGGTAGGAGGTGACCAAACGGGTCCTGGGCCAGAGTGATGTGCGCCTCATTGGTTACGCCAGGCTGCAGTAGAGACCATCCTCGCCTCTGAAGCCAAAGATAAAACTACTGAGTACTCAGATAGAACAGAATATAAGACTCTCTTCAGGAATTCTGCTTAAATTCATTGTGCAATATAAACTCATCTTAAATGGGGAATGTCTGTCCAGAAGAGTGGAACTTTGATTGAAACCATAACATTGTCCTCATCACGTATACGGAACGAAGAGACAAACACTTACTCTAAAGATATTCAGCTGTTATGAACTATACTGGGTGGGCGGGGAGATATTATTTTGTTGCTGGTTTGAAATATAAAAGGTAGCCCTGTGACCTGGAGTGGCATCCCCCAGAGTGAACTAGCCTCTTCCTTCCTCTGTTAAAGTAAAACCTGGAGGCTCCAGTTGGATAACCAGCACTCAGGCCATAGGGGGAATGGGGCTGGTCCTCCTTTTCCTTTTCCGGGACCCTAGTGGTTCGGGAGAAAGATAATACTCCTTTAAAGGCCTAGGCCGCCTGTAACAGAAAATGGGGAAAATATTCCTGACATTGCAGAGGAGCATATAGGTTGGCTCCAATGCTTGATCCATGCCGAACCAACTTAGGGGCGGACTACACTCTGGAGCCTCCACCCTAATGTGGGCCCTGTGGTTCCTTATTGGGTCCTAACACTTTTGAGGCCCAATATGGTCCCTGATCCCATTCTGAACCCCAGATGGATTCCAGATGGGGGCACCTCGAGGCAGTTACTAGATACCACCTCAAAAAGGGAGGCAAGATGTACGAGTTGTTACACTCTTAAAGTTGTAAATAGTTATATAATATTTATTTTAATGTTTATTTACTCAGAGGAAATTTCCTCTGAGTTGGGATTAAGTTGTCCAGTAACAAGTTTAAGAGTTTAGGTAAGGGGGGCGGAATTAAAGAAACACACAAGACTACCGGTAGGTATTGAAACTGCACCAGTTCTCTGTTAAAATGTGCCCGCAGACGGACTCTTACGGGATCCTGTTGAACAAACTCTGGATCACGGTGTCTGACTCTGTGGGGCACTGGAACAGAGGGATCATCTCGATCTTTAGGACTTGGTCAGCTGTCTTGGGGAGAATGGTCCAGATGAAGCAGGGCCCGGGAACCCTAAAAAGAAATAATTACTGGAGAACTTGAATTAAGAAAAACAATACCATGGTGACACAACCAGTACAAATCTTCTCCCAAAATATTAACGTCCTACACAGCCCTGTCAAACATTCTCAACAAAAGCTGAAATACATTTTCTTCAGCAGACCCATCTATCCGATTCTGAACACCAAAAATTAAAATGGGGAAGGAGTTACATGGTTTACACCTCCGCCACTCGAAAGGCTGGAAACGGGAGTGGCAATATTAATCCCCCACTGCCACTCCATTGAAATAAACAAAACCATGTAGACAGTCGGGACTATATGTTATCTACATGGTCAGTTTTATTCGCAGGAAGTCACTCTGGTTAATGTATACCTCCCCACAAACTAAAACTTTAGTACTTGCTCCTTCATCTCTAGGGTCCTAGAAAACCTACAAGGCCAACTAATCATGGGTGGGGGGCCTTAATATGACAGTACAAACCAATCTCAATTCCTCTAACTCAAACTATATCGCCAAACTAGCCTGGTTAAAAAGTTTGAGTCAACTGATCCAACTAGGAATTATAGACATCTGGTGGAAGATGTATCCATCATCTCCGGATTCACATCCTATCGGGCAGATTTCATTTTAATCCCACCTTGACTATTTGCTCATCACATGCAACACTTCCTCGATTACAGATATAGTAATAGGCCCAAGATTGTTGTCAGATCACCACCCTCTCCTTTTAAAATTAGATATGGGCAAAAAAGCTAAACAAACCCTCTGGCAACTACATCCCTTCTACTTAGATGAGGAATTTCTAGACATGGTAAACAAGAATCTATTTTTTTTTTTTTTTTTTTTTTATTACTTACTGTTTATCCTCGCCTACTGCCTCCAACTCTTCACTCTAATCAGACCCCTACAGCGCCCACACGCCTTCCTTCCTGACTCAAGGTCTGCCCAGAGTGCACAGCTCAACTCCTGTGATCCTTGATGGCCCTGGACGGGGTGAGGAGAGATCCACCCCTTACCTCCCTCAATGTGCTTCCTTGGAGGGCGCACAGCAGCCGAGTCTGCCTTGTTTATCGGTAGGTGGCGCTTGCTCAAGAGGTCGCCACCTAGGAGATGTGGAGGTTTGTCTCTTGTTCTGTTCCCCGACGCCAGCTGCAATGAGGAGCAAGAGTCAGGCGCATGTTGAGACGTACGCCTGCTCCAGTCCTCTGCCGGTGTCAACCCTTGCATTGCAGTGCCCCCCCATCAGCACTCAACATCCCAGAATTCCCCAGGAGGTGGCTGTATAGCAGCAGGGAAAGCTTCCTGGCCCCACTCCCCGGAGAAGGAGAGCAAGCCTGGGTGCTCAGTCCTTCCCCCGCGACCCGAGTCCGCTCCCAACCCGAGTCACTGGCGTGGAGTGAGGTGTGGCGCCCAGCGCCTCAACCTCCGCGCCACCGGGCCGTTGAATCTCTTAATTTTTAATAGAAACTCCTCCCTCCATTTCAGAAGTTATGCCAGGGGACGCAATGAAAGTGACACTTAGAGGTGAGGCAATAGCCTATGCCACAAAAACAGAGAGGCCAAATATAGGGAACTAACAAACCCCTTACAAAATTACCAATTACTCTACAGAGAAGGGTCACAGAACTACTACAGAAAATTGGGGAAACGAAGGCAGCATTACAAAAAATACTAGGTAATAAAATCCAACAAACCCTAATATATTTAAAACAAACTGTGAAGGAGGCTCTAAAGGAATGCACAGATTGGCACAGTGTTTGAGAGCCCAAAGAGTACAGGAACAATACTCAAAATCAAAACCCCCAAAATGGCCAATTCACCCATAAAGAGGCTATTAGACAAGTCTTCTCAGAATACTACCAAGACCTATACAAAAATATGGAACAAGCCACTCCTGAACAAAGACAAGACTTCCTAAAAAGTTTACACCTGCCTAAACTGACAGAACAACAGGTAAATAAGTTAGAGATTCACCAAGCTTAGGTCCTGCACTATATTTATTGATGCCTTACCTTACATAGGATCCTATAATGTTCGATTTCCATAAATCTTGTATGTAAAATGTTACTTCCTTTGTAAATTTGTATTAACTGGGTCCCAAGGACTTTTTTTTTTTTTTTTAGACACCGAGCTTTGCCTCACACTCACCAGCGTGCTGACGAGATGCCAATCAGAGCACAGGCGTACTCCATTATGAGCATGGGCAGCAGTGATTTTTTTAAATATTATAATGGCCACTTGGTCATCGAACGTGGCACAGGCCCACTCACCAAGCGGGCCTTGTTAGCTTCCACCGGTGCCCATGTTTTGTTGCCAGGTGGCCATCATATTATTTAAAAACATGTAAAAGCTGCTGCCCATTGCTTATAATGGACGGCCCCACACTCACTGGCATCTCGTCAGCATGCTAGTGAGCGTGGGGGGTGAGCCTGCTGCAGGGAACAACTGGGAAGTCCTTGGGACCTGGTTAATACAAATTTATCAGGGATGTAAGTTTTTACACATACAAGATGTATGAAAATTCTAACATTATCGGATCCTATGTAGGTAAAGCAATCGATAGATATGGTGCAGGGCTACTTTTCGTGTCTTGGTGACTCTCTTTAAAAGCCCCTATTAGGATGGAGGAAATATAAGCTGCCTTAAAAACCTCTCTCCTGGTCGGTGTCCTGGTCTAGACGGTTTACCTGCAGAGTGGTACAAAGCACTACAAAATGATCTCTTCAGGGATGTAACCAAAGGAAGATCCCCCTTCTTGGATTATGCCATATTGGCCGTACTCCCAGACCCAACAAAGAAATAATTAATCCAGCCTCTTACCGCCTAATTTCTATCCTGAACACAGACTATAAAATTTACACTGCCATTTGGACATATAGATTTGAAAACATCCTCCCTTCCATTATACACCCTGATCAAGCTGGTTTCATAAAGCAAAGGAATACTACAGACGCCATCCAGAAAAACTCATTTTAATATGACGTGTCCAGACCCATAGATTCAGTCAGCCTTTCTCAGCCTAGATGCTGAGAAGGCTTCTGATAAAGTGTCTTGGGCCTTTTGTGGGACACCCCTGGTAGAGTTCAACTTCCCTGAATCAACTCTATCATGGCTAACACATCTCTATTCTTCTCTGAAAGCCTATGTCTGAATCAGTGGGTATGTCCAGTCCGATCACAATTCAACAGGGAGCACTCCAAGGCTGCCCACTATCTCCATTGCTGTTCGCCTCTTATATTGAACCCTTGGCGATAGCCCTCAGGTCCGCCTCCAGGGTTGAAGGTGTTCCTCTGAACCAATGTGAATATAAAATTAGTTTATTTGCAGACTACATATTGTTCTCCTTTCTCTCTCCAACTGCCTCGATCCCAGAAGTGTGGAATATACTAACACTCTTTGGAAAAGTAGCAGGTCTCAAACTAAATATAACTAAGACTGAAGTCTTAACTTTAAACTGCACTCCTCCTAGATCATTAAGACAGTGATATCCCTTGAGATGGCACTCGACCAAAATGAGATACCTGGGTATCCAGATACTTCTCAATTTAATGGTAATGGAGTTAATAAATGATGAACCTATCTGTCACAATACAAGCCGATCTAGATAAATGGCAAAACCTTCCCTCACACTCTTTCAGCGGATAGAAATTATCCGGATGAACATATTAACCTCGTCTATTATATCTATTTTGCAACATTCCCTTTTCCCAGTCCCCATATTACTTCAGCTCGGGATAAAATGATTTCCAAATTTGTTTGGGGAAATGAGCGTCCCAGAATACGGCTTTCCATTTTAAAACTGTCCTTAGATCAGGGAGGAACGAATCTCCCAGATTTCAAGTTGTATGCCAAAGCAGCCTTTCTGCATATTCTTCTTCTGTGGGTCACCGACAACTATAAAGCTCCTTGGAAAAATTCTAGAAATTAATCTAAATTATATGTATGACATAAAAAAATCCTGTTTCTTCGGCAACCAGAACCTGCCCTTAAAAGACTTCACGCTATCTCTTCTGTCTTCTCCGGTCCTGAGGTTGTGGTTTGGGATGAGGAAGAAAGGAGATCTAAGAATAATCTTCAATACTGCAGATTAATAGTGGAAGACCATTTGTTCTTCCCAGCCTAGTCCAATCTGGCCTTTGCTAGATGGAGACACAGGGTCTGGAACATGTTTTCAGTTCTTGGGTCAATCAGGAGTTCTCACGCTTGAAGAACTACAAAACAAATGCAATCTCCAGAATAACTACATCTTTAGATACTTTCAAGTCAGAAACCACATCCTGAGAAACTGCTTGATCCAAGCCAAAATACCTCTCCCAACCCCACCACCCTAGTTAAAAAAAAAAAAAAAAAAAAAAAAAAGTTCTGGAGCATATTCAGGGTGATTACTGGAATCACCTTATAGGATCACTGTATTAAAGGTATGAGGATTTAACCAAACATTCCACTGATTAGTCCTGGAAAGCTAGAAGAGGGATCTGGATGTGGAAATTTCAAAAGACCAGTGGTCTGCCTCATCACCTGGGGCAGCAAGGATTACATCATCCCACAACTGGAGAGAATTCTCCTGAAATGCAGATCCAGATATTTCCGCCTCCGCTATATTGGCAAAATACGTGACGGAAAGATTTGGATTCTGTTGGAGAAACTGCAGTTGCTTGGTGGCAGATCTTGCCTCATGTCATGTGGCAGTGCCCTTGTCTGATGCCTTTTTGGGTCACTCTGCAGGACAAACTTGCATCCTGCTTGGGGGAACAATTGAACTAACTGCGGAAGTGGTTCTCTTAGCTATCTACCTGGACCATTCTCCTCCCGGCAAAAACTTTACTATCTATATATATATATATATATATATATATATATATATATATATATATATATATATATATATATATGTGTGTGTGTGTGTGTGTGTATATATGTATATATACATGTGTGTGTGTGTGTATATATGTATATATGTATTGTGTGTGTGTATGTATATATATATGTGTGTGTGTGTGTGTGTGTGTGTGTGTGTGTGTATGTATATACACTAGCTGCCAAGAAATCTATAACCAGGAAATGGATGGCATCAATACCCCAACAATATGAAACTGGAAAAACATAATGTCTTAACATATATCATATGGAGAACTTGACTGCCCATCTAAAAACCAGTCCCGAGGGTTTGCTACAAGATGGCACAGGTGAATACTCTGCCAACAGAGATGGACCCTAACTTTTGTCCACAAATATGAAATGCAACACTGCTTACTCAATTGTTAGCAAGAGAAATGTTATAACATATTAATATATGGGGAAATCTAACTATGATATAAGCTGTAACTGAAAAATTTTACTGGTGCATAAAATGTGTTGATAACCTACTTGTGTTTATCAAACAAAATATTTATAAAATATTAAAAAATATATATATATTTGAGCTGAGTGCGATCCCGTCTTGATCACGGAGTTAGACCACGGTAAGGTAAAAAAAAAAAAATTTTTAAATACAATGCAGCAGCATGTAGCATTTAGATAATTGTTTTTTTTTTTAAAAATGTGGGATACCCCTGTATTCATAAGCCTAATGTTTAGACTAAGAACCTAAGGTACATTAAGCTATATCCTGTACTCTCAAACAGATGTATGTCATGTGATGTATAAATTGTGTTTTTATTTGAAATGCAAGAAACATACATTTCAAAAAGAAAAATCACTTCCATTAAGGTTAATTTTGAAGGTACATCATAAGATTCATATTGGGGATGTAACAAGATGATCAGGCAACCACATGTTTCTCTGATGGTAACCCGCATAGAACAACACTGAGGTATTTAATTTTTTTCATAGTGGACATGGCACAGGAGCTAGAATCTCTGTAAACATCTAAATCCTCTCATCTCGGATCAAGAATGAAACTGAATGAAAAGAAAATGGCATACTGATGGTTTGCCAGAAAAGCAATATTAACAAAACAGGAAAATAAAAACAAACAAACATGGTGACTCATAGAATACTGCAGTTTTAACAGACCAGCCGTTGACCCTTGGTCTTTTTTGTGGCGTTGCTTATGACAGTGTGAAAACAATTAGGACTGTAAATCAGTATGAAGTATACCTTGTTAAATTATCAGGGATCAAGAGAGCTTTAATAAGAAGTCTGGAATTAAATACATAGTTTGTATTCTTATTCTGTTTTGCATCCCCTCTGTACCAGTGCGGTGGATATACCTGCTTTTTTCGGTCTGGATATACCAGACTTGATGGAGCTGCTGCTGGGGTGGGGGATTATATAATTTATTATTTCTCCCTAGTTTGTTTTTATGCCTGTGATCCCAGACCCTGAGGGATGCCAGCATTTGGGATGAAGTCCATCATGTGGCGTGTGCTAGCCCCACACGCGATATGTAGTGCAGCGTTCCTTCCTCCCGAGTCCTCCACCTGTTATACATCTACATGTGGCAGTAGTGCAACGGACATTGCCCCTCCCCAAAGAGAAGTGTGTGTCCACTGGGATGCTCGATCCTGCTACCACAGTCGCTTCTCAAGACCCGAGTTTCCCAAACCTGGATCGCGAGTTGTGAATGGTAATCCTACTGTTGTGCTGACGGGCCGACTGTAAAATACATTTTGAGTAAATATCGAAACAGAAGTTAACTATTTGACTTTATTTTATGCTTTTAAACGCTTCTCAAAATTTACAGAAAACAGTTTGAGGTACTAAGTTTGAGTATATAAAATCAAAACATCACTTATATTTAAAGACTGGTTCCTGAACAAATGTTACCCAGACAAAACTGTTTTAATTAACTCTGCACATTCAGATAAAATGTGGTGGTAAATTTTGGACATGTGCTAATTAGTTTGCATTTAATTATACATTTTAGATATTTTAGTTGTGGGAGGAACAGTTAACAATAGGCACAACAGGGTGTGTGTTAGAGTGTAATGCGTCACTCCTGGGGTGGATTGAAGCACGCAATGAAGCAAGTGCTTCCACCACCCCAGAGTGACGCAACACAGTAACACACACACTGGAGTGCCTTATTGCTTTATACAATGGCTCATTGTTATACAAAATAATAAAAAAATTAAAACGCTTTTAGTAGATTTTAGTGTGGCAGTAATCTTTAAGAAAGATTACCTCAAGTATATCCTCATCCATACAGTGATGTCATTGTGTAATAACATCACTGTCTCAGGCACCCACTGACCAATGAATACAGGAAATTTCTACATTGTATAATCAGTAATAATGCATTACTGGACACTGACTTAGGTTTTAACAGTCTGACTAAATTATTAAAGGGGTTGACGCAGGTTTTTTCCTAGTTTTTCCACTAACCTGGAGCAGCCAAACACACTTTCAGTAACTGTTGCGTTCTCAGCCCCATCATGGGAAACCGGCTTGTGTCTCTGGGATCGCTTCTGATACTCCTGCTGTATTCACCTTGCTTTCCTCCTCCTCCATTGGTAGGGTCCAGTTATCTAGAAATAGGATCTGTAGTGAGAACTTGGGGGAGCCTCATAATCTAGTGCAATGGGCCTCAGGATCTGGTGCAAGTTTGTTTATTTATTGAAATATTTCACCAGGAAGGCACACTGAACAAGTTGCTCGCCTCTCGGTGCGACCTGGGGAGGGTACAATTGGATGGACAAACTGTATTTAAACATAGTTACATTTAGCATACATGACGAGAATGTACAGAAATTAAAACGTCACTATCACCCTGCTGAAATGGCATTACAGTTGACATGTGAACAGAGCTGGAGCAACAGTAATTAATACAATAAATTAAACATTTTATTGCATTTGACATACACATAGCGAGTAATGTACAGAAATGAAACACATATTGCCATTACCCTGCTGGAATAGTTGTTGCAGTTAAGAGACTGGTAATCTGAGCTTTATCAACTGAGTTGCAGGGGATGGGGTGCCAGCTGGGGGAGAAGCAAGTAATACAGGGGAACCAGGACAATACCCAGTAATAAACAATAGCTGGGGCAGTAGTGTAGTGTGAGGCAATTTGTCTGGACCAAGTGCGAGTTGGAGTAGAGGCTCAACGGAACAAAGTACGAGTAAATTAGGTCAGTGCATATAGGAACTAGGGGATTTTGTTTAAGTGCAGAGAGGAGAGGCAGGAGAAAGGATGAGGTGAGGGAAAGAAGGTGGGTCTAAGTTGGCCCCACCAGGATGCTGGGAACCCTGCCTGGGGCATATCTAGACAAGGCTTTGGGAAAGAGGGGGTAGGGCAGGGAAAGTCAGGAGTGGAAGGAAGGGTGGGAGTGGTGAGGGTGGGGAAGAATGTTGCCTGGAACTAGCTCCTCCAGGATGCGAGGGAACCCTGCCAGGGGACAGAACTAAGCAAGGACAGTAGGTGTGAGAGGAAATGGTGGGGAGGAGGAAAAACACTGGAGCTAGGCCTCTCCCGGATGCTGAGAACCCCTAAGGGGCAGTACTACTCAAGGGCAAGTAGGTAAGGGAGAAATGGGGAGGACGGGAGGGACTAGTCTAGACCCCACCAGGATGCTGGGAACCCCTGTGAGGGCAGTACTATGCTAGGGAGAGTTGGTGAGAGGATGGAGGGGGACAAGTAAGGATAGAGGTATAGGGGGAGGTGGCGGGGGTGGTGGAGCAACGTGCTGGGGAACCGTTCATAGAGATAAGTTAAGGAGGATGGGGTGACGAGGTGTATGCAGTGGGTACTGGCTCATTGGGGAAAAAGTTAAGGCGGATTAAAGCAGGAGCAGCTTGAGAGGAAATTATGTAAGGCAGAGGCAGGTAGGAGGAGGATTGTCGATTTTGTGGGGAGAGTTCAGTGTGTTGGGAAGTGTGGAAACCGGTCTGTCCGATGTGGATGCTCGGGGACCAATAAAGTACGCAGTATCTGAGGAACGGAGGGAATAGGGAGAGGAGAGGGAATATGTGGTTTGGGGAAGAGTCCCTGAGCCAAAATTTGGAAGTGAATTTGGCACAATGAGTGAGGTGCCTATTGGCAAGCGGGGGCAGCATAGTAGAGGTTGCACTGATGAGTGCGGAAGGAGCATCACGCAGCGCGTGACAGAAGGAGTTGAAAGTGTCCAATCTGGTCAGGAGGATTTGGGAGTAGCACCATAGACTATGTTGCAGTAGTCAAAAATGGGAGGATCATCTTCAGGACTAGTTTGCACCATGCCGTGGGTGGGATGCAACTACGGTTCCTGAATAAGGCACCAAGCTTGGGGTGCAGTTTTTTCAGGATGGCATCAGTGTGGCCAGAGAATTTAAGGGAGGTGGGCCTCGGGATCTGGTGCAAGTGGTGGGGACCCAGGACTGGTGCAAGAGGAGGTGGGCTTCAGGACTTGACTGCGTGTGAGGGGACAGGAACCCAAGTTGCAACTGGACAGCCCTTAGATGGATGTGGGGAGCTTACCACATAGAAACATAGAAATTGATGGCAGATAAGGACCGCAAGCCCATCTAGTCTGCCCATATACCCAACCTTTAATTAGCTGCTGCTGACCCTACTTGGTCCCTAGCTGTTGCCTGTCCTTCCCTTTCTAGGGTTCCCTATGTCTGTCTCATGCATGTTTAAATCCTCCCACTCTGCTTGCCCCCACCACCTCCTGGGGTAGGCCATTCCAAGCATCCATCACCCTTTCCATGAAAAAGTACTTCCTCATGTGGCCCCTTAGTCTACCCCCTTCCAGTCTCATGTCATGCTCTCTAGTTGTTTCAGAGCAGCTTCTCTTCTGGAAGATGCTGCTCTCCTGTACCTTTATTAATCCCCTTGAGATACTTGAAGATCTCTATCATGTCGCTCCTCTCCCTCCTCCTCCAGGGTGTACATATTGAGTTCCTCTAATCTCTCTTCGTATGACCTGTGGTGCAAGCCCTGCACCATTTTGTTGCTCTTTTCTGAACTGCCTCCAAATCCAGAGCGTGGTGTGCACACACAGGATCACAGAAGCAGAAAGGTATGCTTAAAGTATTTTACTGAAGTTTATAAATCACTGCAAATACAGTGCAATTAACTCAACTGACTGGTAAGCACTGTCCCCTAAGCGCCTTGAGTCAAGAGTGTTCAGTGGGGGGACTTGTTTGAGTCGATAGCTAGGGGATCGTGCTTACCAGTGAGTTGTGTTAATTGCATTGTATTTACAGTGATTTTTGAAAGCAGAACTTCAGTAAAATACATTTAATCATGCCTTTTCTGCTTCTGTGATCCTTTGTGTGAGCAATTTCTGGATTTGGTTTATGGGAGATTAGCTGCTCTTATGTGGCTGCAGCTTCTAATTGGGTTTGCTAGATTATGCATTCTTCATTTGGAACTAAACTGCCTCCATCCTGTCTGTCCTTCTGGAGATGCGGCTTCCAGAACTGGACACAGTATTCCAATGGGGTCTCACCAATGTCCTGTATAGTGGCAGCATGACTTCCTTCCTCTGCTGGTGATACCTCTGCATGTGCACCTCAGTATCCCACTGGCTCTCCTCACTGCCTTGGCACACTGTTTAGCCATCTTTAGGTCATCGGATATGATGACCCCCAGATCTTTTCCTGTTTGTGGCTTCTCGTAGCACCCCTTCATCATGTAGTCCTCCCCTGGGTTCCTGCTCCCAAGTTGCGATTTTGCACTTCTTCGCATGAATCCTAGTTATCATACTCTGGACCATCTTTCCATTTTAGCTAGGTCCCTCCTTATTCTCTGCGCCTCCTGGACTGTCCACTCTTGCAGATATTTGTGTTGTCTGCAAAGAGGCATACCTTCCTCTTCAGCCCTCAGCAGTGTTGCTGATGTAGATATTAAACAGCAGTGGTCCGAGGACTGATCCCTGTGGCACCCCGCTGGTCACCGCCTCTACTCGGTTTTAGCCCTGTTTACCACCACCTCTGCATTCTGTTCTTCAGACAATTCCTAACCCAGTTCACCACTTAGTGTCCCAGTCCCAGGCTGCCCAGTTTGTTCACATGCCTCCTATGTGGATTGCAGTTGAACATCTTGCTGAAGTCAAGGTAGGCCACATCCACTGCCCCCCAGTCCATCTCCCTAGTGACCCAGTCAGAGATTAGTCAGATTAGTTTGACATGACATTACTGCCTGAATCCATGCTGCCTTGGATCTTGTGCTCCACTTGATTCAAGGTGCTTTACTAGCCTTCTTTAGCAGAGATTCCATAATTTTACCCACCACTGAGGTCAGTCTGACAGGTCTGTAGCTTCAACCTCCTCCCTGCTCCCACTTTTGTGGACTGTGACCATGTGTGCCCTTCTCCAGTCCTCTGGAACCTCTAGGTGTTTCAGTGACTTGAATAGGGCCGCCAGTACCTTTAATATTCTTTGGTGAATCCGTCGGTAGCCTGTCAGTATGCGACTGTGGAACGGGCGACCCGTGAAGAGGCTGACTGAACCACAGTGCCGACACTTCTGGGCAACCAGTGGTTTTATCCATCCCGGTATACCGCACCTCCAGAGTTGGCATCTCTTAAAGGGGCAAAACCCCCTGCAAAAAATACTTTTCCTGTCCTTGCACTGCAGGATTTGCGCCCTCTTCAGGGTTGCCATTTCGCGATTGCCATGACATGGAACCATCCCGCTCTGATCCCATTACCTTGTCCACTCTGTTTTCTAAGTTCTTCTAGAACTCCCCTCTTTGAATGGACTTTTGTCCACCTCCCTCCATCCTCATTCTTAGCTGTTGTCCTCACCTTTCTCTTCTTCGTGAAAACTGAACAGTAATATTTCTTCAGGATTGATACTTTATCCTAGTCCCTTCCACTCCATCCTCCCATTCAGCCTTACAGTCCCTCCTGTTCCATCTCTTCTGCTTATGTATCTGTAGAAGGTCTTGTTCCATTTTAAC